>JAOTOL010001105.1:0-95000 GCA_034440575.1 Imbricaverruca yamaguchii | reverse complement strand
CGGCGGCTCGCAGCTGCAGCAGCTCGATGAAGCTGCCCTGGTCCTGTTCATGCCCTCTGAGGGCCAGACCTTGTCTGCCCAGGTACGCGAGACTGGTGATTATCTTCACGAGGCAGGCCCTGTTGGTCTGCTGCTGGCGCTGATTGGCCGTCTGAATCACGTCTGCGATCGGGCGGCTCGCAGTTGAGAGGTTGTCCCCGTGATCCGTGGAGATGGCGTGCTGCTTAAAATTCTCCAGCGCCTTCTTCCAATTGTTGAAGCCGCCAGCCCAGAAGCCAGGTTTCTGAGCTGCGTTGGCGGTGCCGCGCTCGTGCGCGCGGACGCAGTAGAAACAGAATACTTTTCCACGGACGGGGTCGAAGTGCAGCCAAGGGTACTGCTGGTATCAGTGTAACCTGCATGGAAGACCACAGTCTTGCCTTGAAGCACCTGCTTAGGGATCGTCTTAGCTGGCGGCTGATTTGACGTGTCTAAATCCAGGAGGCGCCATGGCGACTGCTGCGGCGATGATGTTCAGTCACGACTGATACCAGAATCTGGAAGAAAAGGAGGAGGAAGGGCATACAAATGGCCAGAAAAATGGATGTGTGGAAAAATCACTCGCGTCGAACGCAAGTTTTCGACGACGAGATGGTGTTCCTTCATTGACCACTGGTTTCACAACTCTAGCTACAGCTCCAGCACAACTCCAGCACAACTTCAAAGAAAACCCTAAGATACTTTTGGAGCGGAAAGCCAAGGCACTGGTTTAGAGAGAAACTGGTTACCCTAAACCAGTTTCTCAGCTAGGAAACTGGTTTAGAGCAAATGGTTTCCTAGCTAGGAACGGGCATTGATATGCCCCCAAAATTGGACTCTAATCGCCATGCATGTCTTGGGCAGCATGGCGACTTCGGCAATAGGCGCTATTGGTCAAATACATAATCTCTGCCATCGCCTAATGAAGCAGGACCTCGGTTAACATTTTAGCTGGGTGGGCAAGTGTCCTACCAGTAGAACGAGCTTGAACCCAGTCAGTTGAGTGCATCCACTCAGCTAAAATCAATAAAATAATAAAGCAGCTGGAAGACAAAGGTACCCGTCTGTGAGATCTTCGCAATATGCAGAAAATTATTCGCTATATGTGCTCTACTGAGATGAAAAGCATCTTTCTAGCCCGTTGGGTGCTTCGAGAACGTAAGCGTCCTCCTGGATCAACCCATGCTATCATCTCGGGACATTTCAAATCTGAGATGGAACCTCGCTAGTTCACTTTAGCTCTTAGAGGTCTTGTTCTTCCGTCAAGGGCACGTCCAAATCATCCTAGCCCTCTCTGACCATCAGGCACCCTGTTTGCTCCCCAGCTGTTGGAAGTCCGCTTCAGCTGAGATTGCTCTTTCCAGCTGGCATAGACATTCCAGAGGGACACGAGGTACATGAGACAGCACCCCTGAACAGAAGTGTTCTTTCACGTATTTTGTTATTTATGAAAGCGGTCTCTGTTTCATAGCTGGCATCTTTTTCGTCAACCCACCCCCTTCAGAAACTTCTGGCTGCGCCACTGCTTAATTGTGCCACTCAAACTTAGCATGAGTATTACTGGACAAACCTGGGCATCCTCAAAATCACCCCGAAACAAATTATAGGTACACCATTGGTCTTCAGTGTAAGCATACTTATTGCATGCAAGGGAACACGAGCGCCAGGTCTCCTGTACCTCTTCGGCAGCGGTCAAGGCGGAATAATCGGCCACAGCACATACTACAGCGGGATCCACCCATGGGGTGCTTAAACACTGAAATTGCCTATTCGTAAAACCAGTGACTCAGCTTAGAAATCGCCGACATGTAATTTAATTCAGGAAGCTTCCATTCCAATATCCAGTTTTTCACAAGCCATATTCGTGAACACGGCCCATGCTGCGAGCAACCCACGTTCTACTCGCATGTGTCGCCGCTCTGGCGGATGCGCCTGGAAGCTTCCGCGCGGTGTCACCCATTGGGAGACTACGGTGGAGACGCACAGTGAACCGTACGGCCGATTATGGCGTGCGGTCGTCAGCTGATATTATAGGTTTTGAGCATTATAGGCTCCGAGCATTATAGGTTCTGAAGTATTATAGGCTTTGAGCTTTAGCGGTTTTGAAGCATTAGCTGTTTCGAGAGTTATGCTTTCTGAATGTTAGTTAAAACGAAGCATTATAGGAATTGAGTATTATAGGTTTCGAAGCATTATATGTTTTGAGCATTATAGGTATTGAACATTCCCCCAAGAGGACTATTTAGAGGCTCTGAAGCATTATGCGTTTTGAGCATTATAGATTCTGAAGCCTTATAGGTTTTGAGTATGAGAGTTTCTGATATAGACCCATCGTGTCTGTATCCGTGCCCTATATTGTTTCAGATGATTTTGAATCTTACGTATATTATAGTAACCATAGATGGCGCCAGGTCTACGCTGACAGCGTTCGACGCTGTTTTGAAGGATTAGAGTAATCAGTATTTGTTGGCATATTGAAAAACATAATCATAAATATATAGTGAAACTTCTCAATTTCATAAGTGGAAGTGTCATCATGATTCAAATATATGCCGATATTATTCGCAATTAATTTTCTCAAACGAAAACTCTAACCAGATTGGAGATATAGAGAAGACAAATTAATGTGATATGCTAAGTTTGGCGGCAACCTCCAGAAAGATGTGTGTTGCGATATTAGTAGTCTACAATTACATATGTGCTCCACTGTCAACTTAACACGACAGAAGTATGTAATTACAGACCGCTGCGCGAATTGTGATTTCATTATGGCACACATTTCCACCACTAGACAGCACAGCAAACGCATGTTTGGTATCGTGCGTGCGAAAACGTTTCGAAACCACCCCTTTGCGTCATAAGTAGTGAGTGCACTAGCGCCCTCAGCGGGAAATGCGCGGGTTTTATCCAGTTTCTAGTACGACTCGACTTTTATTTCTTATTCTGCGTAGTGGCATCTTTAGTTACCTAATGGATATGGCTGATGGGAGACGTATCATGAACTCCACAGATCGTAACCTCCACAGGTCACAACCTCCACAAATTCAACACATCGCAGCAGTCGTAACCTCCACAGATCATAACCTCCACAGGTCACAACCTCCACAAGTCCGCAGCGGTCATAACCTCCACAGGTCGTAACCTCCACAAGTTCGCAACGGTCATAACCTCCACAGGTCGTAACCTCCACAACTCCGAAGCGGTCATAACATCCACAGGTCATAACCTCCACAGGTCGTAATCCCCACAGGTTGCAACCTCCACAAGTACGGAGCGGTCATAACCTTCACAGGTCATAACCTCCACAACTCCGAAGCGGTCATAACCTCCACAGATTCAAGAACTACATAATTTTATAGAAGCATCATTTCGGATAGCTATCGCTAGGTAGCAGCACGGTCTAGGTATTATAGCAACGGATATTGAATGAATGTCATGCGATTGAACGTTGAAGTATAGATAACAATATTTCTCACTAGATGGCAGGGTGTGTCGTTGAATACGCTTTTTCTGTGCGCGCGCATCGTTAACTTTTCAGACGTCGGGAATCGGCTGTCGCCCCGTGGGAAGCTGATATGCGGCGCAGTGGTGGATACAGAGTACGAACACCCTGTTCAGACCTGTTTGTATCAGATTTCATAGCTACCTAAAATGTTCAATACATTGTGATTCTCGCGCAATATTTGCATTGTCCGCCCTGAATATGCCGACTAGTCATACCCTGGTGACGCCATTGGTCAGCCATCTTGGGAAGGAACGGAGAAAGCGCAGCGTCTGTGGCGAAAATGGACGGTTCGCGTCGCGAACCAGTCACGGTGTCGCTGATGAAAAGTTAGGAAAGCCTAAGTGGGTGATTAGGAAGTGACTTGGCGCTTTTGCCCGGAGTGGATGATGCAGAATTTGGTTTGGAAAATCGCTGACCGATTTTTTGTTGGTGAATATGAATATGGGATGAGGGGTCGTGGGCCACTTAGGAATTCTCACAGTTTTGGGAATTTTTTTCCCAATTTTTTTTCTTCCAAAAATTTTGATTTTTGTTGGGTCGGTGAAGTAGGGTGAGACGGTACTTTTTTACCTTCTGAGTGACTGCGATGCCAATCATAATACCATAAACATGTAATTCAAGCCGGTGATTCGGAGATCGCGTCTCGGAAACAACATTTTGCCATAGGGAATATTGATATTAATACCCAAATATCCAAAAATACCGGCGGAAAAAGTCCCCATGTCGCATCTTTTGTGCAACTTTTCAAACTTTTTGTTGAAAACCTTTCTTTCAGATTAACGATTATATTCAAATAACGTACTGTGTACTGTACGAATGTAGATCATTCAAAATTACATATTTTCTTCATATTTGACTATTGGATGCACAGCTCCCGTGGCAACACATTTTGTCTAAATGGAATCTCCATCTTGAGTACAAACCTATCCGCTGTAGTGTTTCCGCTATAATTGTATGTTTCTGTGGGTGTTTTGCTTTAAAATCCGCTGGCAGCCGAATGTTTGTTGGACCAGAATTTCCTCCGACAAACCATTTTTTCTCTCGATTAAAATCCGTTGATTGTTCGCGTCGCGAAACCGTCACGGTGTCGCTAATGAACATGTGCACTAACCTGCGAGAACTGGTTACCCATAGTTCATTATAGCCTCCTGCCTCTTGTGCACTCGAGGTGCATTACGAGTTGGCTCTCTTTTACTTCCACGGTGTTGAATTTTGTATGTCGCGATAGCGCTTGCTGGATGAAGCAACTGCTTTTTGTAGGTAAGCGACCACCAGGCTAGACCACCGTTCCAAGCCCTCAAGGAAAGAATTACTCATGTATTACTCATTATGTACGATTGTATTTGCGTACATCTAAAGCACCTCGGCTTAATCAGTTAAACAGTCGTAAAATTCTACAGAATGCACCGACATTGTATATCTTGCTAAACTTTATGCGATGAAGTGAAAAGCTCCAGGCTATTTTTGTATAGCATCATTTGATCTTGCGGTTGGAAATTGCAGCTGAATTTAAGATATTTCCTGTCTTAATCTTGTCTTGTAGTTATGTTATCGGAACATATGTGTGTGATTCTGTAAGAATTTGGTTAATTCCTTCTGTGTTTTCTAGAAGCAGAATGGAAGACTCCAACCATCACATAATTGGTCGGTATGCGTTATATCTCAAAGTGTATGCAAGTTTTGCAGCAGCTGGCATGTGTTCGCAGACTTTATTTCGTTTCAACCGACCTCTGGCGATTCTATTCCCGTTCAAGAAATAAAACATCACACCGTCCGATGCGCAGTCAATTATGCGAAAAATACAGACTTCCTAAATCTGTTCAGTGGCGTCGCCACGAAATTCTTCCAGTGGGGGAGGGGGCGAGATCGAAAGGGGGCCTCCCGCTCTCCGAAAAGGGGCCTTCATTGTGTTAGGGCCTCCTATTGTTTTTAGGCCCTTAGTATGGTTCGGGAATGGGAAACTGAGGGCTGGAGGGCCTCCTTTTCGTCCTGGAGGGGCTCCTTTTCGTCCTAGAGGGCATCCTTTTCGTCCTGGGGGCCTCATTTTCATCATGGGGACCTCCTTTTCGTCCTGGCGGCCTTTTCGTCCTGGGGCCTCTGTGTCAATATTTGATTTCTGGGGCCTCCTACCCTCTCCTATGTGACTTCTTTTTACAAATTAGGGGCCTCCTCCTGGAGGCCCCTAATTTGTATAATCTCTTTTTCGTCTTTGGGGCCTCCTTCTCATCCTGGAGGGCCTCGTTTCGTCCTGGAGGGCCTCTTTTTCGTCCTGGGGGCCTCCTTTTCGTCCTGACGTACCTTCTTTTTGTCCTGGGGGCCTCTTTTTCGTCCTGAGGGCCTCCTTTTCGTCCTTGGGGTTTCGTTTTCGTCCTGAGATCCTCCTTTTAGCCCCAGAGGACCTCATTTTCGACATGGGGGCCTCCTTTTCGTCCTGGGGTACCTTCATTTCGTCCTGGGGGTGTCTTTTTCGTCCTGAGGGCCTCCTTTTCGTCCTGGGGTTTCGTTTTCGACCTGGGGGCCTCTATTTCGTCCTGGGGCCTCCTTTTCGTCCTGGGGCCTCCTCAAATTTAAGGGGGCGGGGTCCCCCACAGTCTCGCGGAAGGGGGGGGGGGCAATTGCCCCCTCTGCCCCCCGGTGGCGACGCCCCTGAATCTGTTAAGTCGAATTTGTGTCAATCAATTCCAACGACCTGAGAATGGCCATAGAATACTCCCGAACGTAATGATAAGAAAATACATATTCACTAAATAATTGAAATAGATCTCAATCCCCAAAAAGATGACGGTAAGCATAATCGTGATATGCCATATCATTGGTTAACATGACCTCCCAGCATGCTATGAAACAGGTCTGTCTAGGCCCAATGCGCCCTCATGTAGTATCCATCCCCGGCGTGTGACATATAAACTGTCCGCTAAGCTTTATATTGTGATATCTTGCAAACGTCATAGAACCGAGCCCTCTCGATCGGCCAATCGAGCTAAAAACTCCATGACATGCAACAGTGCATGACCAGATTCTCATTTTTGGAAAGCTGTATGTCTTCAGCTTCATCTTTTCACACCTAGAAACAGAGATCACGGATCCAGCAGACAGCATTTATTTCCAACCTTCCCACCACTCCTGGGATCTCCGGCAGTGCACTGAACTACACATGGTATACTGATGAATGCACGGAACACTCGGGAGGGACGGGGCAAGAACAGGAGAAAGCTACTCTGTAGACGTCTCTGGGTTCAGCAACAGAGATGGGATAATATCGACTATTTTAGCAGTTCTTTGCTAACGCCACTGCCATAGAACGTCTTTTGTGCAAGGGATTCGAAAACTGTTTGCTGGGCGCGAGATAGGCTGTGTTATGCAAGCCAGGGTTTTATGTTGTTAACTGTAAAGAACATGCCTGGAAAATCTATCGTCCCTCTTCTTCCAAAACAACTTTCGACTTCCCAATCATAGACAGGCCTAGGAAAAGGAAAAGATGAGGCATTCGCCCCCCACCCCCAAGTTGCGATGGCCAAGAAAGCGTCATATTATGAAGGTGGCAGGCAGATAACATGTGTATGGCGCAGGAATGATTGTGTCTGACCCTGTATTGGTAGGGATTTGTTACCTCTTCCCTGCTGAGTGTTTGTTTTTGTTGTTGTTTCGACACTCATGTTCCAAAGCATTGAGTGTTGTACATGCACTACGAGTCACCTGATGATCACAGAAAGTGCGCCCGGGCGAATCAGTTTGTGTGAATGTGCTGTATTTCATTAGCTTTGCGTACTTTGATGTATACGCATGCCAATTGTGCGCACACTCAAGTCTACGTAAGCACGAAAGCACACATGCGCAAATGTACGTGAGCGCAAATGTATGCAGGCCAAAGATGCGTATATAAAAATAGGTCAGCGCAAATGTACGTGAATATGCGTAAATGTACATACACAGATGCAAGGGAACTTACCCATGTTTGCATGCACAAGCGTACTTCGGAGTAGCTGCACGTAAGGAACCATACGGTAGAGCACAGGCGTGCTCAGAATATTGTTAAAATGTAGTTGTATTAAGAAGACCAGAGGTGTCTGTGCATTTATTACATTTACTAAAGTGGGGCTAGTTTAGGCCTGAATCTATAGGGTGGATCCCCCATCCATCCCCTTCATCTCGAAATCTATTGGACACATATCGAAACTGGACAGCTCAGGTTCGTCTAATATACCCTTTAAGGATGTTGAAATGTCAACCCTCGCAGTGGAGAGCTTAGGAGGTAAAACGATGGGTGGATTGATCAAGGCTATTTGGGCTTGCGTTTAAATTTTACGTCGACAAAATTGTCATAGCTCGGAACAAATTATTTTTAATGGTGTAAAGCACTAGATGTCCATACATGCACATACAAAACATCCAATGGTGCAGCCAGAGGCCTGAGGAAGGGAAAGTATCATTCCTTCCTTGTTGCTGATCTTCGCAGTCTGTGCCACAAACTTGGACGTAGCTAAGAGGGTGACTGGATCGGTCACCCCATTCTTGGGATTCTACGGGTCCATGACACGGCCCGAGGGCCATGCTAGTGGCCCATTCGCACTCCTCTATGCTATTGCCTTGGAGGAGACAGAAAGTTCAACATAACTTTTTTTGGTGTTGTTTGGAGCCTAAGAACGCCTCCAAGCCCTGGCAAATAATTACGGGCCCTTAGAGATGTCTACGATGTACACAAGTGATGGGGAAGGAGATAGATTGGGTCGCTGGAATCCTTCCCACACATCTATGATTATCTACAATTAGTTGCGGGAACATGAATAGGGAACAATTGTTGAATCAGTAACACATCCCTGACATCGAAACTATTCCTTTTATAAGCAACTGTATTCGTGATCCATGCTTCTACAAGTGCTTTGGCCAGTTGGCCAACAGTTGGACTTCTCATACTCGCACAAAAAAACAAGCAATGAAATAAAAACCCAAATAAACCCAAATGGAAACCTAGACGAGATCATTGCTTTCGAGCAAAGTCTCTTGTCGAAACCCAGCGTATTTAGATACAATCGCTTCAGTCAACATGGAAGATGGCTCATAAAATGGCCATACAACAGATCTCGAACGAGAACCATGCGGGGAGCAGCAGCATCGTGGAGGCGGCTGACAGCTTCAATGTGCACTGACATTCGGTTGTGAACACCCTAGAAAATATTCATCAGCCAATATACATGGCTTTGTATTATCGGGATCGATATGGCATGTCCATTATGGCACCAACCCCGCCGGTCGGGTTCAGTGTGACCCGGCGAAGTAGCTGATGACTAGCGATTGCAATAGAATCCCACAACTTGTGGTCGACCACGAGTCGCTAAAGTCACGGCACCAGCCTATCCCAAGGCTCTGTGCCGTCTGGCGCGAGCCGTTCCGTGGCGGCGGCACCTAGTTGTAGACGTGGTCAGCCAACATACTGACACGCACATAACGGCACACACGTGGCCGGCTGAACCTAATTGTCGATGTGGTCACCTAATACGCTGACACGCACATGACGGCGTACACGTGGCCGGC
Source organism: Imbricaverruca yamaguchii (assembly GCA_034440575.1). Classification (NCBI taxonomy): domain Eukaryota; kingdom Metazoa; phylum Arthropoda; class Thecostraca; family Neoverrucidae; genus Imbricaverruca; species Imbricaverruca yamaguchii. The sequence continues at coordinate 85,945 of JAOTOL010001105.1, read as the reverse complement.
TGGACCTAGCTAGCTGCTACCGACGTGGTCAGCCAGCATACTGACACGCACACGACGGCACACACGTGGCCGGCCAGACCTAAACAAACTTTGGATTTCAGCCACTTCCTTTTCATTGTCATTTTCAGACACTTCAATCCATTTCAATTCCAGTGTACTTCAAGTTTTCAGATTTACCATTGTTGAAAATGATAATTTGTTGACTAATGTTGCACGAAAATTAGCAAGTTTCACTACTTATCGCTAACTATGAACGTCTAGTTTTAGGTCGTACGTGTTGGACCTGATTCACTATCACCATGGAGCAATGTTTTAGGTATGTTTAACGTTGCCCTCCTGTAGCAGGAAAAACATAAATTATCGGACGATAGTTTTATGGCAGCAAAGATGAACATGCAATTTCATTTCCCATGCTATCCTGTTTTATGGGGACACATTCCCCCAGGCCGGGGAATGCGTCCCTCTGAAAAGGTCTCAGTGTACCCGCTCGCATTTTTCAGCTTGGGGGGCCTCTATTAAATAAAAAGACTCCCCTTGGAAGGAAAGGCGCCCCTTGGGCAACAGCCGGGTGCAACCCGCCCCATCGAATTTTGCAGCGAGAGGCGCCACTTCAGGCGTTTTCACAGTGGGGCCGATCCAAAGAAATGGCGCCTCTCCAGACAGGTGCCCACATGATAATTCCTGAGTTCTACACCTGATTACAACATTGCTCTCTCGCGGTTATGAACTCGGGCTAGTTATAAAATTGTGCGCATTCACGTGGCTTCTCTTGCAAATTTGACAATTACAGTTGAGTCATTAAGAGGAAAGCGGACAAACTGAAAAGAAAGTTATATGTTTTGTATGTCCGTAACAGCAATGTGGCAGCATAAAGTAAAAACCAGCGATGAGAGCACCGTCCGAACAGGTTATGACGGATTTCTTGGGGCTTCCCTAGTCATATAGGATACGAATAACTGCTATCACAAAAGCTGCAAACAAACATAGATCTGACCGTCCTATTCCTACTACACTCAATCATTGTAAACACGCCGGACCTTCGACATCTTTGAAATTACCTAGATATCTCAACATTCTGATACCGTACGGCAAGCCACGTCAAGTGATACCCACATGATGCAAATTGATGCCATAGCCACGAAACGCAATGACTCTGATAATTAACACACGCCCTGGAGGGGGGGGTGGCGAAATCCGCCTACCCCTCCCGTTTTTCGTAAATCACTCCAGATAGTTACTGGCAGATAAACACCATTGTTTGCGTACCTGCTTAGAATTGACAGGTGCGTTGCTTAAAGCATGAAAAACGGAAATCGGCCAACAAATTTCGAGTTAGGGGTAGTTAAAGTCCAAAAATCTCGCAGCGCCAATCCACAAAAATCGGCGCTGATGCGCTTCCCATAGATTGGCAAAAGGGAAATGTTCGTGGCAACACTAGCGACTTGTTTCATGTATATTATTATGCCATATAGTTTCAAAGTTATGTTAGGTCACCGAGGTCAAGTTAGGTCCAGTTCATGACAGGTTAATGGAAGCAAACTTGGTCAACTGGAATGCTGTCATAAATGCAAATGACTGTCATGCGGTTGATGTCACTTTGTGTGTTATTCCCTACACATCCTGAAAACTACTGTTTGTCATTGTGTACCTAAGCGTTTCCATACTTTATTCAAGTACTTCACTCCAGTCTTTGCGAAGCCGATTGTGCCGAGCCGCCCAACGGAGCAGTCGGGATGGGAGCCCGGTTCCGGTAACTGGAGCAGGTAATGACCTAATAAAGTGGTCCTATATAGGTGACCTGAGGTCAAATGTCGGGTCTAGCATCTGTACTGGACCAGTAGTGATGTCCAAAATACATTGATGTCCATCTTGGAGCGTTCAAACACAATCACAGCGATCCATAACAATGACAAGCCAAGCCACGCAAAACCAGAACATTTTCACATAATTTGACCTAGTATGTCCTTGAAGATATTTGCCATGAAATTTCCACACAATAGAGTTCATTATCGTACCCATCTACCCTGCGAATTTCGTTTCACCAGCTTTAATAGGAACCGAGAACTTAAGGGCGGAATCCGCCACCCTCCAGTGCGTGGAATTTTCAGACGCTCTCCAGGGCGCATGTTAAACTAATCTTTGACCTTGGGGTTTGATCTGACATGCCACAGATTTAAATGCTACTCCAGAGTTTCCCAAGGGCTATCTCTTGATACCAAGCATGGGTAGCTTTTGGAGAAAACGAAGGAACGTTGGGCGACAGAAGAAATGAGTTCGACCTTTGACTTTGAAGATTAAAGTGATTTCTGAACAGTTTGACAGGAGTACGACACGACACGTCGAGTCACTCTTCTAGATGAGAATTGAAGACATAGCGACGAGGCGCGAGGACGTCGAACCATTTAAGCTAACCTTCGGTCTTGTGGTTTGACATTGATATTGATCCGGTTTGAAATGTTGCTTGAGGTGCACCACGGGCTATTACTTGGTATCAGATGTGAGTAGGTTAGGGCGAAGAGGAAAATGCGAGGCGACTAAGGAAATCGGTTTGACCTTTGACCTTAGAAATTAGTTATATGTGGTAGCATTATGATACGGCACAAGCCACGTCGAGTGACACCCACTTGGTGCAAATTGAGCCCATAGCGAGGAATCGCGAGGACTTGGAAGAATTAAAACTAGCCTTTGAGCTTTAGGATTGATCTTGCCACATCCTGATTTTAAAATGTTACTCGAGGGTTCACCATGGGCTGTCGCATGGTAGTGGATCTGAGTAGGCTTGGGAGAAAACCACAAAAAATGTGAGGCAACCGAAGAAATCAGCTTGAATTTTGATCTGTCAAGACTATTCCTAAATTTCAACTTTCTGATAATGCACAACAAGACAACACGAGTGACACAATACGAATGACATCCATTTTCTGCAAATTGAAGCAATAGCGACGAAACGCGAGGACATCGAAGAACTCAATCAAACCCTTGACGTTGACTTGTCCCGGTTTGAAATGTTCATACTCGAGTGTTCACCACTGATTATTGCCTGATGCCAGATTTGGATAGGTTTGAGAGAAAACGAAGAAAATAGGCGATCGAAGGATCAGCTTGATCTTTTCGCTCTTGAAAAAAAATCGAATGCTTACCTTTCTGATACAGCATAGCAAGCCACATTGAATGACCCTCATTTGATGTAAATTGAGACGAATGGAACCAAATCTCTCGATCGGTCGATTTCACTTCAATGTCACCATCTAATAAATCAAGCTGACATTTGACCTAGAAGTTTGACCTTGACATATGCCGATTTGAAATGTTCCACGATGGTTCACCACAGGCTATTGCTTGATACCAGATGTGAGCAGGTTTGGGTGAAAAAAATTGGAGACGACCGAAGAAACCGGATCATAAAACCGTCGCTGAATGCCGATGCTAATACAAACACTCCTCTGGCGAACTCGTCACTGAATACGAATACAAATACGACATTAACTAGACGTACGTGCTTACGGCTCCCCATGGCTTCCCTTAATAGTCTTCAAGGTACCCAAGAACACCTAGTCACATTTGTTCAAGATATACCAATATATGAGCAGGGGAATGCAACCTAAGACGTATAAAGCCCTGCGATAATGCAAATTTGTTGCCTAGCAGAGCACAATTTTCCACCCAAGTGAAAACAGAAGATGGTCAAGGTTCATGTTCTTCAAGAATTGGCTGGAAGCAAAAAAACGTTTGCTGACTTATCATTCGGATATTTTGTGACTACAGATAGCTTGTGAAGCCCGTTGATTGCGTAGATCGGCTTTTAGTATTGTTGGTGATTCTCTGACATACATATTTTCACTTCATAAATGACTAAGTAGAACTTTGCAGAGATGATACTCAGGTAGCTGAGGCTGGGGGGACACGACAAAATTGAAGGGGACAAATCGTCACTCCTCAGAAATTGGGGGACATGTCCCCTCTCCAGCACCTCTCAATGGTTACACCCATGCAGCACACCAATAGTTAATCCCTGATTCCGAAGCAGGGGGAGGGGGCAAGTACAAACGAAATGTCATCATAGAAAAGGAATCACATTGTGAGGCACCAAAAGTGTGTAAACACTTGCATTCGAAGCGGAGTGTAATCTAAGCATACATGGGAGGAAAGTACAACTTGCAATGTCTTCATAGCCATGAAAAGGTTCTTAAAATTAATGACTTTTATTTCAAGAAATTACCAACGTTTCGGATTTGATACTCCATTGCTGATATATGGTGATCAAGTCTGAAGCACAAAACGTCGGTAATGTAGTGAAACAATGTAACTTTTGAATGTACTGTCCCAAACGATTCAGGGCGAGGGGGACATTAGTATCTTGCGGGGTGATAGTAAGTGTCATCCCTTTTCCAAATTATGCACCACACGGCTGCTAATCGACAAGAATGTAGCTTACAAACGTCTATGAAACCTAAAGTGATCTGCGCTAAACTTTACTTCAATGACTCCTAGTTCCTCAGTTGAACACGGGTCATGTTTGCGTTGGTAGACGCACACTAGCAGATGTTACGCCACACGTTCAGCAATGAAACCAACATTGGAGGGCCCTGAGCCTCAGTCGGCGCGATTTTTGGTCAGGTCCATCGATTTGCAAGCCTCAATGCAATTTGTTTTAAAGTCTACTCGATATTTTGAAGGTCCCTTGTTTTCTTATATAAATTGAACCATTCCGGAACCATGTGGAAGCTTTGAGGCCACGGTGCACTTTTTCAAGATCCATCGCGATTTTTTTTTCTCGGGAGGATGGAGTCAAACGATCTTGTGGACTCTGATGCGATTTTCTTAGGCCGCGGCGCGATTGGTATGGAGCCCAGCAAGGTTTGTTTGAGCACTATCGCCGTTGTGGTGTCTGGCGATATTTTTTGAGAGTTATACCCAGCGGCTTTGTTTTGAGATGAATGGCTCACTCAAACTAACTACAAGATACCGTCCCAGTCTCCGGAACACCCAGCCCTACACCCAGCCGGTTTTATCTTTTATCACAATATTTTGCAAGGTCCTTTCTGCAGCGTTTTGGGAGCAAATATGATGTCTATGATTATGTAAGCACTGATGTCAGAGGATCCAAATGGCACAGTCCAGGTAACAGCTTGCGAGGTTGTCATGCAAACACATTAAATAGCCGTGAAAAATAGGAGTATGGAGACCGGGTCTAGTTCATACACGGGATGGTTGATACAACAGCATTTTCTCCAAAAGCATGAAGCCGGTTACCATGGCTACTATTGCACATGTTGCTACTGACACCCTCTTCTCACGGAAAAATCAAGCCCAAGCACTTTTGACCCGAGACTACAGAATGGTAAAGATGTGACACATTTTTGGACCGAAAGTGCCTTTGCTTTGCCCAAAATTTCTAATCTGTCGCCCACTTGCTAACCTTTTAAGTGTCAGCTCATTACCATGTTCTCTCAACTTTGCGACTGTGAAATGTGTTTAAATTCGTGCTTAACATACAGCCTGTTTCAACGTTTTATGGATTGGAAATGGAACAAAATAACCATGCAATTGCCTACTCTTATTAAGGCGTCTGCTAAAACTGTATCAATATCTCTACGGAATGAACACTTGAGCATTCTATAAATGGCATAAACCATTAGCTATGGTCAGTTAAGACTCACACCAGTATTGTTACTATAAGCGTGAAATACGAACCTTTCAAAAGGAGCAAACTAGTACCATCTATATTCATAACATAGTTTACTTAACCTACATTATATCAACTAAACCCATCATCAGCAACAATTTAACCCTATTGCGGGGTAAGTTGATGAACCGATAGTTGCGCCATGATTTGCTCTCTGGTGGAAAGCCCGGAGGACGGCACGAAAACAAAATATCGTGATGATGTCAGGTTTAGGCTCGGCGTAGGTGCAGCAATCTCCTCGCTACCCCTCCAAAGTGATGAGTTATATTGAGTTCTGTCAAAATTGTATCAACTAGACCAGGTTTCCCCTATCCAATGATTGCAACAGTGACGTCATTAAGGTTTGCTTCACCTCAGGCCCATCCATTGTTATGAAGACTGTAGCGAGACAGAGGAACATGAGCTTATCACACGAAGTCACCAGATAAGCGCAGTAGATGTTATGCCAAAGTACGCCCACACATCCACAAAATCAGCCAGACTTCGGTCGCTTTGTTGTAAACATCGGGTATGTTTGAAACATTTTTACCAACTGTAAAAATCAAGCATGTATTTGGAAGTTGATGGACCCCTGCCATCCAAACATTCAAGTTGGAGAGGCACCTTCTCATACTGGCATCACAGTATCTACAAGGATGATGTCTTTCACCTCATTAAACCTAAAAATACAATAAGTAGTACTGATACCATATTACATCCTAAGCGATCACTACAGCTTGAATGCGTTCATTGTTGCTATATTTGTGGTTAATAAGATGGAATTCAATGTTTAAATATGCCTAATTGTTCTAGTTTTTTTTAACTATGGGGGAACCATTCAAATTGTCATGCTCGAACGACTTCGAATTACGCTCTCAATACGAACTAGGTACCGTGTGCATTGCTATGCCTGTTGCCGACGGTAGCGCGAAATAATTGGTGATATCGCACCAGCCCCAGCATCACTTGAACTTCACCTTCCCTCGAAGCATTTTCATTTCCCACAGGGAAGTAAATTAAAATTCTTCGTTTTTGTCTAACTCGACACGGATGAGTCACGTTTCTGTTTTCACCGTAAATCTAAGCTACATCCGTTCCCATTGCTAGTCGGTTGGTCCTTGATTTTTACGACACATCGACCGTTGAGTCATGTAGCGTCGCCAATCTCTCACCCCGATTGGTCGCGGGCGAGAGTGAGACTCGAACCTACAACCTTTCGATTGTGAGACGAGCAACTTACCCCTAAGCTACTCGTCCCCGTATTCCCATTGCTAAAATCCTTCTGGGGGGGGGGGGCAGGATTTCAGCCCGCGCTGAATTCGAAGTTACTAACTTATGACAAACGTTTTCATGGGACAACAAATGCGACGCCGCGCTGTTTAAGGTAGAAATTCGACTACCCCAGCCCATGCAAACTGAGTAACTGATTTTATTAATTGGCTTACATGTTCTCCTAGCTGCATGCTGCATGCGAGCAGAATGATTTCAAGGTTAAAAAGCCATACATTTTACATATCGTTCAACACCTTGCACTATGCATCTGTTTCGACCTTAAACCAGTCAACCACGTCGGCCATTGAATAAGCCAGACCTTCCGCTGGTGTCAGTTCCCAGCAGCCCAGTCTCAAGCCTGCGTGGGAAGACCACGCATCAACTACCCCTCCCCTCCCCCCCAGACGACAGCACGATATAGTGCTTTACCCTCGCCGTATCCAGTGACATGTGCACGTTGCCAGTGGCGTCTTCAGCTTTATTTCCAAGGATACCTCCACATGACTGACGGGGAAAAGATGATGCGCCAACAGCGCAACAGAATACAGATCTGAAGATACTGTAAATGCTGACAAAATAATAAATAGTTCAACAACTGTGTCCGCAACTGCAGTCGTCCGATTCCAGCCTGCGTGGCTGGGCGCTCGACGTCGCAGCCCGGCTCGGCTTTCCCCGAAGAGGCGAGCTGGCTGCGATCTGAACGGCCAGTCTGCGTCTAAAGCAGAGCTGATCTAGAAACGGCTAACTAATGGCGATCTTGCAATTTTTAATGGAGCACTGAATCGGTACAAAGTAAATGGGAGTTCTCCATATCAGCTCACAATTACCTCTGGTATTTTCTTCCACAATCAACAAACATAGAGATGTGTCATTTGTGAAGGGATTACTGAAGAAGAAAAAAAAACGCTAGGTGGTCATGAATATTGCGGAGGATCGAGGAGGGACGCTCTGACTTATTTATGTCTCCTGGTAGATCTAGAGAACCAGCGGATAAGCAGCCATATTTTGTGTCGGCGCAACAGACTAGATGACAGCCGTGCCCCAGCTCTGCTGTTAACGAACCAATAGGTGACTGAGCCACAGCCGAGCTCGGCACCTAGTAATATGCAGCGTGAGTGTAAATGTGTGTGTATGTGTGTGTGTAGGTGTGTGTGTATGTACGTGTGTGTGTATATTTGTGTGTATGTGCATTTGTGTGTTTGTGGCAGGAGGTGGCTTGATCACTAGAAGTCACCATGATCACTAGCTATCCGCTCTTCGGCGAGGGGTGACGTCGCGAAACACGAGTCTCTGGGACGGCTGCCGGGCGTCCAGCGCTGAAACAAACGCTTGGGAATACTGCAAAACTATCGTGAATTTAACGTCGGCGAACACACGGCACAAGAACAACTGAAGGCGCGGCATACGAGTATACCTAACCTATATATCTATATATAAATGTCTTCATCTACAGATATATATATATATATATATATATATATATATATATATGCATACATACATTTATATCTATATCCATACATTCCGCTCCCTCTCTCCCTTCTCCCTCACTCTTTTCATCTCTTGATCTTTGTATCTCTTGATCCCTGTATCTCTTGATCTCCGTATCTCTTGATCTCTGTATCTCTGTATCTCTGCATATCCGTATCTCTGCATCCATGTTTGTATCTAAGCCTCTGTGCATCTCTGCATCTCTGTATCTCTATTTCTCTCTATCTCTCTCTCTCTCTCTCTCTCTCTCTCTCTCTCTCTCTCTCTCTCTCTCTCTCTCTCTCTCTCTCTCTCTCTCTCTCTCTCTCTCTCTCTCTCTCTCTCTCTCTCTCTCTCTCTCTCTCTCTCTCTCTCTCTCTCTCTCTCTCTCTCTCTCTCTCTCTCTCTCTCTCTCTCTCTCTCTCTCTCTCTCTCTCTCTCTCTCTCTCTCTCTCTCTATCTCTCTCTCTCTTTCTGCATTTTTGAGGTGGTGTCCTTCGGACTTGGCCGCCGTGTGACAATTTCTGGGTCTGCACCTGCCTAAAATATAATGTAATTCTTAAAAAGTTAAGTTCATACTATGCACTACTTCATTCCGTGATTCAATCGTGCTATTCGGGGCAGCATCGTGACTAGGGACTGTCTAAAGTAGAAGAGCGGGCATCTGAAGTCGAAGAAGTGGTAGGTTATAGAGGGTTCATCTAAGGTCAGAGTGACGACCTAGCGGTGCCATCGGACGTAAATGAGCCGACTTCATTTGAACACGGTCACCCAGAGGTACCATCGAAGGAACTATGAAACATCATGCGAACCTCAGCACATCTCCGCATTATATCACCCCGAAGCCAATAGACGGCACGCTACTAAGTATGACTAACCTTGGGTGCCCATAAAATACTTATTTCCATAATGTATTATGGTAGCATAGATACAATAATGAAGTCTACACATTACTACATCAACTTCAAGTGCGGGAATGCCACACAAATTGCGTCAAAGACCCCAAACAGGTGTCGGGCCCCAGAAGGAAATGCGTTGGGGCACGGAAAAAGATGCACCAGGAGCCCGAAGAATCACACCGGGGCTCACAAATATCGCGCAGGATGCTTACAAAAATAGAAGTCGACCCCAATAAATCACAAAGGGAGTCTATCGATATCACCCGAGCACCGGACAATTCAGAAGAGGTCACGAAAGAAAATGATCCCGAGGGCCTTTCTACTCTGAATGGTGCCACCATCCGCTGGAAAAAAAACTCGTTGAGCAGCCGCAGTTGCATGCTAAAGAGGAAAATATCCCTCCGTCCTATGAAGGCGGGCTCCGAAGAACCCAAGAATCACGCCGGGGTCCACAAAAAAGGTTCTAGGGCAAGATACATTCGCGTCGGGCCCCCATAATTAAGTGTTTTAAACAAATACAGCGGACAAAAAAACTTGCTTCGGGATCTAAAATTTCCGCCGGGGAACGCTAAAGTTAGTCTGGGCTTGGGGTCAGATTAGCACAACGCGACCTATGAACTGACACCAACACCCCCACCCCGAAATGTCGCGCATGGAGCACAAATTACCCGTCAGTAGTCGTGTAAGTTCTGGTCGAGGCATCAATAATTCCCTCGGGCTCACAAAAATTGGCGTTGATGTCCCTAAATAAGCACAACGTGGTCCCAAAGTCGAAACGCAACCCGACAAGAATCAAGCCAGAACACTAAAAAATAAAGGGAGGTTCCGAAGAATAAAGGGAGGTTCCCTAACAAATCGCATACGGCACTGAAAAACATTCCGGAGCTCGACAAATCCCGGCGGGACATAAAAATACAGAAATGCCGCCGAAGGCCCGAAAAATAAAGCCTTGGCTGGGACTTTACATAATTCAGAATAAGTCACCAAAAACTGTCAAGCCCAGAAAACTGACGTCGGATTCTCCCGGAACCACGCGACAGGGCCAGAAACGACGAGACCGGATCCAAAGAAATTATACCGGGCCCCTAATATCGTGCTGAAGTCCCACAAATATGAGGAAAAAACACAGCGGTAATCAAAGAACATAACTGGAGGACGAAAATGCACCGAGCGATTCAAAGCTTTCCGTGTCTGGAAAAAAAGCGGCATTGCCTTGAGACATTCTGCTGCCTAAAATATACACACCGGAGCTAAAGATCAAGACAGAACGGTCACTCAAAGCACAGCTGGGTTTGATGCAGCAATGGGCCTAAAAAATAGGCTAGGTCCCTAAAAAATTAACATGGTCCTAGAAAAAGAACAAAAAGACAGTGCACTAAATGAACACTGCGGGGTCTGCGAAAACGCACCGATGCTTACAAATTATAAGTCGGTGCACAAAAATAAGTAACAAAACTTTACTTTTGTTTAAAAAGCCTGTATCGCAAACACGTGCCGAGCCCCAAGAAAAAATTGCTGGTGCCTTAAAATACACCCGAAGACAAAGCAAATCGGAAGGTTAAAAAGAACACCTAACTGGAGTCTCAGTTCGGTACCCAATCTGGAAGCGTTGTTATTTAATCAGAAATGAGTTGCGTCAAAGCTAAGCGGTTATCCGGATTTCTTAGCCACTAGAAAACGTGGGAAGGAGAGAGCTAGTCATCGAAGTGAACTCAGGATGGGCCCTTGCGGCCCTAAGTCTGAACACGTTATGACTTTATGAGGTGTCGTGTGTTGTCACTTATTAGCTATTTTGCACTGCTTTGTTGGTCCTCAACATATGCGCTTTCATTCCGTTTCAGCCAGGTGTCACGTGATGCAGTTGTAGCATTTCCTTTCAAATGGCAAATGTTATAAAGTGCACGATGTGCACTACACAAATGTTTGAGGTGATTGTTGAGGCCCTGAGGATGAACACAATACCATGTGTTATTATTTATAGCGTTTTTCTTTTCCCAATTCTGTCAGCTTGCCAATCATGGGCTCCCAAAAACCGGATCAAGGCAACTTCAGCCAGCGATCTTTCCTTTCCCCATCCTCCTCAACAATAATCATGACAATTATTTCTTCATCGGCCAGCAAGTAGGCTTCGTTCTTACTAGCAGCCAGTGCAAACTTGTAAGGTGAATACTGCCTTAGAAACGCCTGTGGGCCAATAAGTACTAAGTATGGCTATATCTGGCAATCTTAATAAAATCAAACCCTTTCTCACCTTCACCTTCAAGTAACTTGCCATTAAAATATGAATGTGTGAAGAATGTCTAAGGGGAAAAGCTCAACTCAATGAACAACAATCTGAATTGTGCAAAAGCATAGATCGGTGAACTCATAAGGATCCCCTGCAGCTTTTCGCCGTTTCAAAATGTTCGTTTACGGGATAATTTGCACTGACGTTCTATTATTTCTCCCCATCAACATCGGTGAACAACGGATGACGTCTCACGGACATTTGGTACTATATCTTGGAAACTAGGGCACACCACGTAGCCATTAGTGACGCTGTAATGAGCTTGCACTCACCCCACACATACGCACATAGCGGAAATTGAAGAAATTTTGTTTGAACCGTACTATACTAATGGTTTGACTCGCATCAAGAAGGTAAACCGAGTATTACAAATGCATCAATTAGTCGTGAAAAGAGTCCAAATTCCAGCGAGAATTGTGAATTTGAACGTACTTATACTGTGATGGTATTTCTTTTCAGTATCGCATCTTGTTTTTAGCCATAAGCGCGTCCTAGAGCCTGCCCCATCCCTTTAGCGGTCCCCATCTTAGTGGTAAAAGTTGTGTGTTTACAATTAAAATTATCGGGTTATCAACCCAAAAGTGCTCAACCATGGTACTTTGCGAAATTTCTGGATGCGTCCCTGCTGTTCACCCTGGCCCACTCACTTTTGGGGACGTTCCTACGCCTGACCAGGCCATGAAAAGGCATCATTGGATTTCATGGCCTGGTCATTGCATGGCATATTGCAGACGGATAGCATGGAAATGTCTTGCATGCATCATCCGCCACTACGTGTCGCATTATTTTCCCACGCGTCGACGCATTGCAGGCGACAATCGTGTGAATGTTATATGATCATCCACCACTGCGCAACGCATTACTTTCCCACGCGTCGACGCGTGGGCTACCGATCTCTCGAACAATAGGAAAGCTGCACGCAAAGAGCACGTACTCAATTGTATCATCCTGCTATCTGGCGATAAATATTTCCACCTATGATTCAGCATTCAATCTCATTAGTGTAATATGTAGACCGTGCTGCTACCTAGCGATAGCTATCTGAAGTGATGTTTCTAGAAAATTAAAAAAGTTCTGGAATCTGTGGAGGTTGCAACCTGTGGAGGTTATGACCGCTGCTGAGTTGTGGAGGTTATGACCGCTTCGTACTTCTGGAGGTTGCAACCTGTGGGGATTACGACCTGTGGAGGTTATGACCTGTGGAGGTTATGACCGCTTCGGAGTTGTGGAGGTTACGACCTGTGGATGTTATGTCCGCTGCAGACTTGTGGAGGTTACGACCTGTGGAGGTTATGACCACTGCGGACTTGTGGAGGTTGTGACCTGTGGAGGTTGTGACCTGTGGAGGTTATAACTGTGGAGGTTATGATACGCTGTCGGCGGATGCCATTATTCTAGGTTGGGAATAGGACTTTGGAATGACCGGCGTCTGAGCCATAAAGATGAGTGCTGAACAGAAGGATAGTACTTTAACAGAAGAGGGTGATGGTTCCTCGGATGCAAAGCTGAACGATGTGAATGAAATGAAATCGGAACTTGATCCAGCTTTCGCATATACGATGACAAATGAACAAGTGTATGCCAGCAATGGTAAGTCATACATTCAGGTGTGTATGAACCAAATATAGGATATGCAAGATAAAATAACTGCTTCAGTCATACCTACCTAGGTTGATATTCAATTGGCATGTATGGGAAGAGGTGCCATTCCCGAACACCTAGGACATTATGGAACAAATGGCTCTCTGCTGCTTTGCTGCTTATTCATGGCTGAGCCAGGAACTACAGTATTTACTGGACACAAAAATTAACCAGCTGTACATATTCAAACAGTTCCTTGCAATTAAAATTCTTGAACCACTAGATGATTATTGTGGTTTTAGGGTGTGCCAACCTATTTGGATATTGCACCCAGTTGAACCACTAGAAAATGGGCTATGATATTAATGGCATTTTATGAGTTCTCTCACCTGGTTCTCTCACCTGGTTAGCTCCCCAAGTTCTCAAGCATCACTCACCCAGAGATGAGTTCTGTGACCAATGAAGGGGAGCCCATATCTGCAGATATGCCAGTCCTAGACTAGACTAAAGAAAAGTGTGGTTATCAGATAGCAAGACACAGGAACTGGGAAGTGTACCTTAAGCAGAAATTGTATGCTTAGAATAGCCACTACATCTGCTAATATGTTGTCAAAGTATTTCTGATGGAAGCTAAGAAAGATGAAGTATAGAGAAGTAAAGCTACTATACAAGTTTGATTATTATATTATCATGGTTAATCCTATTCAATATATTAATACAACAATGTGCAGATATTTGCATGCAATACCACTTCAAATGTCCACAGCTCTGTTAAGATTACCACATCTTCAGGTAGTGAATTCCAGGTGGCACAGCATCTGATGGTAAAAAATATCTTCCCACAATCTACTGGTGCTTGCATTTAAGCCAATTTCAAGGAGTGGCCACATGTGTTCACTGGTGGTGCCAGCACAAACATGTCAGTGATCTTAATGGCAGAATGGCCATGAAAAATCTTAAAACATTTGATTATGTCTACCTTTAACTGAGTACAAATCTAGTTTCTGTAAGCAGGCTCCATAATCCAGACCATTCATCCCTTCTGTTCCTTGTCCACCTTCCCTGTACTGATTCTAGATGCCTTGAATCACCAATGTAACCTGTGTTCCATACACTTCCAAACATTTCCAAACACATTTAATGCTGTGAACATTTGCATACCTTAATGGGATAATCTGGGCTGTAGCTTGTCAATTTGTACCTTGATGTCAGCCTGGCCAGCCATATTTGGGCTGTGGCTTATAAAGCTTTGATGCTTTGAGAAGGATTTATGAATGCTGTGGCCATGGTATTTCTTTAAAAACAAATACTGGCAGACCTTGGAACAATTTTAACAAATAACCTCCCTGGGAATGACATGGTATTGACAGAAAATTGTAAACTTGTGTGATTGTCCTCAAAAGACAGGTTCTTAATTCTGTGAGATCCTGGAATGTGGCAGATTCACTATGAAGCTAAGCTTACACTGACGAGTGGCATATCTTACCATGTCTGGTTTATCTACTGACATTTGCCAAGTGTTCTGCTTATAACCAAGAGTTCAGGAATTACATACAAATAGGTAAATAATTGACAGATCATAGCCTAATGGACTAAGATAACATGCCATCATCTCTTAAATATAGTATAGCATAATATATGTTAACCTAACCTAAACTAACCAGAAAGCCAGAATCATTCCAAACAAACTTCAGTCATGACACTATGAAATCTTTGTGACATTGTTAGCTCTGCCTTTAACATTAACAACACCATAAGGAGCTTTGGACCTTGATCAAAGGTTATGGATGAGTCTGGCTGGAAATATTCCTTGTCAGGAATAAATATTGAGCTAAGCCAGAAACATGAGGTTTTTGATGTCAGAGTATTCAATGGAGTGCATGAAGGGTTGAATCTCTTCTTTATCATGCCTGTGACACACCAGATATGGATAATGATAAACAATGGGCTATATTTCTACAACAAAGATTATGCTAATGTATTTCTTTTCCAAATGGAAAGTAATCATTTGCACAGAAAATGAGTTGTCACATCACCTTATTCATGTTAAAATACATGGTATTAAAAATTGCAACTAATCAAATTTTTCCTTTATCTCTAATAATGCCCCCAAAACAACTTTAAAACAGACAATTGTTTTGTGGTGGTATGATGCATTCTGAACAGGGAAGTGTGTTGGATTACAAACACTGCTGTTTTCTCAACACTACCTAATCAAATATCTGTCATTTTTAGGTCTCTGTAGACTTTTCTGATCATAATCCTGGACACATTTTGTGGTGAACACTGTGATACCATCAAATATTTGCTGAGTACTGTTCTGTCTTTCAGGCTCAGGTCTCTTCCTTTCCATGAATTCATTGCAGCTCTCATCCACCACAGTCTTGATCTAATATTCTTTTTGATACCAGCTACTTTATTTTAAAAATATATGCCTAGAGGTTTACATTTTGTTGTTGGTGTAGCATCCATCTTAAATTAAATCAAGCCTATTCCTGTCTCATCTTAGCCACACCATATTATGCTTTTGTATGTTCAATGTTGACCCTGACACTTCACCAAATTTGTTACACATTTCAAAAGCCTGTGTGGCAAGTTGATCATTGTTTTCAACTGCATATTGTGATATTCCTATATCTACTCCATTTATTATGATCCCTTCAATAAAGCACGGTGGCATTAATGAAGACCAGTTTTCCAAAAAACTAAATTCAGATGTGCCCTGGCACTCAAATTTCTGCATGTATCGATGTGCCTGTCAAATGCGAGGTTCCTGGCCTTACTCAACTCAACGCGGGTGCCAGTGGCGGATGCCCAGTATGATTCCACCATGTGTTGTACAATTGTGCAGTGCATCACAGTACCCACACATGTTAATCGTGTGCCACGTTAAGCCTGTGGGGAAGGGCCGAGTTTTGCGCAATATGCGCCGTCACATTTGCCGGATCCTCCTCCATGCAAGGATCCTCCATTCAGGGATCAGCCAAGTGTCATTCAAGGGCCAATCAGTTAGGTGTTGATTGGTACCCAGTAGGGTTGGTTTCCTGCCAATAATTGTGTTGGGACATAAATTTCAAATATAATTTGTTAATAGCACCCATTGCCTTCAAGTTGTAAAAAAAATGTCTTCAGCCAATTTCATTGGATGGCTAATGTCGATCCACGCGGTGATTTGAAGCGAAATCGTAGGGGCCTCCCCATAGACAACAAAATTGTAACATGACATAATTTGTCCTATTGGAAAATTTTCACAACGAACTTCGCCAATGCGTTTGGGCCAACGAGTGCTTTCGATTGATATGTGGCATGCATGATTTTCTCCACAAAAGTGTGGTTGAAAACAAATCAAAAGAACAATTTAAAAAAATTCCCATTATTTTTCAATTGTAAGAAAAACGTTTTCAGCCAATTTCATTCGGTGGCAAAGGCCTATTCACATAGTGATTTGAAGCGAAATCGTAGGGGCCTCCCCATAGACAACAAAATTGTAACATGACATTAGTTTTCCTATGGGAAAAATTTAATCACGGACTTAACAAACGTATTTTGGTCAACGAGTGCTTTCGATTGATATGTGGCATGGTTGGGTTTCCCCAAAGAAGTGTGCTGGGAAAAAATAATCAAAATCAATATTCTCGAAAATGGCCCTTGTTTTTTAATTGTGAGAAAAACGTCTTCAGCCAATTTCATTGGATGGCTAATGTATGTCCACACAGTGATTTGAAGCGAAATCGTAGGGGCCTCCCCAGCGTGGAAAAAGCGGTTTGCTGACCTAGAGTCGGAGAATAAAAAAAATTGGCCTCGGACACCACCCCGACCCCGTAATTTTTTTTAAACGGAGCTACTGGTGTCGGAGCCCCCAAAAAAGATGATGGATAAAAATCATACAAGCCAGAAAATACAAATCCCAGTGGTGGAACAACCAGTGTGAAGAATATATATTGAATGTAGTGTGTATTTAGTTTACATTAATTCACGTCATCGAAGTGATGTAAATATTGCCGGGTCCCTATTGCCCGGTGCTGTCCTGACAAAACTTGTGGAATTAATGGTACCATGCGTACGGACCAATCATGTATCAGATGGTGCAACTCCAGGGCTCCGTTTTTTAGTTTCCAAAATGATCAGTGGGGAGGTATATATATCCTTGCAGGCCTTCGCGGAACCCTGGCATGCGATATTCATGCCACCAGTTAATGAAAAGAAAACATGACCGAGGCCTTCAAACCGTCGCTTGGCACTGCGCTTCAACTTGCTTTTTGAGGCTGATCGTAGAGGGATCGTACTAGGCTGCCCGGTTGTTTACATTTTTATTATATTAGTACAGTATTTACACAATTTCAAGACCGCTGGTTGACCTCAATTCATGTCGCCTTTAATAGGATTTCATACGTCAATACGGTGTTACCTTTTTTCTTCAGTTATGTGGGAATCAATACACTGAAGATACATGTTTATCATGATGAAATTACGTTGTCTTTATCCTAGATCAAAACATGAATCGGGTGAAACCGTCCCAATAATTTGTTAATTCTCCTACTCTAGTACGGATAATGTCCTTGCCTAACGGCGACGTATCCAAGGGTGGTCAAATGATAAAATGACAGATTTTCTTAACTATCTTAAATGACGTCTAATTGTGACCATAAATAGCCCGGAGAACGTTTAAACTCCGTACATGCACAGTTACTGCAGTTGCTGAAGTGATACAACTACCATTCAGATGCTTTTCTCTTAATGGGTTACTGTAGTTTTGCGAATTGAGGTGGAATTCATACAAAAGTAACCCAAGGTTTTTTTGAATTTTTTAGCATTTCCATGGCTCCTAAAATAGGTCTTCTGCCATCAATGAAGCTCGCTAGCTTGTGCTATTTTACGCATTTCAATTCGAAATTGAATGCTCTATTTCATGAAATTGATAGAATTACTGAAAACGGTCTGAGATGTCCAGAATTACGTTCTCCAGTAATCTCCGATTGGAATGCGGCTGGAGAACGGACCTCGAGTCCGATATGCGAGCATTTGACGTCATTGTATATATTTCCATTTCCAACTATGGTGGCAAGATATGGCAGCAATACGAGAGGTTTTGTGATGGAGTTTTTATGGTGTAACGCCAGTATTTCCCGGAATTATCAAGAAGAATCGTGGTATTTTCCAATCTTTCCTTCTAAAGTGTCATTTCGACAGAATTCTGAAGACAACGAGAACCTAATCACTCATATCTTTGTTATTCAGAATGAGACGAGATTGGCCCAAGCCGATTGACGATTCATCTGTGATTACAGAGTGCTTGTGCTGGGCAGCCGTCCTGCCAATGTGAAAGTATCCTGGAGAGTAATAGGCTGAGGTAATAACTAGTTAAAAAATTTACATTATTTTGTTCTCTATTGCTTTTATGCTACGTTGATGCTTTTGTTTCGTTCAGATTTGGGAGCATCGTGCACACCAACGATTGACCCGAGTAACCCTTCCCCCCCACGAGTTCGGCCTTGATTGGGGCCCAAACTGAGCCAGGACATAGTTTGTAACTGTGCGATACGTACCTATCTGATATAACCAAGGGCTCTACCACAAATGTGTGGGATTTTGCAACAACATTTCCTTCATGTAATTTCCTTGCACCTTCAATATCAGTTCTTCCAGGCAAAATAAATGTATAGTTATAGCCAGAGTTGAATGTATTTATTCAAAGCATATTTGGGGATTCATACGCACATGCAGTGTAAAATAATTGACCATGTGGCCTGGAAATTCACAGTTAATGGAATTGTGCTATTTCATCCTTGTCTTAGGTTTTTACCATTTTGCTACATGTGTGGGCAGTCATTATACACACGACTGCTAAAAAATGTAAAATGCATGTGACTCAAGTGAAAGGCATTCCGCTTTTTTAATCCTTAAGTGGCGATCCTGTATTTTCTTCCAATCTTTCACTATTCCCAAGCAACTTTTTCTTCATCCACACAGTTAATGGTGAAGTAATTTTAGGACACTGCGCACATGCATAACATGCAATACGTTTGACACATGCACAATGCAATCCAAACAACCACCACAAACTTGTAGGTATTCTGATATAACGTGATATGCTTTCAGGGCAATTGACTGAAATCTGCATTTCATGCCTTATGGCCTGCTATGCCATGTTCTTCTGTTCTGTTGTCCAGTCTTCTAATTTCTATGATGGACTAGAAACTGCAACTGCATTGTTGGAGCTGAACTGAGATCCTGGAAACAATATGTCATCCATTATTGGCACGTTTCATTTGGAGAATAAAAGAGTTCAGCTTTGGCAGTCACAATCATTGAGAATAAAATGTCCTTCTGTCTCCATACTCCAGGAGAAGCCCAAAATTCCCACCCTTGGCCTCCCCATAGACAACAAAACTGTAATATGACATAATTTTCTAGACAAGTAGACAACTATATGAATATTACTTTTGATATCACTTATGGCTAGACAGAAATATGAACAGTCACACAGCACTTATGAATACCACCAACTTAGTACCAATTTAAACTATCTTAAACTTAAATACCAAACACACTATGCGCCACAAAACTAAATAAAGTATGTTAGGAATGTATCAGTGCTTTCTAATGCACTTATGATATCTACACACTTGGAATATCTCCAACTGAAAAATAAAATAAAGACTAAAATACTCCAAAAATGAAGAAGCCCAAATACCTCTACAATTACCCGGTATATGGAGATATACCTAGTGTAATTGAAGCCAACTATTCAAATCCTAACCTAAACTTGAATGCCAAAAAGACCAAAACTTGTTCCTCTACACTACAGAAATCGAAGCCACGAGGCCGCACCTAAAAACAAGATGGCGCTCGGCAACCTCGCTAGGTTGACACAGTATAATGTTCGTGCTACGAAAGTGCTTATCAGATAAAAAACTAATGAAATATAATCACAGAAGTAATTGTTAAATACCTATCCACAGCTTAGACTAGTGTGCTGCCCTGTTCTGCAACGACTTATCCGGAAAGTTGGAGCTCAAAACGGACGTGCTTCCACCGTGACACCTGGTGGCAAACTGAGGAATAGGAAAAAGTATGTCATTGCAGTTTTGTTGGCTATGGGGAGGCCCCTACGATTTCGCTTCAAATCACTGTGTGGATAGACATTAGCCATCCATGTCTATCCTAAAATCCATCCATGTCTATCCATGTCTATCCATGTCTAAAAACGTCTTCAGTCAATTTCATTAATTGACTGAAGACGTTTTTCTTACAATTGAAAAACAAGGGCCGTTTTTGGGAATATTGATGTCAATTTTTTTTTCAGCACACTGGGGGAAACCCAACCATGCCACATATCAATCGAAAGCACTCATTAACCCAAATACGTTTGTGAAGTCCGTGATGAAATTTTCCCCATAGGATAACTTATATGTCACGTTACAATTGTGTTGTCTATGGGGAGGCCCATACAATTTCGCTTCAAATCACTATGTGGATAGGCCTTTGCCACCAAATGAAATTGGCTGAAGACATTTTTCTTACAATTGGAAAGCAATGGGTGCGATGAAGAAATTAGATTGGAAATTTATTTCCGAACACAATTATTGGCAGGAAACTAACCATACTTGGTACAAATCAGCACCTAATTGATTGGCCCTTGAATGACGCTTGGCTGATCCCTGAATGGAGGATCCTTTTTTCCTTCAATTAAAAAAAAATTTGCCCGAGTTGTTGCTTGAGTGGTTTGAGGAACCATGGTTATATTGCTAAGCAGAGCTTGTTGCGTGAACCCTGGCCCCGCCACCCGATCTATGAATTCCAGTTCAACGACAGAATTTAAACCGAAAATTTAACGTGCCGTCAATACACAGACACGGCCGCCCGGTAGCTCGTCCCCGGCCTTATCGGGCCAGCTGCCAACTGACACTCCCGGCCGGGGGCTAAATGCGAGCGCGCGAAGCGACTCGAACCCTCTGTTACCAGGACAGGGGAGACCAGTGGAGGCTAGCGCTCTAACCAACTGAGCTACCGGGGCGGAATCGACGACTGATTAAGTTGCTGCTGAATATTATGTGAATGTACTGCCGAATGTGCTGCTGAATGTGCTGCCTACTTCCGCTGGATGGCTTTCACATGGTGTCGCCGCTGTATCAGTTTTGTGTGCTAAAGTCACACGCGCATGATATGTGCGATGTGTGTGATACATGATCTGATTTTTTTTAATGATGGCCAGGGTGGCCCAGATTTAAAAGAGTCCGTTAATGTTAAATAATGATTATGTTCTCAATGCAGTTTGTTGGAAGTGATTTTCAAGTGGTGAACTGGGGCGGTCAGCTTGACTGATGTCAAAACCTGTTACTTCACAAAGCGATGGGGTTTCACCAACGTTTTCACAGGCGTGCTCTATAAGGGGACAAATAGCCTAGGGGTAAGTTGCCCGTCTCACAATCGAAAGGTTGTGGGTTCGAGTCTCACCTGCCGCTATTCTTCGCCTGTGAGCAATCGGCGTGAGAGATTGGCGACGCTACATCACTCAACTGTCGATGTGTCGTAAAACCAGTAACCAGCAGACATGCTCTATGACAAAAACTTATGAAAAATTAATAATTTATTCCTTGCATGGTGGTGGGCTTGATAATTATAGATTCTACAACTGTTGGGAACGTGTTTTCCCTGCTGATAATTGCATAATTAATTTTGTTTGTGATTATTTGCGTGTGCGCATCAACTTGATGTGTTTGCCCATAAAAACGCATTGGTTTCCGTCACATTTTGTGGATACATTGGTGCTTGTGGATATGTTTTGGAAATTAACTAGAAGTGTGTTCTCTGATGCACACATTTCTTGTGGAGATATTTCCGAATCCAGTAAATGCAGTTTGCGTACAGAATCAATTCGATATAACATGAAATAGATGAAAAGCGAATGTTATTCCTTTTCACGGCCGTACGTAGATCGTTCCTGGGCGTCTGCGTTAGGCCGATATGTTTTGCAACGTATTGAAGCAGCCGGCGCGTCTGTCTCCCCCAGGTGCAGAATATGGCAGCATGTGGCAGCCTTACATGGACGAAACCACTGGCTATACGTACTACTGGAATTCCGTCACGAATGAGGTATCGTGGGAGCCGCCCATGAACTACAGCAGTTTGCTGCTGCAGCCGCCCCCGCCGCCGCCACCGCCGCCGCCGCCGCCGCCGCCGCCGCCGCCGCCGCCGCCACCGTCGCCACCGGATTCCGAGACACCTGCACACCTACTAGAGGAAGGGTAAGGCATTGAACTGGCGTCACCAATTCAATTTTTAATTGGCACATATTTTATAGGGGAGAGTAGAAAATGTTGTTGGCATATTGCTAATGACTGAAAAGAAATGAAGATATATCAATTTTTTACTTACTGAAAACAAATTAAAATATTTCAATTTTTGCTTATCCATACAAACACGAAACTCGCACTTTGCACATCTCATGCAGGGATTATCCCAGAGGTAAATTTCTCGTTGTTTATTTGTCATAAAAAGGAACAAAAATGCGTTCCAGATATTAAAAATGCGTGTTTTGTAATGTGAATAAGAAACTGCAAACAAGCTCGCTCTCAGAGTATCAGGTTGAAGTTGTTCATATTGCTGCCAGCCATCTATTGGCAAGTCATAGTAGTGCCGATGCCATTCACAATGCAGGCGGCCCAATGACGGGTCTATGGCGCGCACTACGGAAGAAAGTGCGTGGTGTTTGCTAACTTGTAGCGGAAGAAGGAAGCTTGAAAAAATTTAGATTTGACGTCAGTATGTGCATGCCTTTATTCAGTATCATGCTTTCCGACATCAGCATTAGCACCGGATTCGCATGCATTAATGCAGTTGGCGGTCGGACTGCCACAGAACGTTCAACTTCCCAGACGGCTGTTCAACTTACGAAATATTAGAGAAGGAACAATAATCGATTAAATGTTAGATATTTTTATAATTCATCATACGAGTTCTCGGGCTTCAATTTAAGGAATGAAATAATAACTTTTGTACCTGAATTTAGTCACCCGCTGTTGACCGTAAGGCGTGATTTGACCTGACCTTAGAATCGTTAAACATTTGCTGTCATTGGTAGACTTTGTTTTAAATGATCATTTCCTCTAAGCCCGTGGGTCTCATGAAGTTTAAACAAAGTGAGTGCACTAGGAGAGCGAACATTTGGCGTAATTTATTTAACTGGGCGACCACGTAACATGCGCGCGGTGGTCACCCCGATCACTTCCGCTGCCAGTTGACAACGGTGAACACATTACGCGTACCACGCGCTATTCACGAATGCAAAGGGAGCGTGAAAACGTAGATTACTGACCGATCTTTGTCGGTACACCCTGTCGCCTCATTTTCTGTCCATTCTGGTCGGCAGCATCCAGCTCATTACATCGTACGGCGGAGACTCCACCGAGTCGGATTCTGACGACGAGCCGGCCCGGCCTGTCGCTCGCCGGCAGGCGGTGACAGCCGGAGGTCAGCCGTCCAACCGCTACCCCCAGTCACGGCAGACGACGGCCCTGCGCTCGCCGGCGGCTGAGTATGGGCCGAAAATTCCCTCGCCTGCGGCCGAGTACGGACCGAGCCTACCGTCGCCCACGGGCGAGTACGGGCCGAGCCTGCCGTCGCCCACGGCCGAGTATGGGCCGCAGACGACATCGCCGGCGGCCGAGTATGGTCCACACCTGCCGACGCTTGAGCGCGCCTGCTCGGCCGGGTCGGCCGACGGGGGCCGGCCGGCGTCACCGGTGGCTGGCTCGTGCGACACCGACGAGGCCGACGAGGAGGCGCTGCTGGAGCAGCTGCGGCAGCGAGCGGCGCAGTTGCAGCGGCTGGGTGGCGAGCTGCCAAGCGGCGTCGCCCGGCTGGTCACCGACGAACTACACGTGGACGCGACGGCCGCCGTCGGCGCCGAACGGCCACCCGATGCCGACGCCGACACCGACGGCCGGACGAGGAAGTCGCGCAAGCGGCAGCGCCGGGTGCGTTCCGCCGCCGATGAGCGCCGGCGTGCCAAGCAGCGTCGACTGGGCGACGACGCGGTCCAGTCCGGCGGCGAGTCGTCGCGCCACGCGGAGCCGGCGGCCGCCGGCGCCGATCGGTCGCCACCGCTCGACATCATAGCGGAGATCGAGAGCGAGCTGCCTCCGGACTACGAGCCGGAGGAGCCGACGGCCGCCTCCACCGACGGCGACCAGGACGTGATGGACATCATATCGCGCATCGAGCAGGAGCGGCCGCCCGACCACGTGTCGCCGCCGCCGACGACCGCCACCGCCGACCTGAGCGCAGATGCGACTGCCGACGACACGGTCTCGCTGCACCGCCGACAGCCGATCTCGCTGCTCCGCTCCACTCCCGCGGCAGCGAGCGCCGCTTCGTCAGCCGACAGCCAGTCAGTGGAACGTCACCAATCGAGACTGAAGGGCCATCGCGTCACGACCACGGCGCCGCTCAACATGTTCTCTGATGTTGACACAGATCTTGGCGGCAAACCTGCCGCCCCACCCTGCGACACGCAGGAGGAGGCCACTTGGGAAGCCCCGAACAGCACGTCTCCAGCTGTCGCTGAACTCGCCGCCGATCCGGTTCTGGACATAATTACGGCGATAGAGCAGGAGCAGCCTCCAGACTACGCGGCGGTCAGTCCGCCGGCGACGGCCGCCGACCCGCCACTCGACATCATATTGGCCATCGAGAACGAGCTGCCTCCCGACTACGAGCCGCCCGCCGGCTCCGACTCTGCGGCTCCTGCTGTTGCTGTCGCCGAAGCCCCGACGGCCGTCGCGAAGACCCGGCCGGGCCGACCCAGCCACCGTCACACGTGTTCCATCCAGGGCTTGGGTCTCATCGCCGCCTACCGTTCCGGCTCCGAGACCGACTCCGAGTCAGACTCGGGCGCCGAAGCCGGCTCGGACCGGACGGACTCGGACACGGCCAACGTGGACGCGGACGTGTCACGCCGGACACTGTGCGCTGCCACCTCTTCCTCGCCCGAGCGGCGTCCGGTCGCGCCCGGCAGCCGCCGCCAGCCACGGCAGTCGAACGCTGACGGTGACTGCGCGCCGCCGCCCGCGCAGCCCTCGGCTCGCGCCCACGTATCCTCTGAGCGGGGCATGGTCGGCCCGTCTCTTGCGCCCCCCGATCACAAAGCTCCCACGCCTAACTCGGACGTCCTGGCAGTGCAGCTAGCGACCGCAATTCTCGCCGCGGACGCAGACGTGCCCGTGACACCACAGCCGGAGCAGGCCGCCGTGGACGCGTCGGCCGCGCGGGCGGGGCGGGTTGTCGACGACGACGGTCGGCCGCCGGCCAGCCCGCTTGCGTACACGACGTTCTCGGCGGGGGCGTACGAGACGCCGTCGGTGGCGGCGCAGGACGGCACGCGGGTCG
This sequence comes from Imbricaverruca yamaguchii, assembly GCA_034440575.1. Lineage (NCBI taxonomy): Eukaryota > Metazoa > Arthropoda > Thecostraca > Neoverrucidae > Imbricaverruca > Imbricaverruca yamaguchii. Next base: position 60,381 of record JAOTOL010001105.1, on the reverse strand, counting down.
GACTCGGCTTCCATGAGGCGGGGAGCGCCGACCGCCTGGCGTGGGAGGAGGCCGCGGAGCCCGGCTCGCAGCGGCCGCCGGCGGCCGTGTCGCGCCAGTTCGTGCAGTTCCGAAGCGGGGGTACCCTGGTGCCGACCGCCCAGCCGGACGACACAGCAGCGGCGCGTGTCGAGGATGCGCCGCGAGCCAAACATCAGCAGCCAGGTATGTGCAAATGGTAGACGCATGGAACGCTGGGATGCCGTTCTTGCTTGTTTGGGCGTCTGGTTCATCGGCCATCAGGGCTAAGACGCCGTTGTTACTGAGGTAAGGGTCTGGTCCTCTGGTCCTGGGACCTACGATGTTGCACCAGTGTGAAGTACGGCTTTCCGGTTCTGGAGGTTTGGGTGCGGTTGTCACTGGTGTGAGGGTCTGGCCCTCTGGTCCGGGGACCTGGGGTGTTGTCACTAGTGTGAGGTGTGGGATATGACTTTCCGGCTATGGGGCATGTTGTGTCATTAGTGCGGGAGTTCAGCTGTGTGGTTTTGTGTGTTGAGGCGCCATTGTTGGCAGTGTTGTAGTTTGGTTCTCCAGCCTTGGAGGCCGGGGTGCCGTTGTCATTGGCGCGGGGTTTATTTCTCCGCTCTCAGGGGATGTTGAGTTGCTCCGTCCACTACGGTACATGTCACCGATAACGCCACTTACTGCGATGGAGTCGCTGTTGTCAGTGAGGCGTTGTAATCGCCTTTTCCACCACTTCACGAGGCTCCGTGGTTGATAGGACATTTTAGGCTTCATTGACCCTTTCAGCCTCAGCTGGGCCAGTGGACCGTGTATATACCGTGGGCCATACATATGACTTGTTCATGATGCACGTGCGTTCTGTATGCTCGTGAGTCGACTGTGTACGTTGGCGGCAGTATTGGTCTGGTGTTGTCAGACAATGAGCTGCTCTGGTGTCCTCAGACGACAGCGAGCGTATCAGCACTATGGTGGAGGACATAGTGGACAAGCTGGAATTTCTCGGTGTCGGCTCCGAGGCCGTTTCGCCACTCAAGGTGTTCGCCATTCAAACGCAGGTGTGCTGTTCAGGGCGCCCCGACTGCTGGCTGCGTTATTGACTGATCGGAGAAGACCGTTGAAGCCCTCAAGTGTGCTCGTGACCTGGGGTGTAAGATCTCTTATCAGGATGGTTCGCCGGCGCTTCGGATTTAAATCTACAAGCTCCGTATCAAAGTTCAAATGTAGCTGCAATTGCAGATGGTAACTGGAACTGGAGCCAAAAAGTCACGAAAAGGGTGTTTTTTTTTGTCGATGTCAGTAGTGGCAACCTCGTGGTTCTAACCAAAGAAATTTGACTCACCCATCTTACCCATGGCTTGTTTTAATCTTTCGTGCTAGTGTATAGATATTTGCAGGCAACCTTCTCATAGCTTGTGTAATTAGCCAGCTTTCTAGATATTTGTCACCACCTAAATCGTAGTGGCCAGTATTAGCTGTGGACCTTTTAGTGATTCAGGAACCAGATGAATTTCTGTCCCCGAGCTGCATCACACACCAGCCATGTTGTGAGTCCGTAGTACTGTTTTGTCGCGTCGGTATGTGTGCACGCCTACTGCCAGGTGATGCCGCTGAGACGGTATTTGTCACGTTGGTACATGTGCACGCCTACTGCCAGGTGATGCCGCTGAGACGGTATTTGTCACGTTGGTACATGTGCACGCCTACCGTCAGGTAGTGGCGCTGAGCCGATGTTTGTCGCGGCGGTACGTGTGCACGCCGACTGTGAGGTTATGACGCTGAGCGAGTTCCTTGGTGCCGTTCAGACGCTATGCGCCGCCTGGCAAGAGGGGGACCTGAGTGGCGCCTACTTTTGCCGCTGGCTGGAGGCGGAGGCGGCCACATTCGCCGACCGCGAGCGAGAGTCGGCTCCGGCCGGCTGGACCATGCAGTGGGACAGGTACGTCAGTGGACGGCTGACCGCCAGCTCGGCGGCAGACCGATACCGGCCGCACCACAGCCTCTTGCCCTTTTGGAGCGGAACCAATGTTCTTTGTGGGAGGGGATTGCATGGGATTGCAATATGGCTGTGGACATCTGTGCATCCCATTTTGTTTTGCACAGACTTCAGTGACTCAGAAGCTAGGCAGCGTTTCACCCAGAGATCAGATCCTGTCATTCAGTCATCTGGTATGTTATTTGGGTTTTAGGGTGCTGAGATCAAAACACACACACACACACACACACACACACACACACACACACACACACACACACACACACACACACACACACACACACACACACACACACACACACACACACACACACACACACACACACACACGCACACGCGCACGCACACGCACACGCACACACACATACACATACACATACACATACACACACACATACGCACACACACAATGGATAGTGCTGACTAGTCACACAGTGGGTGCTGACACACACTGGCTAGTACTGATAATTGCGCCGTATTTTTAATCAGCCGGGTCAAACTTCCTGTTCATCCCTGCAGCTCTGTGGTGTGTAAGCGCAAGTCATCTGTATTGTGTTAAAATTGACGTGCAGCTCGGCTTCTGAATGGGGGATTTCCATCAGGGATATCCTATTCTGAGATTGAAGTGAATGTGTGGAAGAAAAAGCCTTGCAATGTCTGATTGTGCACCGTGGTGTCTCTTAGTGCGACATTGCATGTTCTACGCGAACATTCTGGGCGCTAAATGACCAACCATGGTTGATGTGCCCTAAAACCACAATCACACACACACACACACACACACACGCGAGCATTCATGTTCATGTGTGGCAATTCTTGTTGAGGGAAAAATCCGAAATAGTAAATACCAATTGACAGTACTTTTAAGGGTATTTTTCGCGATTGGGTTATAATCCTACTGGAACTAGTCGAGTTATGTGGAACTCATGAACAATGAGTTGCTCTGTACTTCAGGTTGCCCATACTCGAGGGACCTGATTGAGGTTTAGTTTACACTGAATTCTAGATTGATTAATTTGAACCGAAAGTGGCATGCTATGTATAACTGTAATGAGCTTGCCTGTACCCAGTGCAGCGATCCAATGTCACATGTAGAATTGCGCAAATGTCGCTTGATACTGATAGTTAAGGACTGTTGATGCTGCTAGAAGTACAATTATAATTGCTGAATACGTCTCAAGCATCACAACTAACACCGATGGCATTCCGTCGAGTTCCAGTCCTTTTCTCGAGAAGATCGGCACCGCTGACGACGTGAACAATACGTCTGCACAAGTCGCGCGGTACACCACCCCAGAACGCATTTGTGTGTATTGTTCTCCTGGGCCTTATACGATTGTAATTGCAGAGCTGTGATGGCTTCAGGTCTCAACATGTGCATCGCCAGCTTGGTGTGGAGACAGAAATTACGCATGCGATAGTGTGCTGTTGCATTGATTCTCCAGCGTGAATACTGTGTGGCCGGGGTTGTTGGTCGGCTCATTCAACATGTGAACCGCGAAGAACATCCCCACTGACCTTTCATGGCCACAACGTGGGCAAATGCTTGTCATGCCTTATTTTTGAAGTCCCGAAATAGCTTGACATCTCCAGATTTGAGGTTAGTCTTCCAGATATATGTTGGAATGTAAGTGCGTGGTTAGTAGCCTCATTTGTGTTGTCTGAAGCGCACAGTCCAGGCAGCTTGGCATTTACGCTGATGGCGCACCGATCGTAGCGATCGCGTGTGGCCAATGGTGCGAGACACGCACATGTGTCGTTATGTTTAAGTGAACGATAGTGAGACCTAAACGTTCAAAATAATTGCATCCACTTTATGATACTACTTCTCAGCTAATGCCTTCATCGTGGTAATGCTTTTCAGATTTGCACAAAATAACTGGCCAAGTATTTAGAAAAACGAGCCAATACCCTGCAGTATAAAAATGAAGACATTATAACTGAGACTTAGGTATAATAAGGTGAATGGTTTTAAGTTTGGTTTTGAGGTCGTATCTTCATATGTTGCATACTTGTCCCTATGTATATTATCTCCAGTAAGTAACGATATTGTCCAGCAAACCAGGTATACGTATCATACTTGTGTAGTCATGGTGCAAGTATTAACAAAAATGACGTCAATTTTACTGTTCTCAGCATTTATTTCAAGTGTTTCGAAGTGTGTATTCCCGGTAACACAGATTATTTTTGCCTAAGCTCATTTCGTTGAAACACGATTTCTTCCGACATTTAATCCCTTTGCTTAATTCTAGTCATCGTATTCATGCGTGTCATAAACAAGCCCACAGCTTGGCAGTGTAGGCAAATAATTTAATGTAAATTGCTGAATTGATTAAACTGCCGGAGAAGTGAATCGGTGATTCCATGGATGTCCCGTCCCGATCAGTTTGTGTGTGTGTGCTACTCTTTTTTGGTGCCGTACAACCACTGCAGTTGATGCGCCCTAAAACCCTAATAACTAACTGTACTATTCTTTCATAGACATCTGTTCTCGTCCTTCGGTCGCTGCTATTTTTTGGTCAGTTGACGTTAAGTGCTATCAGGGTGACGCTCGGAATATCCAGCAGCACGCAGTGTGCCGTCACAGAACCAGACGTGCTGGCCGGCCATGGTGTTGTAGGCTGCCGCCGGTGCTGTCATGTGCGAGCAGCGAACGCCGTCTGTACGTGCACCCTCGGTGCCCCTGTCTGCAGGTGACATCTCGCGAATCTTCTGAACAGGAGTGTAGTTGTGCGGCCCATGTAACATACTGTAGTGGTGGCATGGTTTGCGCCACACAGTCGCCGCTCGGATCGTGAGCGGCCACTCCGCCAACCAACGCCAGGCCGGCGTTCCATGCCGCCGGCCCGCTAACAGACCAGCGGCCGCCACTTGGTCGGGCGAGTCCATGTCAGGACCGGACGAGTATGTCGGGCCAGCACGGTGAGTTCTTGTCAGGACTGGGCGAATCTATTTTGAGGAGGTCGGGTGGTCGATGCTTAGGCCGTATGGGTCTGTGCTAGGGACGAGCGAATTTCCCGAATGCCAGGTGAGACCCGCCAAGATGTGCTGTGTTCCGGGTCAGGTGAGGTTGTCGCCGCTTATCACAACCACCATTTGGTATTCGCTGATGTAGTTTCAGGCTGAGCCTGCCTCATGTCTTGTACTTATCGTTTGTGAATTGCTATTGCTGCTTGCCTTATTTCTTGATTGCGAGACATGCTTAGCCACATATTTATGTAATGATATTCCAGGGAATGTATCACCTTTTTTGCTTCAACAAATTATCCCGTAAAGTGGTGTAATTTTAAAGCGCTCACCTCAGAAATGTGGTTTGCTGCAATTTATTCGTAACCATTATTAGAAGTTTCTGTTTTCGTGGTTATGTATACTGGATTGTCCAATCGTTAAACCATCACGCAGCGGTACATGATATTGCTACTGGGTCTTGATGATTCTTTATTCGCGCACCTGTGACACCATCCAACGATCTTCATGGTTGGGGTTGGATGGCTCCGTTTCGAGATTGCTTTTCTTGGTGAGTAAGGACGTTCAGTACCTTTGCTCATCCGCTTTTTTCCTACATACACTTTTCGGCCCTGTGTAATTGTTTTGTCTTCCTTTTTCTAAACGGACTATATGTATCGAGATCAGGAGTGGATACAGCGGGAAGACATTGGAGGAGTGTTGCCCCACGTGGAGGGTGACCGGTAAAAGGTGCCCAGTGCACCCGTCACCTCGCTAAACATTTTTTTCAGCCAACGTATTTATCCGGCAATAATAATAGGAATATGTCCAGGGATAGCTGCACATCATCCAGTATACTCGGGTTCCCCCACCTCAACGAGTTTTATTTTTCGGTCGAATTATTTCCAGACATCAACTTAATTCTTTTGGAAGAGGTACATTCCCTTTAACGCCATCCATTTCCATGGTAATATAGCGCCAAAGTTCTAGGTTATATGTTCATTGCCTTCGATGGCTTCGTTGCTTACAATCTGCAATCGTGTGTTTTGCCATTAAGAACAAAATTTTGTTTTCTGCACAATACTTAAAAGTTGTCGATTTTGAAGCAGTACTTCTCGCATCATTCAAGCCCCGTGATGATAACACCTAAGGGTGTATCCCCTACCTATATGCATGTGTGTAACAACTTCTTTAAAACTGGGGTGACACATTTTGGGGATATCACTGGCGGATTCAACGACTGATCATCACAATGATAACATCCCCAATTTGGTGCGTTGTCGTGGCCCTTGGGCATGGGCGCGTTCATGATTTCCTTATGAATGTTCCTTATGTTGGCACTATTGTTGTTGCAACGCTTGAAACAATGTGGGCGGGTGGAAAGATTATATTGAGAGGGTACGGTATGAATATTGCTAGGGCTAAAATGTTGGAGGCTGTTGCAAGCTTATGCACTACTTATATGGACTTTTTTTGTTCCTAAATAATTTCGCTCCGGGGGCAAAACTTCATTAAGTAGCTGGTATTTTGAACACCTCAAGACTTAGTTTCAGTCAGGACTCAAAACTTAGTCTTAATGCATTAGGGTGTCCAGTGCCTGTTGGAGCATTTGTGCTGCTGTGTCGTTGCGTTCAAGCTGATGTTGAGACGCTGGATCAATGTTGGGCGTCTCGTGTCGTTGAAGGCCTGCAAGTCCTCTGCTAGGGCCTGTTATGGGTCCCGCGCTGCTGTCAGGCCTGTGCTGGGTCCCGCGCTGCTGTCAGACCTGTGCTGGGTCCCGCGCTGCTGTCAGGCCTGTGCTGGGTCCCGCGCTGCTGTCAGGCCTGTGCTGGGTCCCGCGTTGCTGTCAGACCTGTGCTGGGTCCCGCGCTGCTGTCAGACCTGTGCTGGGTCCCGCGCTGCTGTCAGACCTGTGCTGGGTCCCGCGCTGCTGTCAGGCCTGTGCTGGGTCCCGCGTTGCTGTCAGACCTGTGCTGGGTCCCGCGCTGCTGTCAGACCTGTGCTGGGTCCCGCGCTTCTGTCAGACCTGTGCTGGGTCCCGCGCTTCTGTCAGACCTGTGATGGGGTCCGCGCTGCTGTCAGACCTGTGCTGGTGCCCGCGCTGCTATCAGACCTGTGATGGGGTCCGCGCTGCTGTCAGACATGTGATGGGGCCCGCGCTGCTGTCAGACCTGTGCTGGGTCCCGCGCTGCTGTCAGACCTGTACTGGAGCCCGCGCTGCTATCAGACATGTGATGGGGTCCGCGCTGCTGTCAGACATGTGATGGGGCCCGCGCTGCTGTCAGACCTGTGCTGGTGCCCGCGCTGCTGTCAGACATGTGATGGGGCCCGCGCTGCTGTCAGACCTGTGCTGGGTCCCGCGCTTCTGTCAGACCTGTGCTGGGTCCCGCGCTGCTGTCAGACCTGTGCTGGGTCCCGCGCTTCTGTCAGACCTGTGCGGGGACGAGTAGCCTAGTGGTAAGTTGCTCGTCTCACAATCGAAAGGTTGTGGGTTCGAGTCTCACCTGCCGCTACTCTTCGCCCGCGACCAATCGGCGTGAGAGATTGGCGGCGCTGCATGACTCAACGGTCGATGTGTCGTAAAGCCGATAACCAACCTGTCAGACCTGTGCTGGTGCCCGCGCTGCTGTCAGACCTGTGCTGGTGCCCGCGCTGCTATCAGACCTGTGCTGGGTCCCGCGCTGCTGTCAGACATGTGATGGGGCCCGCGCTGCTGTCAAACCTGTGCTGGGGCCCGTGCTGCTGTCAGACCTGTGATGGCGTGCTATTGGGCGTTTAAGTAGTTGGGGATCACGAGACATCTTGGTCTCCGACCGCGGTTCCACAGACGGTGAGCGAGATTCGGCTCCTGAGCTTCAATACTCAACTGTGGCTGGACATAAATTAGCATTAGGACGATCCGACATTGGAAGCCAGAACGGGAAGCGCCCTTTCGAATATATACCGAAATGATACCTCTGATGTCGTGAGAAGAGGCATTTACATACAGGCCACCAACTGATCTTACCATTCCTAGAAAGCGCTGAAATTTTCCAGTTTCCTAGAACTCGCAGAGCCCCTCCATTCTGCAACTCCCAGGGCCCCTCAAATTCCAGTGGTACTCAATCTTCCAGGAGCCCTCCAACGCCTGTAGATGCCAGCGAACTACAAGCAGTCACAGCCAAAAGTGGTCGCTAGACTCTTAGAAGCAATCCAGCTTGATGAGAGATCCAGCTCCCAAGAGCCCCTCCAGCTTGAAGATGGATATCCAACTTCGAAAGGACCGTCCAGCTTTCTCTCCGAGAGGCTCTCAGTCTCCCTGGGCCTCCTACATATGTCTGGTTTTTCAATTCCAGGTCCCACGAACTCCAGGCACCCTTCTTTCAGATCGAACTCCTGCAGATAATTGAGCTCCATACAGCTACGAGGGTCCATCCTGTGTTAGGTCCCCTCCCGCCTTGAGGCCCCTCAAATTTCAAGGGGCCCTCTGGCTTCAAGTGGCCCTTCGTGTCCATGGCCTCTCCAGCTCCCATAATTCTTCCTATTCCCAGCCGGTTCTCAAAAACTCGACTCTTCCATTGAGCTGAAACGAGAACATTTTCGGTGCGTTTCGTGCTTCAAAACTGTGGTTTAATGTGACACAAATCCCCCAAAAGCATTTCATCTATTATTTGGAGGGGGTTAATTATTAACGAGGGAGGCTTGGCTGAGTCTAATATTTGGGTATTGACAAGAGAGAAGGGGCATAACAATGCATTGGACCCCACGAAAATATTGCGAAGCTACATGCCTGCCAAGATGTCTTGCAGTGTGAGTTGGTATATCTGAAGTTCACATACTGATCACATAAAAAAAACATTGCACGCATTATATGTGAAAATGTCCAGCGTACACACCAAACATGGGACAGCATCAAAACCGATGGATGCCGTGCAAACAATCCTGTTTGTACCAAGCGCACCTAGATTGTGCCTAAATTGTATGCGTTTCGGGGCCCTATTCAAGATGCAATGGGTATACAGCCCGTGAAACTTTGTATATTGGTATGTAAACCATACCAAATGTATTATAAAGGAATTGTCCGGTCGACATAATTCAATAACGGAGAAATTGAAGAAAAAACAGCTTTTCTTACAAAGATGATGAAATGGCATATAATCCAAGTTTTGCTGAAACAAAACTGAGGAAGCAATCATGAAAATAACTGGAGGGGAGCGATTAGGCTTTTTTTTACAAAGCTGGGAACATGTTATCCCTGAATCCTATCGGGGGCGTTAATTTGTATCCTTTTGTGGGGGCCATGGCCCCACCAATGCTGATCTTCACCCCCAATGTTGATTTGGGCCTCCCAATAAGCCATGCTGTTTTTTTTTGTTCACAAGAAAGCTAAAGGAAAAAAATAGCATGCTGTATATGAAACTTAGTTGATATTGATCAGAGTATTTTGTACTGTAAAGAAAAGATTAGGTTTAGATAGTGGACTGACTCTCCACCTTTTGCTGCAAAATTGAAAATTGTGCAAAAAAACAGCAACAAAATAACTGGATTTCCCTCCACTGTGGAAGTACAACTTGCATCATGAAATGCTGAGATTAGCAGATGTTGATGGATTCAGGGGCGTCGATTTGTATCCTTTTGTGGGGCAATGGCCCCACCAATGTTGATCTTGGCCCCTCAATGTTCATTTGGCCCCCAACAACCACTGCTATATTTATGCTGATAAGAAAGCTAAAGGAAAAATCAATAGCACCATGCTACTTAGAATACTTAGTTGATGTCAACCAACACACTAATGAAATGGAACAGATTTGGATTGGATAGTGGATTGACTATCCACTTCTTGCAAAATTTATTAAAATATGCAAAATTTGACATTGTGTGAAAAAAACAAACAATGAAGTTGGATTTCCTTCCACTTTGCAAGCATAGCTTACATCATAAAATGTTGAGATTAGGTGATGCTGATGCATTTTAAACCAGATGGTATAAAAAATAGCAAAGCCACTAGACAACAATTGCATTGCCATAATGATGCTTGCACACATGAAAAATAGCACAAGCACATGCATATGGAACTTGAACTGAATTCATGATATTCTTAATTTCTGGTCAGTGTCAAACATGCACATAATCCGGTCATCAACAACAATCAGTCATTGGGATAGAGGATATACAGACTATATTTATCTTCAGAGACAACCCATCACACCATAAGCTTGATATTTACCTAGGTAGGTACCTGTATGCCCAATGACAATATGCATGTATTCAATAATAATATGGGCATCACAGCCAATAATATCCAATTGTATCTGACAGCTTATGATGCCATGAAGGAATAAGTGAGCAAGAAGATGCATGCACACTATTATAATTTATATTCTTTAATAGAAATTATAATAATTGAATAGCAAGCAGGCAAGTACTAAGCCATAGCTTACAAGAGTAGTTATACAAGGTCAGACCTCATCACCAAGTAAATGAGACGGCCGTTCTTCAGAGGATCCAAATTCGTGGCATCCAAGGATAATGTGTTCAGTTACATAAATCAGAGTAAAGTTCAATTTGCGGTTGCGATAAACGAATATGGCAGAGGTAAGACAGTTGTGGTGCAATTGCGCGCTGTGTTGAATCCGTTGGCCAAACTCAAGTGACGTCGATCTGATTCGATTTTGTACTTCAAACCTTTTGATATATATATATATATATATATATATATATATATATATATATATATATATATATATATATATATATATATATATATGCAGATTGATGTGGTTATGAAACAACTTGCTGATATTTAATGTGGTTTTAAAACGATTTGCTGATATTTAATTCCCAAAGGAATTGCAGATGAAGAAGTTGGTAGGTACGATTGAAGAAGTCTAGTCCATTTTTTTCTGATTTGTGATCAGGGTTTCTATATTAATATACCACATAACTGCCATATTTGTCTTCAAGAAGAGTTGGTTTAGTTTGCATTTATTTATATTTGTATTCTACTGCTCTTTGCTCTCTCTCTGCCCAGGATTGGGGCACGCAATGTTGCATTTATATCAGGGGTTGGCACACTTCTCGACAAATTTACAGCTTAACACGCGCTCTGGAGAGGGGGGGGGGCAAAATTCGCCCACCCCACCGATTTTTCGTAGATAACTCCAGATTTTACCGGCCGATATACGCCATTGTTTGTGTACCTGCCAATAAATGACGGGCGCGTTGTTTGAAGTAATAAAAATTAAAATCGACCGAAATTTTTTTCGAGTTAAGGGTCGCTAAAGTCAAAAACATTTCCAGCGCCAGATGACAAATATCTTCGCTGATGCGCTTCCGGTATACTAGCAAAAAGGAAGTGTTCTTGGCAAAACTAGCGACTTGTTTGATGTACATTGTCATGCTACATTATTCCAGAGTCATGTGAAGTCACCGAGGTCAAGTCAGATAAAGTTCACAACAGATTAACACACGCTCTAGAGGGGGTATGGCGAAATCTGCCAATCCTTCCGATTTTTCGTACATAACTCCATATTGTACCGGCCGATATACGCCAAATTTATCGCGGACCAGCTTCGAAATGATCGGCGCATTGTTTAAAGCAAGAAAAGTGGAAATCGGCCGAGAAGTTTTCAAGTTAGGGGCCGTTAAAGTAAAAACAATTCACAGCGCCAGACCACCAAAATCGGCGCTGATGCGCTTCCCGTATATTGGTAATAGGGAAGTGTTCTTCACAACACTAGCGACTTGTTTGATGCATATTGTTATGCTATATAATTTAAAAGTCATGTTAGGTCGCCGAGGTCAAGTCAGGTCAAGTTCATGACAGGCTAATGGAGGCAAACTTTGTCAACTGGAATGTGTCATAAATGCAAATGACTGTCATGCGATTGATGTCACTTTACATGTTACTCCCTATACATCCCGAAATCTACTGTTTGTCATTGTGTGCCTAAGCATTTCCATCCTTTCTTCATGTATTTCACTCCTTTATTTGCGAAGCCGATTGTGCCGAGCCGCCCAACGGAGCAGTCGGGATGGGAGCCCGGTTCCGGTAACTGGAGCAGGTAATGACCTAATAAAGTGGTCCTATATAGGTGACCTGAGGGCAAATGGCGGATCTGACATCTGTATTGCATCATTAGTAATGTCCAAAACATCATTAATGCCAATTTTGGACATTTAAACACAACCACAGTGATCCATAACAATGACAAGCCAAGCCACGCAAAACCAGAACATTTTGCTATTTTGACCTCATTTGACCTTGAAGATATTGACCTAAGGTCATGCACTTTGCACACAATAGAGTTCACCATCGTGCCCATCCACCCTCTGAATTTCGTTCCTCTAGCCTTCATGGGAGCTGAGATCTTAGGGGGGAGGGGGCGGAATCCGCCCCCCTCTCCAGGGCGCGTTATTTTCAGAGGCCCTTCAGGGCGCGTGTTAAGGTAATTTGTGATTTGTACGATTTTTTAATGCAATGTTTAGAAGTGTGCTGAACTTGCTGTGAGAACTCATATTGGTAAATTTGTGTTTTAAGGCGTTTTATGAATTCTTGGAATTTGTCATTTCAATGCAATGTTTATGAATGTGAATAAGATGATGGACCACTCATTTTCTGTGCAAACGCCTACCTTTAAGGCGGTGAGCAAAATATTACCAAAAAAGGCTTTGAATTAGGTGACATAGGATAACAAGTAAAAAACAAAAACAAATGAAACATAGCACTAGCCTAACCACCATTTTCGGAAAGGAAACCAACACATGCATTTGAAAAATGTCGAGCAGCATATTTTCTTCTTTAATTTTTTTTGTATAACCTAACCCAGCCTAACCTAGCCAACATAGCAGCTTCATAAAGCTCCATTTTCTTTTTAATTTGGGAAAAGTTTTGCAAAAAAATCCAACTTAAAACACCCAAACTAACCTAACATAACCAAACCTAGCCAATTTGTTTCTTTTACAGAAGCAAATGTTGGTACAAACTTGTCCTGTTACCACCTTAAAGCACAACAGTCCTGTTAGGTTAGGTTGAGTGATATCTTTTTTCGTTTCTAAAATTTGAAGAAAATCAAAGAAATCGCACTGATATTTTTTCACAATTTTTTTTTCACAGACGGTTTCTCCAAAACCAGGTTAGGCTATGTTAGGTTAGGTTATGTTGTATTTTTCTTGCATTTATTTTTATGCCATGTTGCCTGACTCAAAGCCCATTTACACAGAAAATGAGTGGTCTCATCTTAGTACCATCCATAAACATTGCATTGGAATTATAAATTCCACATTCATAAAACACTTAGAAGCACAAATTTAACATCGTTTCCTATATAAATGCATACTTATCAATTGGGAGTAAAAGTAACACCCAAAATGATGTGGAATTGGGTAATGTAGCATAAAACAACGTTGAAGAAAGATGTAAGATGACCTTACATAACCTGACCCTACTTTCCATGCAAGAAATGAATTGCTTTTCATTCGAATTCTCATTTAAATTTCTAAGGTAATTCCAACTGAAATAACTTAACCTAACCTAATCTAAACTGGCATGAACTCTTTTTGTATATTTTTTTCTAATTTTGCTTTCTCCAAAAAATCTTTTTTCCTCACAACAAAGCCTCTTTGTTGTGAACAAAGCAACTCCAAAAAAATATATCCTGACTTAACCAACCCTGGCCCCTTTGCATGCTTCATGGAGGTAGAATGTGTGGAAAACTTGTTTGGTGGTTACCTTAAACTGCAATATTACCTGGCTTTTTGGGTCGTTTTTCAGTTTATGGTAATCCCTGACTACTTTTAATTTTTTTTAAAATACAGTTCATTAATGTGCTGAACATGATGTGACCACTAATTTCCTCTGGAGATGCATACTTTTCAATTGTTAGGTTAAATGACACCCAAAAAGGGACACATAAATAAGTTCTTTGAGCCATATGTTATATCCTTTAGTGTTGCTCCATCCACCTCCATCTCCAACCTTGATCAAACTTCAGTAGCGCACCCATCTCCGAAGCAGCCTGCGAAGAAGGTATGTATTGCAGCATACCTACTGTGATCTGAATTCCATGGCGTTCATGTTGCCTCATGTTACATCCTTGCCAATCCATGTAGCAGATGTTTGACTCTCCTCAAACTGTCTGAAGAACTTTGGAGTTTAAATCACGCGTGAGTGATGAAACAGATGAACTATCCCTGGATTCTTATGTTGCAGCATTGCATTGCACAGTGGCATACCGAATCATACCGAATACATTGTAGGCAGTTCCTGACAGGTTGTGGGGCCCCAAGAATACGCCGAGCTCATGAAAAAAAGGGTCATGCTCCCTAGAAATCCCCCTTGGTCCCCAAAAAATCGCACCGTGGCTCAGAAATTCACATTGGGTGTCCCAAAAAGTCGCGCGGAAGCCCCTGATAATGACGCTGGGGCCTCAGAAGTTTGCTGCTGGGTGTTGTGGTGTTCAGAAAATTACAACGGGGCCACAAACGGTCGGGCCGGTTTGTGGCCTAACCGTTTGTGGCCACTAGATGCATGGCAGGGCACACCGGGGCTTTAAAAGTCTCCCTGGGATCACCCAACAAATGAAGCCAGGAAACGAAAAACAGACCGGACACGAAAAATCACTCTTGGATCCAAAGGTTCCACAACAATGGCTCCAGAGTTCATAAAACGTGCCCCCCCCCCCCGAAAAAAGAAGTGTCGCAGCCACTAAAACTAGCGCAATGTATCAAAACAAGTGACCACGGTGCCCAAAATATCGCACTTAGACCAACCAATTCAGGCTGCTTCATTTTAAAATCTCGCTGGGGCCAAAACGCCCCGCTGGAGCCCCACACGTCGCAGCTGGCTTCCCAAGAACCAATATCTACCCGGAATGTCACCCAGCGAGCGAAAAAAGTGCGTCAAGGATCCACAATAAGAAGGTATCGGACCCCCGAAAAGATCCTGCTTGGGCACCGAAAAAAAAAACGGTGCACCGCGAGCCCAAATAACCGTACTGGGGCCCAAAAATATCCTGCAGGGGCCTTACAGAAAATAGACCTGACGCCAAAAATCACAAGGGGACTCTATCGAGTCGACCCGAGCACAGGACACGAATCAGAATAGGTCCCGAAAGAAAACTATCCGAAGGGCCTTTCTACTCTCGATGGTGCCCGCTGCGAGAAAACAACGCTGAGCAGCCACAGTGGCGTACCAAGAGGAAAACTGCTGTCCCCATCCTGAAGGGGTATGCTCCCAAGAATCGCGCCGGTTCTCAAAAATTCGCGCTGGGCCCCATAAATTCGCATAGGGGGTCAGAATTCGCGTAGCGGGCTGTGAATACAGCGGGCACCGTAACACTTACACCAGGCTCCCAAAAATTTGCATCTGATTCCACCAAAATTGCGCTGGGGCGGAGCTAATTACAACACGCCCTGATAACTCGCGACGATGCCCCCAAATATCGCGTACTGGACCCAGAATTCCGGCGGTAGTACCAAAGATTTGAGTCAAGGCATCACAAATACCCCTCTGCAAGCACAGCGTTGCCGCGCAAAACACATCTGAACTCGATAAAAAGTAAGCCGGTGCCCTCTAAAATAAGGAGAAATTCCGAAGAATATATGTCCGAGTCAGGAAAATTTATCCTAAGCTCTAAGCTTGCCCCAGATGCGTTAAAAATTGCGTACAGCCCCGAAAAAAGCGCACAGGAGTTGAGAAATTGCGGCGAGACACGTGGCGCCAGGTGCCAGAGAAATCAGGCCGATATTCGAACTTTAAAAAAAAAATTCAGAAGTCACGAAAAGTTGCGTCGAACCCAGAAAACTGTTCCGAACCCCCCCCCCACCGGAACTATGCACCTGGGAACGAAATGTCGCACCGTTACCCCGGAAATTATACGGAAGGAACCAAGGTTATGCTGGGGTTCCACAAACGTGCGATAAATAAACGTCTCAAATAAACAGCGACGCCCTGAGGGCACAACGGGAGGCCGAAAATCCGCCGGGCCCTCCAAAGCCAGAGTTTCGCAAAAAGCGGCAGGGCATTAAAATCTGGTTGGACCCCAAAAAGCGAATTGGTCGTAAAAAGAACAAAAAGACCGGGCACAAAATAAAGACATCGTGGTCTTCGAAAACGCACCGATACCTCAAGCATCTCACCGCTGCACAAAAAAGCAACCAAGCTCTAAAAAGTAGCCGGGTCTCATATATGTGCCAGGCCCCTAAAAAATTGGCTGGAGCTCTAAAACACATCGGTAGACGAATACAAACAAAGGGTAAAACAGCGAACACATAGCTAGGGTCTCGGCTCGGTGGACAATCTTGGAGCATATTTCACCTAACATATGAGATGCATCAAAGCTCAGTGCATCATAATTTCTTAACCACGAGCAAATGTGGGAAGAAGAAAACTAATACATGGAATTGAATTCATCGAATTTTCTAAGCGAGCCGCCATACCAGTAAATCCACATGCCAAATATGGCACAAGACTATCATGTGACAGCAATTAGCAAAACGTTGGAGACCTAGCAGAAACTGGAGAAGCGCACGTAGTGTGGCTGATGCGCCGGGTGCGCAAGGTGCGCGAGGTACATGTGCACGACTGTTGGCGTTTTAGCGACCCTGCGTGGGTAATCGGAATGCTTGAAATCGGAAAGTTTTACTTTTTGCGATTTGTACCGGTGTAATTTCAGCAGTGTGGAGTTACTTATCAAGGGGTGCGAACACAATATCCTTTGAACAGGATCGGGGAGTTCGTGGTGAAATCCGGTGATTCAGAAATGATGGCAGATTTGGCCCCCTCGACAGGCTAGCTAAGTTGGTCAGTAATTATTCTTTAAAAATAAAATAAAATAGTATCTCACTGACAAACATAGTGGTCCGTGGACTTTTTTTCCTTAAAAAATTGGAGTCTGTGACAATTCCAAATCAGTTTGCCCACCCCCATCGCAAATCCTAGGTACTACCATGGCATGATATAATTTGACTTGTTGATGGCCCTGATCCGCCGCAATGAACTCAGCAGCCCCGGTCCACCACAGTGGAAGGTGTACTCCGCGACCCCGGTCCGCCGCAGTGGACGACTTGCTCTGCGACCCTGGTCCGCCATAGTGGACGGTGTGTACTTCACGGTCCTGGTCCACCATAGTGGACGGTGTGCTCCTGGGCACTCGTCCACCACAGTAGACTGTGTGCTCCGCGACTCTGGTTCGCCACAGTGGACTTCATGGTTGGAGAAAACTGGCTTTTCCTGGATTTTTCCATCCGTGGCATGATCCTCTTCACAAAGTTACTCTCCGTGATTTCCATTTGGACGTTTAATGGTGTTATTCGACAATGAATTGCCCTGTGGAAACTGCAGTGATATTCTGATGTCACAGGTATGAATGAAAATATTCTTCCCGATCCTGAACTCGCCCAATAACAACTGTGGCTTCGCCCCTCCCTAATGTTAGGCGCCAAGGAAATACTTTCACCGATTGTCGTCACAGTTCAGGTCTGCTGTGCTCCGATACTCCATCAAGGCCGGCGTGTTTTAGCCCGCATCGAATCGCTGGAACATTTTTATTTAAGCCGGTGCGTGCTTGTTGGTGTGTGAAGTGAGGGGAAGGCGCTGACGGTGACGATGACGATATGTCCGAGCCCACTGTATGAAACTGCAGTCGCATGCCATTACTCAGAGTTGTTATGTTGACATGTACTGTGTACCGCTCTTTTAATGATGCGACTTCATCAGTCATGGGACGATTTTCCTCGTTCGTGAGTAAGCTGAATAAACATACAGATACACATCGTCGAATACAAACTCAGAATTTGTGAGATCTGAAAATATAGTGTGCAAAATCCGATGAGTTTTTGGTTGGGGGGGGGGGGGAGGTAGGTACGTGCGTTGGCACTTCGGCTCCCCAACGTTTAAAAAAATATATACACCCCTGAATCCTATAGCGTTACACCCATGCCTATATCCATGTATGGTTTGTATATTGTTATTTATTGGTTGGTTCACGACACACAATGCACATTCACGCCTAATGGCGCCGCCCACTGTTTCGCCGATGGGCCGCGGGATTGGGAAATGCCCTGAGTGGCGCTAGAGTCGGACCCGGGACCTTTGGTACCCATAGCCCGACACCTTAACCACTCGGCCATCCACGCCCATATCCATGTATGGTATAATAGGTACATGGTCACAAGGTCCGTGAACCAAATGTAGATGTAACTCGCAGTGGTCTCACCAGTTTTACAAAGTACGTGTCAAGCCAAGACCGATGTGTCGAAGTGGTGTCGAACCGATCGCGGTGGTCCATCGTCGACTTATCCGTTGTCCTGTCTGTGTTCTCTTCCGGCAGGTGTCGGCTGGCTGTCCTACGTCTGGCCTGCGTTATGTCGGTGAGTAGTCTGAATGGACTGCGGCGGTGCGCTATTGTCAAGCCCTGACGCGGTTGCCTGTCTTGCAGAACGCAGAAGCTGTACACGTACGTACATCGCCAGTCCGGAAGGACTGTGTTCAGCTTCCCCGAGGCCATCAATAGTACCGGTGAGATGTGATTTCTGGACGACCAGCCAGACCAAACCCTACGGCTTTCCACCGGTTTGTTCCACCAAAGCTAACCTGTGGAATCAGCTTGTGCAACGGGTTGTTCATAACTCCTTAGTCTCCGCTGCTCTTTGTGGTTCTTATTGGAAGCGTTTAGTGGCGGTTGTCCACAGCTTTATAAGTCTCAAAGAAGCAGAACGTATACCTGTAGCAGCAGTCCTCGATTACTGTGGCAATTTTGTTTTGTAGAAAGAGATGAAAGCACAGACATACGAAATCAATTTACTCAGCCGAAAGGAAGGCCTTGCGAGAGTAAGAGCTTAGCTTAAATCTTAGCTTAATCGTGAGCTTAAAATAAGGGAAACTTGCTGAATGCCTACGGGATCTGGTACGATATTCCACAAAATGAAGTAGAATCGAAATTGAGTAACACAATTGTATGAGCGCGTATCTATCAGTCGGTGTCTGGTTTGTATTCTTTTTTATTGTCCTCCGGTTGTGTGATCGTACTTAAGGCGATACTTGCAAGCTTTATTTGGGACGCAATGCCTGACAGAGTCAACAGCTGCCATGCCGGTCGAGACTACACGAGCGGGAGCCAAGCCTGAGGCGAATCCCAAGCCAAAATCTGAGACGGAGTTCCGCCCGGAACCAGCAGCGCCCGCCCGGCCGCATCCGGAGTCCCCAACACAGCCAGCTTTGGCTCTGCAGCCAAAGCTGCGTCTGGTGCCGCCCCCGCCCCCGCCGCCGCTGCCGCCAAAACTGCCACTGGCGGCGGTAGCCCCGGCGCTGCCGCCGCCGCCCAAGCTACGCCCGCAGCCGAAGCCGCGCGTGCCGCCGCCCCCGGCGCTGTCGTCTTACGAGCCGCCACCACCGGGGGTGGAGCCGGCCGGACCGCTGCCGGTGCCGCCGCCGCCGCCTCCGCCTCCGCCTCCGCCTCCGCCTCCGCCGCCGATGCCGCCGGGCCCGTCCGAGCAGCCGCCTGACCGCCAGGAGCTGCTCTCCGAGCTGGACACCTTCTACTCGGAGGTGGGGCTACTGGACGAGGTGGCGGCGTCGCACACGCTGGAAGTGGCCGCTTCGCCAGCGCCTGCGTCACAGGTGGCTGCCGCCCCTGCGGCACCGGTCCAGTCCTCGCTACCCAAGCTACCGGCGCCGTCCGCAGCGCACGCCAAGAAAAAGAAGAAGGTAGGCGCCAGACGTGGATGCATCGGCAATGTTAGGCCCGTCGTTGGTTGGTTGGTTATTTGGGCTTAGGGCGCATCGTCGGCGCTGATCATACAGCGTCCATTACGCCCATTGCTCTCGCGCGGGTGTGATGACAGCAGTTTGCATTACCATTTATGTGGTGTGAGGACCTTAATGATATGAACACCAACGAACACCACACCCATATTACCCCGTAGGAAGTGCACTCCAAATTCCTGTTTCGGACCACGATAAACCTATATTGTGCATACAAATTATCATGTATATGGTGATTCTCATGTATAATTTATTTTGCATTTACTTATCCTGAGGAGCAACTTATTTCTCAGGATGATGTACGTTGAAACTACCGAAGCAAACTACGTTGAAAATCAAAGCCATGATGGCTTCTCAATACACCGATTTCAAACCATGGTACAAATGAAGATTTTAAATGGTTGAAGAAATAAAATTGTATAGAAAACCTAACGCAACCTTGTAATTTGGAAACAATCTGGTCGGCTCGTCGGTGCACAAAATCGAGAGTCAGATTAGTCACTTTGCATCTGTCATCAAAATATATATTTTGTAATCAAGTAGCATGGCAAAGGAACTGGCACTGTTCATACAAGAACAATTTAATATTACACAAATATTGGTGATGGTGGTTGTGTCCATACTGTAGTGTTTTACTACTTCCCATCGTGTTGGCGTCAGCTTTTACACTGCAGCTCGCGTTTTTCGTACTCACTTGGGTTCGTCTGAAAAAGCGCGTAGATTTCAGTCTCCATATTTAAGTGGATAGCAGAGCAGCATTCATCGACGTAAATGCCGGAGGAACTGCATTGTTGCTTGGACTTACAAACTCCAGAACACTAATACCCCACATAAAAAAAATATATTGGAAGCCAGTACGAAGCTTGCATCCAATAGTTATAAAAACGGCTAATCTGTTAAGTAGACGACGGTGAATGCAATCCCACTCAGCACTGGGTGCGTTAGGACGGGATCGATAAGCGTGGAAAACCATGCAAGCAGATTTTCCTACGAATGATGCTAGTTAGCTGACTAAATCATGCACATTGCGGTGGCTTGCTGTTTTAGAGCGTATCGACCAGTCTGAAATCTTGTGCCCGTTCAATATTAAATATATTGTAACACATGACTTCTGAGTCTTCTGAATGATATGCATTCGTTACATTGTAGGGTGCAGGAATCAGGTTAGTAGTCTCTTCTACTATACTAGAGTTACACAGTTTATCTGTCGGTCGGTCTGTCTGTCTGTATATCTGTCTGTCGTCTTTTCGACCTTTGGTAGATTGCTATCGTGCATAGGTTCGACTATGGGTCGCACGTGGTTCAAATTTTCACAGCCGACAGAAAATCGATGTATGATGTGGTGTGCCGAGTTTTACTGTCGTGGGGTGTGCGTCGGGCACATGGCACGTGCTCAAAGTTGGCACGACTCCCTCATTGGTTTAACGTGTGATTTGGGAAATTCCATGCGGTGGTCTAGACCGGCGCATATTGGCGCCTGGCACGGCTCACCGCACATGTAACCAAATATGGCCGACATCACGTGAAAGCCCCAAATGTTGGCTATCCGCTGGACGAAATTTCGTCACGATCGGGTCGAGGTGTTGCGCGTGAGCGTCACGTCACGGTGGTGCTGAGAGGACGGGTCATTGGACGCCGGTGGGAATAGTATGTAAATCCTGGATTTTTGCATCAATTTTAGCGCTCCCCGTCGACCTTATTCAGAGCGCCATATCTCGACAACCAATCGACCGATCGACACCAAACCAACACCTTAGTGTTGCCACAATTGCCAACTTCGCCATGACAAGCGTTTCCCCTAATTTCTTTCACCCCTAACACACAAGCGAAGGGAAGTGTAAAAAGCTGAAATGACGTTTTTCGGCGTTTTTCACGGTTGGGTCTGGTTCTCGGAGACTTGTGCGGCCAGTCACCCTCACCACCTGGATTGATGCACCGTCTACCCTTTTCCTATCGACAATCATGGGCTGCAGCGTGTGCGCGCGCCGGCGTCACACGGGCCGCACGTGTTTCGGTCCGTGAAAGACTGCTTTATCGTCATCGTCATCCGACGCTGATGTGGACATCAGTGTCGGATGACCTTCGTGGAGAAAGTTGCATGACCGTGTAGCCCCAGTTTGCAATGCCTACGGTTCCTTTTGATTTTCCCAACCGCACATACTTTAGTTCTAATTGGCGATGCCGACCATAACCACACGGGATTTCCCGTCTGGTTATGCTTCACAAAGCGAGCCGCCGCCCCCCCCCCAGCGATTCTCACAAAGTTCAGTCACCCGTGGAAAAAAAAGGATGCCGACGCGCGCGTTCGCGGTCGGGACACCTCCACCAGAGATTTGTCTACAGATCTCCGGCGGCAAACATATTCGGGAGCGGGGAAATGTATCGCTACGTTACAATTGGCATAGCCGCCGAACCATGTGACCGATTCACATAAAACCAACATCAAATTTTCCACCTAACACGCTCTGAAGGGGGGAATCCGCCCACCCCTCCCATTTTTCGTACTTAACTCCATATTGCATCGCCCAATATACGCTATTTTACGTATATGCTTAGACATGACCGGCGCATTGTTTAAAGGAAGAAAAATGAAAATCGGCCGAAAATATTTTCAAGTTAGCGGCCGTTAAAATAAAATCAATTCGCAGCGCTAGACCACAAGTGTTCTTGACAACACTAGCAACTTGTTTGATGCATATTGTTATGCTATATAATTTAAGTCATGTTAGGTCGCCGAGGTCAAGTTCATGACAGACTAATAGAACCAAACTTTGTCAACTGGAATGTCATCAATCGCATGACAGTCATTTGCATTCATGTCACTTTGGATGTTACTCCCTATACATCCCGAAATATACTGTTTGCCATTGTGTGCCTAGGCATTTCCATACTTTATTCATATTTGTTACTCCTTTGCGAAGCAGGTTGTGCTGAGCCGCCCAACGGAGCAGTCTGGCGGGCAGCCCGGTTCCGGTAACTGGAGCAGGTAATGGCCTGATAGTGCTCCTATATAGGTGACCTAAGGTCAAATGGTGGATCTGGCATCTGTATTGCATCATTAGTGATGTCCAAAACATAATTGATGCCAATTTTGGAGCTTTAAACTCAGCGGATCGAACCAAAACCGATTCAAAATGGGACCAAAACCGACTCACTTCAAAAGCGCCCGAGTCGGTTGTGGTCCAGGTGTTCAAAGTTGTCTCCAGGTCATGTCAGGTCATCTAAAATTATCAACGTCACGTATGTTGTAGCGCATGAATCAGCGGATCGAATGGTGGTAAGCCGGTCAAGGTGGTTCAAAGGGAAATTGGTCAAAATGTGAGTGAAATTTGAAGAAGAAAAATTTTAAATGCAAAAATGACAAATAAAATCACCTGGAGCTTAGCATGAAGTTGGCCTTAGGGGGCTGAATTTTGGTACAGGGACATTTCAGCCTAACCTCATCTAACCTCCAATTCGTTTCAAGCGATATCCCCCAACATTTGGTTTCAAACGTGCCCTGAGGGTCCATGAATGGTATCATAGAAGAACCCAACGGTGAACGTCCTATATCCTTACAATTGAATTAAATCCAGTGTCAAGCAATCTTGTTGCACTCTCCATTGAATACTTGTAGAAGTTTCTCCGAACGTACATCAATTGAGGCGATATTTTATTCTGCATCGGTTCGTGTACAAATTTTTGAAACTGGACAATTTAGGCGACTTGTGGGTCAAGAACTAATTTCGCGTAACGCTATGGGAAATGGTTGAAACCCTATAGGACTTTCGAAAGCCAATGGCATTATGGAAAAATGCTACCGTCAATTTGTAGTACAACAAATTTTGAAAATCGAAAATTGGTCGGTAACTTTTCGTGTTTTTTTTTTGAGTTTCCGAAATTTTTGACACGCCAAGAAGTCGGTTTTTAGCGAAACTGTCAACTTTGGCGGCCTGTCAAGGGAAAACTAAGAGAGATAACCGCCAAAACTCTATTGTGGCGCGTAGCACTTTAACAGGGCTATATCGTATCAGAAGTTGAGTTCCGTCAACTCAACGTCTTGAGTTACAGCCGTGCAAGTTAGAGGTCAATATCCACATTCTCAATATTTGTCACGACCTAGCTCCCTGAGTTTTGCAAGTTAGGAGGCGGGGCTCACAACTTAAGCTCAGTGCATGGAGGGCTTGCAAAATAAATTGTACAAAAAAAGGCCCAGAAAATTTTCAATTTTCACAATTTTTTTTTTTAAATTGGCTTTTATTAATAGACTTACAACATTCTGGTTCTCTGTACCACATCGGGCTTGCGGAGATACATGGTATTGACGCTCTTTGAGTGAAATGTCTTAAATTTTAAGAGCTATTCAAAATTTGCTTAAACTGTAGTGATCAAAATCATGTTTTTCGGGAATAGCTTTTTCATTTTATACCGCAGCTAGAAACAAATTACATATTCGTGATCAGCGTGTAAAACTACGTCGGAAACCATGTCGAAACACATCCCTAACTTAACTAACAAATTTCAACATTGCTCAACTTTTCCATGTACATGTCAACATATAATGACCTCTGGAGGTCAAAGTTACCGTCCAGTGTGCGATATTAGGAGTGGTCTAAGCATGGTCAGGGCTTTCTTTTAAACCCTGGTGAACGCCAATAATTCCTTCATTCTTTTTTGGACCGTAGGGGGAACTATGGACCTGATTTGGGAAATTCAATCACCCCTGACTCGGTGAAAAAAAAAATCCAAATTTTGCTCCTTCCAATCTTCGATACCGCCCATAGGGAGCTTTCAGGAGAAAATTACCATAAAAAAAACATTCCCCGGTAACTTTGGCCTGCATAAGAGGTCACATATCTCCATGTTAAACCAATGGGAGAGCAATTTGGAAAATATGGGGTTGAAAAGTGCTTTCAAAGTTCTACTAAAATGTATCAGGACCCATTTTTGACGGATAATCCAGTGGTGTTCAAAATTTTAAGATCGGACCTAAACTTAATACGTTATGAGCATAAACCAGTTTTTAGGGGGCAAATCCTGCAAAAACGCCATAAAGCCCTCTGGGGGATGCCTCAGAGGCTAAGCGGTACATCAGACCATCGTGTACGACACGGGGATCGAACGACCTTGAATTGGACTATCTTGTACATTCGCGAAAGATCTGATATCTTTCAAGTGGGGGCTGGCAGGAACTGGAAAACTTTGGGAAAAATCGTTTTTTCACAACATTTTCAAACACCCCTGGAATTTTGAATTTTAGACTTAACTGTGCAAATCCTGTTGCAAACACATTTGTTTGGTATCCGGTTTCACACACAAAGAAGCATAAAAATTCTTAAACTTAGAAATTTTAAGCAATGCATGCCATAAGTTGAGTTCAACTTTTTTAGTTTGGTTCCGGAAATTCGATTTCCCTTAGAGTACTACGCTTTATTGTTTCGACCTAAGAAATCTAACGGTAACTTTAAAAGTTATTAAGCTGTCAATATTCAAACTTAGGGGGAAGTGTGCCAATGGCAGACCATGCTCCACTAGGATCTTGATTCAGGACTAAGCTACCACATCGTACACCATGCCAAAGCCAATGAATGGGGCATGGTTTCATTCGTGCCATATTGTCGGCCATAGGTAACGGGTCATTGAGCTTAGAATTTGATGAAATATTTATAAATATAAGTGCCCCTACGGCTAAGTTTTTCGAGATATCAGAAATATTTCCACATGTTGTATAGAGCTCGCAGAGCTCTATCGTGCAATAATTGACTCATTTTGGATTACTTCCATAGTTTAGGATTGAGTGTCATTCGTAATTGTCCCATGTTAAACCAATTACGGTAGCCCATTTTTGGGTTCGACCCCTGAAAACTTTCAAAACGGTTTTAAAACTTTCTAGATGGATGTCGCAGGATTCATTTCTCACGGTGCGTAGACTGGTGTGAAAATCACAAATCCGTCGAGAACTTTTCAAGCTATAAGGATCCTTAAAAAATTAGGTGTCTTCAAATTAGTTGTTTTTAGGTGTTTTTGTAGAACGCGAATGACTCCTTATCTGTCACAGATAGCGACCATTATCAACGGATATGTTTCATACACAATTCATGAAGGCATCCTTTACTATGTACTCCCCTATCTCTGTAAATGTTCTCCCTAGACTTCATCAAACTTGGGGAAAATTAAGAAGTTTTTCAGTCATATCTCGAAATGTTACAGAGCTAGAGTAAAGTAAACATGTTTTCTGTGCTCAGCGCATCGACTTACGTCCGTATTACTTCACTTGTATTAGGAAAATGTGTCTAAAAAAAGTTGGAAAAACTGAGACGTGTCAGATGTGGCCCGACTTTTTTCCCGGATCGTACATCTGCGCTAGGGGGCAAAATTAGTGTCTCATTGATAATCTTGATGCGCCTGTGTACAACTTGAAAACACAACTTCTGGCTATCTCGAAAGTTTCGGAAAATGAATTTTCGTACTTAAGATTTCAAGTAAAGTTGGCTTAAGTTGAAGCAGTTTCCAAAACAGCTTCCTGAAATTCTAAAACGATAATAAGACGCCAATTCTGAACACATTTACATCCTTATAATGTCCAAAAATTGAACTTAACCATTCAAAAGATCAAAAAGTACTTAAGCATGTTCGAGTTTTTCTTAATAACTCTAGGTTTTATCCTTTTTTGGACACAATGCATTAGTAAAAGATGCACTATGGAAGTGTGCATCCGACGATGTGATAAACTTTGACCTAACATGCACCACTACTGATGCAAGAGGTGAAAGGTCAGCCTCTATTTTATTGACGATTCTTGCAAGAAATGGTGTTCATGTGACCTTTCTAGGCCAATCTGCGTGCATTGGAGCGCAATTCCGAGGAAGCATTTTTACAGGGAATTTACGTGCGCTACTTTTCTCGAATATATTGCGTTCAAAAATATGTCCAAAAAAACTTTGAAAAACCCAAATATATTTTCGATTCCCAAATTATGATGAATTTTGATCCTTAAAAAAATATTTTCGAAAATCCTTTTCATCTTTTCTTATTGCCCGATGAATTGTCATCAGAAAAATGACGTTGGAACTTTCGAAGATTTTCAAAATACTTATGAGCATCCAAAAATGTTTCCCCCCTTTTATTTCCAAAACACAAAGGAAAGTACAATTTCTCGTATGCAGCTCTTAGAGCTAGGCGATATCAACCTAATGATGTACCATTTATCATAAGTATTGCGGGACTTACGGAGCCTCCTCGTATGTACGGGAGATTTTGAGACCAAACCATAGTGCTCATATGCTCGTATCTCGGAAAGTTCTGGTCCGATTTCTTCGTTAAGGGCAGATTCGTGATCAGCGCGTAATTCTACGTCTAACACGTTTGCTTAGAACAATACTTTGTACGAATATGGTACGAAAGCGCCTGAAGGATTGCTTAAAAACTGCCTTGGGGGAAATGCTCTCGATTTATGGATTTCAATTAGTGGGCAAATTTGTTTCCGTCCAGTGCAAATATGTATAAAAATTATGGCAAAATTGGTCAAAATATATTTTTCTTAACATGGGAGAAAAGGTTTTTTGAGCCCCCGAACAAAATTACCGAACTATGTTTCTGAAATGCTTACACAATATATCTAGTCCCAACCTGAGCACATTTCGAATGTATCATCGGTCAAAAATGTATTTTTTTGTACATTACATCATTCAAAGTGGGATTTGGGATGTTTGGGTCGAAATTATTATTTCTCAAAATCTGGTACCAGACACAGAGGCTCCCAGCAATTGTACAGGTGTTCATATAAAACACTTTGACCTGAGATGTATACATTAATGTGCAGATTGGTCGGAAGGGACCAATGTCCGTATCCATTTCCAACCCGAGATCCGTCCGACCATGTCAACATATAATCACTCCCGGGCCAAAACCTATGTACTGAGAAAACATTCGAGATTCGAGTACTAAGATGGAGAATTCAGGGGCGGTCCTTCTTGTAATTACAATG
This sequence comes from Imbricaverruca yamaguchii, assembly GCA_034440575.1. NCBI lineage: Eukaryota > Metazoa > Arthropoda > Thecostraca > Neoverrucidae > Imbricaverruca > Imbricaverruca yamaguchii. The sequence continues at coordinate 32,730 of JAOTOL010001105.1, read as the reverse complement.
TATCAAAAAAGGTATGAAAAAGAGACTTGAAAATCGTGAGAAAAATAATTTGTCAAAATGTTCCGCCATTTTTGCGCATGTTGCAAACACATTTTTCGAACGGGATATATATCGGTAAATGGTAGCCTGCTCAAAGTTGTATCTGATTTTCACGAAAATATTGTCCTGGTAACATTTGTGACAAACTCTGGACTTAATACGCGCCCTGGAGGGCCTCTGAAAATAACTCGCACTGGAGGGGGGCGAATTCCGCCCCCCTAAGATCACAGCTCCTATGAAGGCTAGAGCAACGAAATTCACAGGGTGGATGGGCATCATAGTAAACTCTATTGTGTGCAAAGTTAATGACCTAAGGTCAATATTTCCAAATGAGGTCTTCAATATCTTCAATCAAGGTCAAATGAGGTCAAAATAGCAAAATTTACCGATTTTGCGTGGCTTGGCTTGTCATTGTTATGGATCGCTGTGGTTGTGTTTAAATGTTCAAAATTGGCATTAATGATGTTTTGGACATTACTAATGATGAAATACAGATGCCAGATCCGCCATTTGACCTCAGGTCACCTATATAGGAGCACTTTATTAGGTCATTAACTGCTCCAGTTACGGGAACCGGGCTCCCATCCCGACTGCTCCGTTGGTCGGCTCGGCACAATCGACTTAGCAAAGAAAGGAGTGAAATACATGGATAAAGTATGGAAACGGTTAGGCACACAATGACAAACGGTAGATTTCGGGATGTATAGGGAGTAACATATAAAGTGACATAAATCGCATGACAGTCATTTGCATTTGACACATTCCAGTTTACCAAGTTGGGTTCCATTAGCCTATCATGAACTTGACCTCGGCGACCTAACATGACTTTTAAATTATATAGCATAACAATATGCATGAAACAAGCCGCTAGTGTTGTGAAGAACACTTCCCTATTACCAATATACGGGAAGCGCATCAGCGCCGATTTTTTAGGTCTGGCGCTGCGAATTGTTTTTACTTTAACGGCCCTTAACTTGAAAACTTCTCGGCTGATTTTCATTTTTCTTCCTTTAAACAATGCGCCGGTCATTTCTAAGCAGGTACGCGAAAAATTTGGCGTATATTGGCCGGTACAATATGGAGTCATGTACGAAAATCGGAAGGATTGGCGGATTTCGCCATACGCCCTCTAGGGCATGTGTTAACCTGTTAAGAACCTGACCTGACTTGACCTCGGTGACTTGACATGACTGGAACAATGTAGCATGACAATGTACATCAAACAAGTCGCTAGTTTTGCCAAGAACACTTCCATTTTGCTAATATACGGGAAGCGCATCAGCGCCGATATTTGTGATCTGGCGCTGATAATTTTTTTTACTTTAGCGACCCGTAACCCGAAAAAAATTTGGTTGATTTTCATTTGTCTTACTTCAAACAACGCGCCGATCATTTATTGGCAGGTACACAAACAATGACGTATACCGGCCGGTAAAATCTGGAGTTATCTACGAAAAAAGAGGGTGGGCGGATTTCGCCCTCCCTCCAGTCCGCGTGTTAAGTCATAATTAAAAGGGGCTTCGAATTTCCAAATCTAAAAACAAAACAAAAATATGCCCACACTTTTTCTCCGAGATGTACTCAATCGTGTCAGAAAAACTTAAAAAAAGCAAACCTGAGAATTAGAAAAAGGTTCACAAAATCCAAGTTTTCAAAGTTCCCCACAAAAATTCTACTTCCCCGTCTTATTTCTTAAGGAAGGGGAGAAATGTCTGAAAACGCTGAAATTACGCAAACTCGACATTTTTCATAAAAGGGTCTTCACGGAATGGCACCACCAGGAACGGAGACATGGAAGGTGGTGAAATCTTTTTACGGCAATGTCTACGCCCAAAATATGGTATTTACGGATATGGGGTACACAAAAGCAGATAGAGGAATGCCCAGGCCACCCCGCAAAGGCCCCCAAAAATACATCGGCTGGAAAGATTTTGAGTTATTCGTTCCCGAAAACATTAGTCGATTTTGGTCTTTCGCTAATCGTACTTCACTATCGGGTGCTACCTTCTGGTGGGCCGGTGACTATACCGAAATACGTCTTTTTGGCCGTTTTGGGAGCTGTGTAAAATTGGGAAAAGATCGGGGGACGAACATTATGGATTTTGGGGTGGCCCAGATATTCACCTAGCCCCAAAAACAATTTCGGGGGGGGGGGCTAAGTCAGATCACATCCGAGACATAGCCGTAGCACTTAAGGGTTGTCGGCCTTGGTTAAAAAAATTCAAACGAGTCGAAAGTGGTCTGTATCGCTAATCTAACGCTATCACAGCAATCAACAACAATGACGAGCCGAGCCACACAAAACCGAAAATTGTTATTTTGACCTCATTTTACCTTGAAGATATTGACCGGTCATGAAATTTGCGCAAAATAGTATACTATCGTGCCCATCCACCCTGCAAATTTCCTTGCTCTAGCCTTAATGGGAGACGAGACAGTAGAGGGGCGGAATCCGTCCCCCCCCCCCATCCAGTGCGCGTAATTTTCAGAGGCCCTCCAGGGCGCGTGTTAATGTAAAGGAGCGAGGACCGAAGGCGTTTGTTCCTACGAAGTAGAAGGAATTAGGCCATGCAGAAGTGAGACGGTCCCATCACGTGATGCGACGGCGTTCGGCAACACACGCGAATAAAACTTGGCTCGAGCTCACTGCGCTCGCCTTTGCCTGTAGGTGTTCGATGAACTCCACTCACAGAACTTATGCGCCTGTTCTACAGCCACTTCTCTTTTCAGCAAAAACTGAACTCTGCACTCGTGCACAAAAAGAAGGACGTCGACAAGCTGGTAGCTAAGTGGCGGACGGTGCAGAAGGAGCTGATGTAGATCGCGTCCTCCGGCGCTTCAGGACCGCTCGACTGTTTGTTTGAATGTACCGACTGCTGAACGACACCATCATTCGTCAGTGTGATGGACCTAAGTGTTTAAAGTCGCAACTCCGAGTGCTTGCTTGTTGATGCCGCTGATACAATACACAGCCTGATTTTGGGTTTATTTGTCGCACACTTCCATGTTTACGCCACAAGTGCTGAGGCCGTGGCAGCCTCGTACTTCCACGTGGGAGGCAGCACCTGCTTCTTCTTGTAGTAGCGTGCAAGGCGATGTATCCGGGACTCGATGAGAATCAGGCGGAACTTGGAGTCCTTGTCCTTCCTGCGAAAGCACGTGCAAACTTTACAGACCGAAGATGTTGATACAGATGGTTTACTGGTTCCACATCCTCCAGAGTGCAGCCGAATCTGCGACTCGACTAGTTGAATGATACTACAGGACACTGGGCGCGTTTCGACCCAAAGAATTGAGCCTGGGACTTCCACGACCGATCGACCAGGCAAATTGGCCAGATTGTCAACACTCGTGTCCCAGATCTTTAGCAAAATTGATGTATAGGGTTCTCTGCTGCCCTGAATTTATCTGCGAATTTTACTTCGATCAGGTCGAAGGTTCAGGAGCTTCTGGAAACAGAAGTGTGTGTGTGTGATTGTGGTTTTAGGGCGCATCGACCATGGCTGGTCATTTAGCGCCCAGGGAGCAGAGATATAACCCAAGAAATGTTGAAGTACATATTAGCTCGTGTGGAAAGTGCCCTTGACACGTGAAGAGGTCCACTCTGAGGGCTAACAAAGGTAGGGAAGACGAGAGGACCCGCCCTGTAACTGGAGTGCCTATACCAGCTGGAAAGGGCGGTCTCAGCTAGAAGTATCCGCGAACGACTGAAGAATAAACAGATACGCAAGGGTCTGAAACGGCTGGGATGCTCTTTGGGTCTCTGGGAAGGGGCACCTCAGGGATAAGCGTGACCCATGCGAGCTGAGGACTAGTGAGGCTCCATCTCGGATATGAAATTCCCAGAGATGAGAGCTAGACAGGACTATTGGGAACTGTGATGTCCCTCCCATAAGCAGGATAGGGTCTTGAGTGATGCAGAGGATCTCTTGAGAGTCGGAAAGAACTGGACTGGGATTCGTCTAATGTTGAGAGCGGTACCTAATGGATGAACAAAGCCACCAAAGAGGAAAAAGCCTTGCTGGCTGGCAATCGAGGTGAGGAATACCGACGGCCGGCCCCAGACCTAGAATATTATTGGAACCGCGAGCTGTCGATGACTAGGAAGGATCCTTAGTAGCACGAACATGCCCTTTGGTGCGAATCGAATTCCCTGAGGGCTGAGAAGGGTCGAGATCAGTGATTGTGAGGAATGCCGAGTTAATGCGAGAGCTAGAAAGCCCTTGAAGCTAGAAACACTGCCCAGGAATGGGAAGGGTCCTTGACAGCTGGAGCTGGAACTGAAACAGTTGGAGAGGACCCTGATGACTGGAAATGGTCACTGAGCACAGAGGAGACTACTGGGATACCCAAGAGGCTCGGAATAGGTCCCTGTTTGTTTATTGGTTGGTTCACGACACACTATGCACATTCGCGGCCAATGGTGCCGCCCACACTGTTTCGCCGGTGGGCCGCGGGATTGGGAAATGTCCTGAGTGGCGCTAGATTCTAACCCGGGACCTTTGGTACCCATAGCCACCTTAACCACTCGGCCAATCCCCGCCCCCGGAACAGGTCCCTATGAGCCGAGCAGGTCTCCCCGAGATCTAAAGATTCCGTAAGTACTAGCGATCGTTGTGAGGGATATTGAGAGCCAATTACAGGGCTAGAATGTCATTCCCAGACAGAAAAAAACCTTCAGGAGCATGGAGGTCCCTGAGAGCTAGAAGGGACTGGACTGTGATGCTTCTGAGACTTGGGAGAAACGCTGGAGATGAACGGAGCCACCTAAGAGCGAGTTCAGAGAGCTGGCGATGCTTGCGAAAAAATTGTGAGTCCTGTCTCAGAGCTCCTTTGTCACGAAGGAAGCGATGTAGGTCACTGCGGGCCTCACAGGTGGCTTCATGAAACATCTCGGCGTCAAGGGAACACTAAAATTTCACACACAAAAATAACGCTATCGCCTGCTTATGTTACGACTGTTTTAGTGCATATATTATGGAACGACGAGGGACGTGCCGTGAGTGTCACGTATGTGAAAAAAAAAATATAGACACGAGACAGAAACAATTGATGCACATATAAAACGTGGTTTGTTACCGCAGCTACTTGCAGATTGGTGCGTTGATCTGTATTTGGGTATTTAACAACAACAAAGTGTCGTTTCCATTCTCTCAAACATGCAAGCGCTGCTTCAATGCACTTCTGATGGGCAAGGCTGTGACGTGATGTACCTCCTTATTTTTCAGTTGGATACATGTTTGTTCTAAACATGCAATGATTGCGTAACCATTGCGTATACATTTACCTCATGAATCCCTACAAAACGTGTTTTCTTTGAGAATACAAGCATTAACATGTCAGGAAGTGTTCTCGGCGACCAAAATTGAAATGCATTTACTCAGCGAAATAACTGCATTTAGCAAAACACAGGCTACTGGCGCCGATCAGCATTTAGTTGAGGTCCATGATCACTTCGGACATCAGTGGGTGCCGTTTATCTTACATAGACAACTGAATATTGGAGGTAAATAAATACATTAGAAGACATAAATTCACACAATACCAGGATACGCGTTGCTACGTGTTATTAAACCGCTTCTCAATTTTGGTCAGACGCTCTCTGTAAGTCAGTCTTCGAACGACTTCAAATATGGTGAAGTTTCCGCTTTCCAGATAATGATTTAAACAACAAACGCCTATCTGTATTTGCTACATGTTAAGCCAAAGCATGGCCCTTCCACTCTGTAAATAAATAAATCAAATTTCACGGGCATCGAGGCCACCGAAGGTCACGTGACCTGAGGTAATTATGCGAACTGATTATGATGCGGCACTTATTCCCGAGACTCGAATATGAAGCTGGGCTTTGTGACGTCATAACATAGAGGGCAGGAAAACTGAGGGGCAAATCTTCACTGGGGATAAATGTATTGTAGTCATCGGTGATGGGCATACACTAAGTCCAAGTTTCTCTGTCGCTACCGAAGTGAAATAGTTGGCACATTTTGATGGTACTAACTTTGGGGAAATCGTTTTGGGGGTGGACCCGGGGTCTACTCGTCAAGCGCTTTCCCATAACACTTTTCGTTTTCGTGCGACGCTTAGTTTGGACATTATAGGGGGTTCTATCCCCCAAGATCCGGGATGTTTATGAGCTGAACCACATTATCGGAGTACCAAAAATCGCATTGGGGAGGGGGAATACCCAGCACTCAGAGAGATATCAAGTTCCACCCCTGGAGGCTGCATACCTAAACTTCTCCAGATGCTTGCGGATGGCGATGGCGGTCTTGATCATGCAGTGGAGGTCCTCGGGAATGTCCGGGGCGAGACCCTTGCTCTTAAGGATCCGCAAGATCTTATTTCCCGTCACGAAGCGGGTCTGGGCGACACCGAGCGTGTCACGCAGAATTACACCTGTAAACAGACTGTGTCAAGAGGTACGAGATCCGCAAACAGACAAAACGACACGCAGCAGCATGTCCACAAATGTCTCTAAAAGATAAGCAAACGCTGACAGATTCATTTAACCCGCTCCGTCTTTCCGGTCAAATCCTCCCATCCCGTCTCGGGGAGGGGGTTGAAGACCGCCTGTAAAATACAAACTAAGCATCGCACAAAAACGAAAGCGGTGTCATCGGAAAGCGCTCGACGAGTAGGGTCCGGGTCCACCCTCCAAAACAATTTTTCCCCCAAAAGTGACTTCACCTAGATTTTCACGACTTTTCATGATTTACATTATGTTTTTGACTCTGGGGAGTTCATTTTACGGGATATGAAAAATATTTGGAATGAGAAAAGGAAAGCGAAATGGACAGAGCTAAATTTCCCCTCCACCCCCAATAAAAAAATTGTGGGGGGGGGGGGGGGGTGGATTTCAAAATCGAGTTTTCAAGGTTTCTTTAACTTTCCTTTTCCGATGGGTAGATCAGGCCGAGAAACGTTGGAAGTCAACTTGCCCTAATGAAAAATGCTTACTTTAGCCAGAACCCTCTATTTGAACTGCAATTTGGCAAATACGCAAAATTGATGGTCAAAAACGAAAAAAAAATATGAAAAATTAAACTCGTACGTTTTGGTGCATCCCTGAAGATAAGTAAACGCTGAAAGTCTCAATAAAATATCTGTATCCGTCAAAGCGTGACGACTGGTTGAACCTTTTTGGAAGCGACCTCACTTGACCTCGACTAACTCGTTGACCTGACCTAAAAATTTTGAATCAGCATGTCAAATTGATGTGGGAAAGGGTGTGCCAAATTTGGGCGCGCTGTCGCGCGCCGTTCTTCCACGATCCGCGAAAAAACCTGAGGGGGGCCTGTTGAAGACCGCCTCCCGAGACGGGACGGGTTAAACAGTCATCTGCTTATACAATGGTATTGCGATCTTTACCATTTGGGACGAGTAGTCTAGGGATAACTTGCTCGTCTCGCAATCGAAATCGAAATATTGTGGGTTCGAGTCTCACCTCTTCGCCCGCGACCAATCGGCGTGAGAGATTGGCGACGCTACGCGACAGTGTAGGATTTCCATATTTTTTCTTGGTAGTGGAGTACAAAATTTTTAGCTGGAGTAAGAGATTTTTAGCTGGATTCCAAAAAATAGCTATGCACTTGGTGACAATTAGCCTTGTTTTAGTGGGAACGAAAACCAATGTTAGCATTTTTGTATGCATAAACATCTTGGAAAACTAAGCAATGTCAAAAACTTTGCTGAAAGAAAAAAATGAGTTGTCAATAACCAGATAGTATTGCTTTAATGGAATTAAAAATAAATGTTAGCATTTCATGCTGCATGTACCACACAAATATATATGTACATATAGCTAACTGCTAAGTCAGCAATATGTCAGCAAGCTATGTCATGAATAGGTGCAATTGTGCCAAGGAATGCAACCTAGTGGGAAATGCCCTCAGTAGCCAAAGTACTAAAAAAAATATACCCATGATATCTGCAAAGTGTATAGATATTGCCTCAGTGTAGGTGGGTGATGTATTCCCAAAGTTCACAAACAAATATTTATAATAAATAGGCAAAAACAAATTATGTAATGTGAATATACCAATAACATTTCTCCTGGCAGAGCTCAGGATGAATCGCACTTACTCATCTTGGGCGGACCACACCACCGGGATCATCTTCAACAAACACTTTTCCAAAGGACTAGTCCCACAATTAATGAGCCGAGTTCACCCGCGATTAACTTGAATTATTGCTAACTTCCGTTGTCCAAATCTCAAGCACCCCAAAATGCATTTCATGACCCGGTCAACCTTTGAGCTATTCCGAGTTTGTGCGTATGATTTGCCACCGACGCATAATACACAGCTCTGCCTCAGACCCCAAAATTGGCTGTGGTTAAATTATTAGCGAAGGACGAGGTTATGAGCAATGGTAGAGAAAATGGTAACAAAAGTATACTTAATCTATGCGAAGTTCACAAACTCACACCCGACAACCGAGACCGGCTCACAACGCACACCGTTGTGAGCCGGCCTTGCGCACACCTGGCACAGCAAAAACCACGTGACGTGGATATGGATGGACTATTGTTTTGGAATATATGATGGTTTAATACAAATTATACTAAAACAATCCGTCTAAAACAGGTTTATTCTCACCACCAAGAAACAGTTATTTTGCATGGAAAAGCTGAAAAAAAACATTGAAAACGATTCTTATGAATATTGAAAGTTCCTTTATGTACTTGTTTAGTTCATGTCTGGAATGTTTATTTGAAGCAAGGATCGAGTTAGGAGTATCTAGAGCTGCTAGACTGGAGTACAAATTGTCCCTGTAAAACCGCTCACAGGCGGTTTTATTTTTCTTTTAAGATAGAGCTGGTCGGATTCGCTACCTCAGCCCTAGAAGTACAACTGCTCATGGGGCGGGGGAACAGGGAATGGGTCGGAATTTCGGAACATGTATTACGGACCCTTCACTGACACCGATGAACCCAAAATGTGGTTATATTTCAAGGCGCATGTTTATCTTCGCACACATTTACAACAAAAAATGCGACAGTCAAAAAAGTTGTCCCTTTAACAAAACGACCTTCGATTGTTTTATTCGATTATCGATTATTATTATATCGATATTATTCGATTGTTTCTGAAAATATGCGACAGTCATGCAAAAGTGCACAAATGACATTGGTTTCTTGGTGTAATGGCCTCGGAGAACTTGCTTGCTCCGGGGCGGATTTTAGAAAATTTGAAGTGATTTTCTTGCATTGAAAATTTTCTTGCATTTTCTTGCTCATTGTGTCTAAAAAAGTTGTCCCTTTCACAAAACGACCTTCGATTGCGCATTTAAAGCATTTACTGGCGATATCAGGCTTCAACTTTAAACTCCGATTACACCAAGTACCCCTAGATTTGCCAACTAGATAATTCTGGTGCTCCTTGGCGAGTACTCCAGCGCAAGGCTATAGAACACCTCTAGGCTCCAGCGCAAGTTTCCAAAGAGTAATATCAAATAGATATTCATTAATCTAAGTATGTTATATATCAGAAAAAATAATGATAAATATTGAACCAATATTGAATTAATTATTGACTTTATTGACACTAATATAGCGTTTTTCACATATGAAGCGCCAACGTTGTGCGTAGCTGGTTTTAGTAAGGTTCTTTACGAATTTTAGCGCAACACAGACGGCCCATGCTCGGTACGCTTTGTACTGCCTTTCAAGGATGTGTAGTGACGTTGGCTGGTCGGCGCGCTGGGGTCGCGGAAACTGCTAGTTGTTGTCAGGTATGGACTTTAGAGTGGTAGCACTCGACCAAACAATGTTGTTCTTCGTTTTCCCTTCTGGAGTACAAAATATTTCATTTAGTCTAGTCACAATCCTGGAGTACAAAATGTATTGGTATGCATGACACCAACAAACTCCAGTTTTTCCAACACTGTTTTGGATAGTACTTCAGTTAATTTAGCATTTTGTTGGTGAGCTGACTACTTAGACATATAAGTAATTTAATTGAAATTGCATATATCTGGAAAATTTGTTATTTCCAAATAAAATATGCAGGGAACTCATTCAAATCACACCAGAAAGCATCATGCACATATTTGTATTGCAAATTGTTGTATGGCCTTCTATGCATTTGTTAGCTTTTGACACAAAGGATGTAGATCTGGTCTGAGAATTGTTAATGTGGAAATGGTACCATTGGCTCAGGATTCATTTCTGGAAATATGGCACCTGAAAACTGTTATTGTCCTTTCCATAGCCAGAAGTACAAGGCTGTCATCTAGCATACAACCAGAGATGCATCAAGTGCACCAGGTAGTACAAAAGGTGTGCCAACCCATGGAGGAAAGGGGACACCTGGTGCCCCAATACTATGGATACTTTTTTTTAATGAAGTGCAATGAAAAGAAAATACTAAGAAATGGAAATTAAGAGTAGTTTTCTTGAAGACAACTAGGGTAATTATCTGGTTTTTCTATAGAAGCCCATGAGCACAAATGATAAAATGGCATGGACTTGACTTGCTGAAGCTTTCCTAGCATCAGCACCTACCGTTTCTTCAGAAACTAAATATGAGCAAGATATGCACTGTTTAAACTTCAATGTTTAACTGTTTAAACTTTAACCAGAAGCTGTTGACTCATTTTGTGATAATGATAAGGTATTCCATCAGCCATACAATACAGGCAACCATCACAACATGCCCATTGTACTGAAGTGTAAGGGTGATGTAGGGTGGCACTCCACAAGAAAAAGATTGCCAACAATTTAAATAGCAATGTTCTGAATTCAGCTGGAAAAAAAACCTGCTGAGCAGAGGGTTTACACAAGTACTCTGAAATAGTGCATGCAGTGACTCCCCTGGTTTCCGAGTAGATCCTTTCCAGTCATTAGCATTATTGCACCTTAAGGTATCCACAATGCAAGTTTTACACATGTGTTACCACCATGAAGCCAACAAAGTGGTTAGGTTTTGTTAGATTAGGCTAACCCTTTCTTTTAAGGTTGGAAGATTTCCACATTTTTGGTGACATTTTTCACAATACAAATTATTCAATTTATTCCAAATCAAATCAGGCTAGGAAAAATGGAACATTTTCCACTTTTTAACAATATTTTTCCTCTAGCATTTTCCAATCTCTAGCAGCTCCCAACCTCTAGGCTAGGTTATGTTACCTTTTCTCTCTTTTCCATGTTTTGCTACATCACCGAAACCCAAGCCCCTTCCGTTATCAAGTCATAAAGCATTCAGACTTCATAAGAGCCACAATGACCCATCTAGGTTAAGTCTGTAATGGGATGATGCCATAAACATGAAAAGACACTAATCACCCCAACCAACATCACATCACAAATTCCCAAGAAATCATCCACCAACATCTCACACAGCCATCCATTCTTCCCTATCCACCCATGTCCCACACAGCATCCATGCTTACCATACCTATCAATTCCTATTCACTGGATCCTGCACAACATACATGTGGACCAAGTACCCTACCAACAATTTTCCAACTCAACTATTGCCTGCTTAAAGGGGCCTGGACCAGGGTGGGAATTTTGGGCTTCTCCTGGAGTATGAAGACCTAAGGACATTTTATTCTCCAGGATTGTGACTGCAAATGTTGAACTTTTATATTCTCCGAATAAAACGAGCCCATAATGGATGACATTTTGTTTCCAGTATCTCAGCTCAGCTCCAACAATGCAGTTGCAGTTTCCAGTCCATCATACAAATCAGAAGCCTGTAAAACAGAACAGAAGAGCATGGCATAGCAGGCCATAAGGCATTAAATGTAGATAAGTCAATTGCCCAGGAAGCACATGTTATATCAGAATACCTACAAGTTTGTGGTGGTTGTTTTGATTGCATTATGCATGTGTCAAGCCTATTGCATGCTATGCATGTGTGTATGAATCCCCAAATATGCTTTGAATAAAGACATTCAACTCTGGCTACGCCTATACATTTATTTTGCCTGGAAGAACTGATAATGAAGGTGCAAGGAAATGACATGAAGGAAATGTTGCTCCAAAATCCCACACATTTGTGGTGGAGCCCTTGGTTATATCAGATATGCACAGATCACAGCTACAAACCATGTCCTGGCTCAGTTTGAGCCCAATCTACTCAGGCCAATCGTTGGTGTGCACGATGCCCCGAAATCCGAACGAAACAAAAGCATCAACATAGCATAAAAGCAAAAGAGAACAAAATAATGTAAATTTCTGAACTAGTCATTCCCTCAACCTATTACTCTCCAAGATATTTTCACACTGGCAGGACGGCCACCCAGCACAAGCACTCTGTAATCAAAGATGAATAGTCAATCTGCTTGTGCCAATCCCATCTCATTCTGAATAACAAAGATATGAGGGATTAGGTTCTCGTATGTCATCAAAATTTTGTTGAAATGACACTTCAGAAGGAAAGATTGGAAAATACCAGGATTCTTCTTGATAATTCCGGGAAATACTGGCGTTACACCATAAAACTCCATTACAAAACTTCTCATATTGCTGCCATATCTTGCCACCATAGCTGGAACTCAAAATACATACAATGACATCAAATGCTCGCATACCAGACCCGAGGTCCATTCTCCAGCCGCATTCCAATTGGAGACTACCAAAGAATGCAATTCTGGACATCTCAGACCGTTTTCAGTAATTGTGTTAATTTAATGAAATAGAGCATTCAATTTTGAATTCAAATGTGTGAAAGAGCATCAGCTAGCGAACTTCATTGATGGCAGAAGACAAATGTTTGGGAGCCATGTAAATGCTTTAAAAAAATGTTTAAAAACCTTGGGTTACTTTGGTTTAAATTCCACCTCAAGTCGCAAAACTACAGTTAGTTAGTTATTTGGGTTTTAGGGCGCACCAACTGCAGTGGTTATACAGCACCCATGCAAAACTACAGTAACCCATCAAGAGAAAATCATGTGAATAGTAGGTTTATCACTTCAGCAACTGCAGCAACCATGCATGTATGGAGTTTAAGCATTCTCCATGTATTGTCACAATTAGACGTCATTTAAAATAGTTACGAAAATCTGTCATTTGATCACTTTACCACCCTCGGATACTTCGCCATTAGGCAAGGACAATATCCGTACTAGAGTAGGAGAATTAACAAATTATTGGTATGGTCTTGCCTGATGCATGCTTTGATCTACAATAAAGACAAAATAATTTCATGATTATGAACATGTATCTTCAGTGTATTGATTCCCACACAACTGAAGAAAAAAAGTAGCATCACATTGACATATGAAATCCTATTAAAGGTGACAGGAATTGAGGTCGAGCAGCAGCCTTGAAATTATGTAAATATCATAAAAATGTAATAAAATGTAAACAACCGGGCAGCCTATTCTACGATCAGCCTCAAAAAGTAAGTAGAAGCGCAGTACCAAGCAACAGTTTGAAGGCCTCAGTCATGTTTTGTTTTCATAACTGGTGGCATGAATATCGCATGCCAGGGCTCTGCTGAGGCCTGCAAGGATATATAATACATCCCCACTGATCATTCGGGAAACTAAAAAACGGAGCCCCGGAGTTATACCATCTGATACATGATTGGTCCGTATGAATGGTACCATTAATTCCACAAGTTTGGAAGCAAGGATCGAGTTAGGAGTATCTAGAGCTGCTAGACGGAAGTATCTGTAAAACCGCCCCACGGGTGGTTTTAATTTTCTTCTTAGATAGAGCTGGTCGGATTCGCTAACTCAGCCCGAGAAGTACAACTGATAATGGAGAGGGGGAACAGGGAATGGGTCGGAGTAAATTTCAGAACATGTATTACGGACCCTTCACTGACACCGATGAACCCCAAATGCGGTTATATTTCAAGGCGCATGTTTATTTTTGCACACATTAAAAAAAAGTGTCAGTTATGCAAAAGTGCACATATGACATTGGTTGCTTGGTGTAATCACCTTGGAGAACTTGCTTGCCCCGGGGCAGATTTTAGGTAATTTGAAGTGATTTTCTTGCATGGAACAGGCTCATTGTGTCTAAAAAAAAGTTGTCCCTTTAAAAAAAAAACGACCTTCGATTGCACATTCAAAGCACTTACTGGCGAAACCAGGCTTCAAATATATACTCCGGCAACACCAAGTACCCCCAGATTTGCCAACTAGGGATTTCTGTTGCTTCTTGGCTAGTACTCCAGCGCAAGGCTATAGAACACCTCCAGGCTCCAGTGCAAGTTTCCAAAGAGTAATAAGAAATAGATATTTATTAATCTAAATATGTCATATATCAGTTTAAATATTGACAAATATTTAACCAATATATGGAATAAATTTTGAATCAATATTGAATAAACATTGAATTAATTATTGACTTTATTGACACAAATATAGCAAGGCTGTTTACGGAGTTTAGCTCAACACCGACGAGCATGCTCTGTATGCTTTGTACTGTCTTTCTAGGATGTGTAGTGACGTTGGCTGTCGGCACGCTAGGGTCACGGAAACTGCTAGTTGTTGTCAGGTATGGACTTTGAGTGGTAGCACTCGACCAAACAATGTTGTTCTTCGTTTTCCCTTCTGGAGTGCAAAATATTTAATTTAGTCTAGTCACAATCCTGGAGTACAAAATGTATTGGTATGCATGACACCAACAAACTCCAGTTATTCCAACATTGATTAATAAGGGGAGCTACCGCAGCACTGTGGCAGCTGCGGTAGCTCCCCTTATTAATCAATGTTGGAAAGGACAGAGGAAAAATAAAATCGCCTGAGCGGTTTTACAGGGACAGTTTGTACTCCCGTCTAGCAGCTCTAGATACTCCTAACTTGATCCTTGCTTCAACTAAACATTCCAGACATGAACCAAACAAGTGCATAAAGTAACTTAATATTCATAAGAATCGTTTTCAATATTTTTTCAGCTTTTCCATGCAAAATAACTGGTTCTTGGTGGTGAGAATAAAACTATTTTAGACGGATTGTTTTAGTATAATTTTTATTCAACCATCATATATTCCAAAACAATAGTTAATCCATATCCAATAGTCACATGGTATTTGCTGTGCCAGGTGTGCACAGTGTTGGAAAGACTGGCATTTGTTGGTGTCATGCACACCATTACATTATGTACTCCAGGACTGTGACTAGACTAAATTAAATATTTTGTACTCCAGAAGGGAAAACAAAGTACAGCACTGTTTGGTCAAGGGTTGCCACTCAAAGTCCATACCTGAAAACAACTAGCAGTTTCAGCAATCCCTGCACACTGACCAGTCAACATCACAATACATCTTTGAAAGGTAGTACAAACCATACTGCACATGCTCCTCGGTATTGCGCTATGAACGTCTGTGCACAACTGGCGACACTTCATGATATGTGATAGTACATTATATTTGTGTCAATATAGTGAAGCAGTAATTCAATGTTTATTCAATATTGATACAATATTTATCAATATTTATTCTTATATACAGTATATTTTGGTCAATGTCCATTAAATCTTTATTTTTAGATACTTGTGCTGGAGTACTCACCAAGAAGTATCAGAAATCCCTAGTTGGGAAATCTGGGGGTACTTGGTATTGCCAGAGTAAATACTTGAAGCCTTGTTTGACCATGAAGGTGCTTTGAATGCACAATTGAAAGTCATTTTGTTATACAACTTTTTAGACACAATGGGCCTGTTCAATGCAAAAAAAAATTACTTCCAACTTCCTAAAATCGGCCCCAGAGCAAGCAAGTTCTCCGAGGCGATTACACGAAGAAACCAATGCCATTTATGCAGTTATGCATGACTGTCAAATAATTTTTTTAAATTTGTGTGAAGATAAACCATGTGCCTTGAAATATAACTGCATTTGGGGTTCATCAGTGGCAGTGAAGGGTCTGTAATACGTGTTCCAATTTTACTCCGAGCCATCCCCTGCTTGCTGGTCCGGTGATCAGCTGTACTTCTAGTGCTGGGGCAAGTGAATCCGACCAGCTCTATTTAACAGAAATAATTAAAGGCACTGTTGCTGGTTTTACAGCAGCAATTTGCTCTCCCATCAGGCCATTTTTTGTACTCCAGCTCAAAATTTCATACTCCAGCTAAAATTTTTGTGCTCCACTACCAAGATAAAAATATGGAAATCCTACAATGGGTGTGCATTAAGCGCTGGTTCATGGTGTCAGTTGTGCGAGGGAGAGCTGTGTATTATGCATCTGTGGCGAATCATACACAGAAACTCGGAATGGCTCAAAGGTTGACTGGCCATGAAATGCATTTTGGGGTCCTTGAAATTTCGGACAACGGAAGTTAGCAATAATTCAAATTAATTGCTGGTGAATTTGGCTCATTAATTGTGGGACTAGTCCTTCAGAAGTATTTCTTGGAAGATGATCCTGGTGCGTTGTGGTCCGCCCAACATGAGTGAGTGCGATTCATCCTGAGCTCAGCCAGGAGAAATGTTATTGTATTCACATCACATCATGCCTATTTATCATAAATATTTGTCTGTGAACTTTGGGAATACATCACCCACCTGCACTCAGGCAATATCTATACACTTGGCAGATGTTTGTATGGTACATACAGCATGAAATGCTAACATTTATTTTTAATCCCATTAAAGCAATACTACCTGGCTATGGACAACTCATTTTTTTAGTGCAGCAAAGTTTTTTTTACATGGCTTAGTTTGCCAAGATGTATACATACAAGATGCATACAAAAATGCTAACATTGGTTTTCAGTCCCACTAAAACAAGGTTAATTGTCAGCAAGTGCATAGCTATTTTTTGGAATCCAGCTAAAAAATTCATACAAGAAAAAATATGGAAATCCTACACTGCCTTATTTTCTTCCTCGGATACCCATGTCTGACATCCATGTCAAAAACTACACATATATATTAACTGTGCATAACCATCCATCACCCATCGCCCAAACTAATCGTTCACCCATTTTTCCACACATTTAAAATATGAACGAAGGCAGGAAGCAGCAGACCCTCATGCACTTCATCAGCATAAGTTATAGCCAAAGGTTCTAAATCATGATTAAGCTGGAGCTATGCCCCACAACCATAAAGCTACAAATCATACAGATGAAAGTGGGCCAACCCAGCACTCTTTTAGCCAGGGATTAAACACTGTGCTCACAATTGCACCACAAATGTCTTTCATCTGTCACATTTGTCAACTGCAGGTGCAAAATTGTGTTCTTGGTCATGTCATAGTTCTGACTGAACCGTTTAGATGCTTGCCAAACAGGGCTCTGGAAATGGGGAACATAGTGCTCAGTGTGCATACTCTAGTCTAAACATTGGTTTTTTGTTAGGTGCGAGATGTCAGAATAAGCACAGGATATCAAAAAAAAATTCTGTGGAATTAGTGTCATTTAAAATTATTTTGACACCTTTCAAACTCAAATTTGAACAAATGGTTTAAGCATTTGACTACCTTTAGTTTCTTTTCAGGTTGATGAGTTAGGAAGAGCTATATTCTAGACCAAGAAAATAATACCCATGCTACAAACTGGTATTATATGCCACATCCCATCACATATAATCACCTGAAATTGCATTGCAAAATGTTTGTGTATCACCATTCCTATCAATAGTGAAAGGAAACAAAGGACTTCATAAGCACTCAAGGATCAGGATGTTGATACTTCCTGGATGAGGATGTTGATTGGGTGTTCAGAAAGTGGTATATTCCACCCTATTTCACGAATAATGTATTGTTGATGCTCTATGTGAAGCCATCCTATCCAGCATGAATATGGAGCACAAAGATGTTTTCAGAGATAAAATATCTTAAGAAGTGCCTTAATTCCCACCCTGCCAGACACCTCACCTATTTCTGATGGAGTATGTCCCTTGCGAGCTAGCTTGAAGATCTGGTCCTTAACATCATCTGCAGTAAGCTTCAGCCACGTGGGTACGCTCCGGCGATAAGGTAGTGCCGAACGCGAAATGCCCTTCCTGAAATACGCAGAAGAGACGTTCACGACACTGGGACACCGGACAGGGGAGGCATTTCTAAACGTCGACTTTTTTTAACGCATGTACGAAAACAATTTCGTATGCAAATGACTTCGGACTTTTGTAATATATTTCATCCTAAAAACTTACCCAGGTGTGTGCATTCGACCCATTCCGATTCTTTTCCCTGCGACCGACAAGCCCACAAATTAAAGCGGTAGAAAGGGTCGGACAACGTTGGCAATACCGAAACAAACAAAAATATTTAAAAAATGATCATGATTGGGTTTTCTTCAAATACATGTCATAAGGGAACTTATTGTCAACATGTCCTAATTTCCGTTATTTCTGTCGTAATCTAGCAGCAATGACTTTCTATTTGAAAACGAACAAAAATCTGTTAAAATTTACTGCGTATCAAAAGGTATAAGAACGGCCCGTCTAAAGATCATAATGTACCATGGACACCATAAAGACACAAAGACAAAATATTAGTGCAACTATGAGCCACAAGGGCCCTTCTTGGTTGCACTCGGCACACTGAACCAGTTGCCCACCAAATCTGTAAATCAGCCCTCCCTGTAATACTGAAAAGCAAGCCCTCTATTCTTATAATGATGGTCTATGCTGTTTTTAAAGATGTTCAATGTGATGCTACTGACAATGTTTTCTGGCAGCTGGTTCCAGTGTTCTACTACCCGGTTGGTGAAGAAAGTCTGCCTTAACCTTGTTCTGCTGTGGTTAACTTTAATTTTGAATTTATGACCTCTAATTGCATGATTTCTGTTCAATTCAAACATTTTCCCAAGATATCCCTTCTCCAGACCATGGACAAATTTAAAGACCTCGATGAAATATCCTCTCAGCCTCCCTAGAAAAAATTCCATTAGAAACCATTAGGAACCATTAGGATTTTCCTGATGGTTTCAATGATCCCTAATGGTTTGACTCTTTCCTAATGGAATTTACCTGATGGTGTAGTGATCCCAATGGTCCTAATGGTATTCTGACCAGACCGATCGGAGTTTCCATTCGGAATCTGGTGGTTGTGTCGCTTTCCTAATGGAAAAAATATTCTGAATGGTTTTGATGACAGTCTTTAGACATACATAGATTGCCGTGAAATTTATTTTATGCTTCCTCAGAAAATCTCACAGGACCTACGTGCTAGCGTATCTAGGGGATAGAGACACGGGGGCCTTGACCCCCCCCCCCCCTCCAAGCGACATGTAGGGGGACCAAAATATCTCCCCACCACAAATTTTTAACTTTAGGAAGTTTTGCTTAGGGGATTATGATGACAAAATACACAACAATGTGATGAACTTAGTCGGGATCGGCGAATTCGCTTCTCAAAATGAATGCATTCAAAGTTAACCTGGCGAACTATAAGCCGCGCCGTCTCGCGGGGGAGGGGGTGGTCTTGAAACCCCTGAGGTTTTTTTGCGGATAGTGAAATAATTCATTATCGCGGCAACGCGCAGAAATTTGGCGTACCTTTTCCCACATCAATTGGGCATGTTGTGTCAAACTTTTGAAGTCAGGTCATCTAAGGTCAACGAGTTAGTCTAGGTCAAGTGAGGTCACCTAAAAAACGTTCGACCAATCGTCAAGCTTTAACTGATACAGATATTTTTAATGAAACTTTCTGCGTTTGCTTATTTTTGGACTTAGAGAACCATTAAGACTACTAGGTACCATTATGACCATTAGGTGCCATCAGAACTATTAGGACCACTAGGTATCATTAGGACCACTAGGCACCATTAGGACCACTAGGCACCATTAGGACCACTAGGTACCATCAGGACCATTAGGTACCATCAGGACCATTAGGTACCATCAAGACCATTAGGTACCATCAGGACCATTAGGAATATAATCAAATAATTACTTTACTTTAAATACAGGTTTGAAATAATTCGAAGAATTTAATTTAATTGATATAATTGAAATACATTATAGCTATGCTAGGATATTTCGTTATCAGGCGAAAAGTGGTTTGACGGAACCGCCTATCTTCACATATCCATCTCTATTGCGCATATATTTATCCATCACTAGCATGCCAATTTCCTCTAGTGGCGGTTTGTGCGGTTGCTGTTGGAGGTTCGCTAGTCTGGAGTTGTTTGGTTTTCTTTGAAGCACCGATCATGGTGATTTGCCATTTATACATAAATATCGGACCTAAAAGATAATTTGAGAAAGGTAGTTCACATTAGTGATATACAGGACTTCTGACCTAAGAATAAGTACGATTTACATCCATCTGCGCCAGTCCGGGTCATGCGGAGAGGCTTGCGGCGGATCAAACGGACCGTTATACAGCACAAGTACTAAAACTGGCTGGTAAGTGGTAATTTCTGTGTGCTTTTTTGCATACGTTTCATTTGATAGTGTTTCTTAAACAAGACCACTAACTTCTGGCAACGATCAGATGACAAATCGCTTGCCTTTGGCACCTAGTGAAAGAAACTACTGATTTATGTACATTTGGGAAGACTTATGTGCATCTGAACACTTAAGACGCCATGCAACAAATAACTACTGCTGATTCTGTGTGGTTGAACCAGTAATTGCACGGTGTACTAAACATGAAAATGAACAAGCTATCCAATGTTCAAAGGTTCCTTTTGATGACATTATTCAACCGCTTGAACAAAAAAACATCCTTGAAAATCACCATAATTTCTTAGCGGTGTGGCATATTCCATACATGGAGATGTGGTTATGAAGGATTACTTCACTGCAACTGTTGTGACACTAGTCATTAGTAGCCACTACAGAATATAACTACTGGTGCGGTTGCAAACAAAAAATAGGTAATTTCCTTGTGTTTTTTTTGCAAGCCCACTGCTATCGGAAGCGATGGCGCCTGCGGACTGCTAGCTCCATGAGCAAAGCATTAGTAGAACTATATGGTCAGACTTTCATATTTCAGTAGAGAAAGGTCCATTGCTCATGAATACTGCCATCTTCTTCATTTACTCTCTGAACAGGATGCCGTGGACGTCCAAAGGTAGGTGTTCAGTGAACTGTATATGTTTAGATGTCCCCACTTCCACCTTGGGGAAAGGGGTCCTGAACAGTTCTGTTTACTGAACACCTACCTTTTGTATGTCTCCCACATCATGTTTGGTGCATAAAGCACAACAAGATGGTGGTGTTTGTAAGCAATCCACCTTTGTCTATCAAAATACAAAGCACTGATCATGTCAAAGGTGACTCTAAGATGCATTCAAAAGACCAAGCAAAATAATTTCAACTTTACAATTGCATTTAAGCTTTTTGTGACAATTTAAATATGTACCCTAAAGTAAGATGTATGTGAGATATGATTATATATTCCTTGATTCTCCTCCCACTGTATGCCATCTATGCTAGCTTCATTGAGTGGACATATCACAAGGATGCCGTGACTATGTGGTGTATTCTGCTAAAATTTTGTTTTCAATGTTCCTTTCTGCACATCAGCATACAAGTTCATTTTTGTGTGTTGACTATTTTTACAGAATCTAGATGCATCATTGCTGTTGCAGTAGTGAAATGCGTGATAATCATGATTACTGGGTATATAGCCAGAGCTGTTGATGCACCAAAAACCTTAATAGCTCAATAATCTCCATGATTGTAATTATTTGTGTATATTCTGCAGCAGCAGCTCCAGCCTGACGAGACTGATCAGTCGGCCAAAAGGTGCTAAGCTGCCTCTGATGAAGGTATCTTTAGTGGCACCTCTGCACTTCCAGTTGATGTCCATCAACCACTGGAAAAACAAGCGTAGTAAAAACGTAGTGGTTTCAAAGGATCAGCAGGTACTAAGGAATGTTTGAACACAGTTTACCAATATTAAGTTGTGATGCTTCTTAGATATGCTTGCAATGAAGAAGTTCAGTATAATACTTCGACGTACAATACAACACAAGACGTACAATACAATACTACAATACTTCGACTTCAGTACAATAATCATTTCATTTCTACACGACGTATTTGAACTTTCATCTGGCTCAGACACCAATATATATAATTCATGTACAGTATTTCCTGAAGGTAAGTAGAGAAAACGAAGTATAATTTGCTGGTCACTAGCAAATGTAGCCAGCTGATTGTGCTTGCCGCAGCCATGTAAAGTGTCAGATTACACTTTATCAGTGTACAGTGTGCGTGTTGTGTAGATGTGGATTCATAGCCGTCCACATAACTCAAGATTGATTAATTATTTGGGTTTAAGGGCGCGCCGACTACTAGGTCATTTAGCGCCCATAACTCAAGAGAGAGATGCTGATTGATGGGGTCATCATATTTTTTGGATGGATGGAAGTTGTTAATTCCGGGGGCATCGCCAAGTTGTATCGAAGCAAGGACCCCAGAATCAAGGGAAATTAGGAATAACCCATCAAAATATATAGCACTTGTATGGTTGTGAGGAAGGATGTTTGATTACTTTCACCTTTAATGCTAATTTCTCCTGGAAGCTTCAATCCTCACTATCCCATGTCTTCAAATGATACTAGGTCCTTTATCGCAATAACATTACTAATGTTGTGTATTTAATAGGTACTGGGCGCCAAATGACCCTGCTGTCGGGGCATCCCTAAACCTAAATATTCAATTTCTAATAGGTACAAGAAGTTCAGACTCCTGCAGAAAGAGATGGCAAAGCAGAATGAGGAAGTTACTCAGCTGAAGCAGCAGGTCACCCTCCTCGAGAGCAACAAAGAGGCTTTTCAGGATTATGCCAAGCAGCTGCAGGAGCTGAACCATGCATTCCAGCACGAAGTGCCCGCTGCTGTTCAAGGACAAGGTGAGAACGAATCAAGACCCAACAAACCCAGAGTACTATTGGAAGACAAGATCAGTCCGTAAGCAGCTCATAAGTTCATATCTGCCCAAATGTCTGCCCGCTGTTCCATTCATTTCCTGTTCGAGTCTCCCCGAACCTCTCCGATCTTCTTCCCCACTGTAGATTAATGGAATAGTCCCGCGGTCCCATTTGCAGATGGCGCATTGGCTCTTTTCAAATTTCATTTGTTTATAGGCTATATATATGTTAGTGTTTTTGTTTTTGTTAGTTCCAAGGTGGATGCAGTCATAGTTTTATTCCTTACGGTGATCGCCCTTGTAAACGTTATGAAGCAAAAACCCTGGATCAACAACACTTAATTGCATATGCATTAATGGCCGTACAGTTTATATATCATATTATATTTCAGGCGAACTGTTTTCCACAGATGGACTAAAAAGACACCTGCAACCGACCAGGAGATCGGCTGACTACATAGCGCTTGTGGAGCAAAAGGTGTCCAGGTTCCTGAATATAAAAACACGACCTGCGCAGAAAACTGAAGTATCCTGCTGCACCAGAAATGCAGAAAGAAGCTGAGCCACGGTCACTCCGCTTCTCGCGCCGAACAGTCGTGCCACACGCCTTGATTTTGGCCTGGTTGTGATAGGAAAAGACTGCAATTTATGCCATCCATCCGTATGTTGTGGAATATATCGTTGGAAGCTGGTAGAACTTTACCGTGCTGTGCGCAGAACTTTGGCACTGTTCGATTCCGTAGCTGACTCACATACTGATGGTTTCAAAAGTATGGCTGCTGCGTGAACCCCTATCAATAAATATGAAAGAAAAACCAAACACTTCCAGTAGCTGGCATTGATTTATGGACCTGATTAAATGCCCGATTTTAACGTGGTGCATTGTATCAGGCGGCGCAGTGTTGAGAAATGCTTACTTATATGTATGTGTGTGTGCAACAGCTACGGCAAAACGCTGCAAGAGTCATAGTGTTGCATGATGCCCTTAGGCATGGAATAAAACAAGGGAATTCGTACCACGATTGATACATCGAGGGTAAACATCCAAAAACTGTTCCCAATATCAATATATTTTTCTCCTAGAAAGCCCACCATTCAGACCACTAGAAACCACCAGGGGATATTGGGATCATGAGGGTCCATTAGGATCACAGGAATCATCAGGAAACCACTAGCTACCATTAGATACCATCAGGACCATTAGGTACCATCAGGACCATTAGGTACCATTAGGACCATTAGGTACCATTAGAACCATTAGGTACCATTAGGACCATTAGGTACCATTAGGACCATTAGGTACCATTAGAACCATTAGGTACCATCAGGACCATTAGACCTGTAGCAAGCTCGAGATATGAAAAACTAAACACCGAGACCTGGCCCGTGTATCTCCCGTGAACCCGCCGGAGCGTGACTGACTCCCAGCGCTGCCGCGGGGCCCCGCCCAGTTCCGCCGGCGGCGCCATCTAGTCGGTGACGTCAGCCTTTCCCACGCAAGACCGGACACCTCGCGCCGGGCCGGCGCCGGCCGATCGCATAGCCACCCGCGAGCGCAACGTACACACGCACACACACACACACAACAAAACAACAAACCACACCTCCACCTGGCAATCACTTGCCATGCCCCCGTGCACCTGCGGCGGACGACGCAGCGTCCTCTTTCCCATACACTCAGAGTCGACACTCACGCCATACATCTCAGCCGGAGGCCTCCGAACGCGCTCACTCCGTCGGGGCGCAGCCCGCTCCTCGTCGTCCCCCGCCAGCCGCTCGCTCCGTCGGGGCAAAGCCAGTTCCGTTTCGTCACCCGCGTCATCGTCCGGCAACACCGCACACCTATTCTCATCAGCGAACACCGACACATTTGCCAACTCCCTCCGCACGCCCTCCTCGGTCGTCCCCTCTCCGCTGCGGGGTCGATTCCCTCCCCGGTTCCCTCGCCGGCCTCCACCTGGTCGCCAGGCCCCCCTCCGGTGTGGTCCCCAAGCGGGCCCCAACCTGCATCAAAAGTGTCCACCTCCTCATCCGCAACCGGCGTGCGAGCCCCTGACTCCCCGAGCACGAACGGGTCCGACCGTCCGGCCTGATTCCGGTCACCGTGCCGACGCCGCACGTTCCGCACGTGCCAGAGCACACCATCGATATCCACGACCTGATCCGACTGAACGCCCGTAACAACGCCCGCCTTCGACTGATCGGCGCATCGGTCGAGCCCCCGCCGGCGCACCCACACGCGATCCCCGACCCGCCACCCCGCCTGAGGCGACGCATCCACCTCCGGGCCGCGCCGCTCCAAATCAATAGGTAGGTCACGAACTGGGTAACGATAAACAGTGGCCGCAGGCGCCCCGTCACCGCCCCCTCCTTCCCTCGGCGTGACATTGTACCTGTGCACTGCTTCCTGCACGGAACATTGCTGTCTAGCGACCATTACTTTGATCGTTCGATGATGCCTCTCGATGACACCGTTTCCGCCGGCCTCGTGGGCCGCTCGAAAACGGAGCACTACCTGCCACCGCGCAGCGAACGCTCGCATCACCCGCCCCCGGAACTCGGTCGCATTGTCCAGTAAAAGCTCGGCGGGAGCCCCTCTCTCAAGGAATATTTGCTCCAGCGCCGCAGTCACCTCCTCTCCCGCGCCGCGCCGCAGGGCTCGCCACAGCCCGAACCGAGATGGGCCGCAGTCGATAACTGTCAGGAACG
Source organism: Imbricaverruca yamaguchii (assembly GCA_034440575.1). NCBI lineage: Eukaryota > Metazoa > Arthropoda > Thecostraca > Neoverrucidae > Imbricaverruca > Imbricaverruca yamaguchii. Next base: position 7,252 of record JAOTOL010001105.1, on the reverse strand, counting down.
TTGTGCCTCCGACGTGCGTGGTGTCGATAGCGAGCCTCTCCCAGTCCGCCCGCACAGCCAATGACCCGTGCCGCCAGCGCTTGGGAGCTGGGTCAATGGACTGGCAGACGTCACAGCCCGCGACCACTCCACGCACGTCTGCCCGCCGCACCAACGCTCCGGGCAGCTCTCGACGAGCGTACCACAGCGTTCTCCTGACCCCCATGTGTCCGATCTGCCCGTGGACGGACGCGATCTGAGCCGTCGTCGCGACTGGCCGCGTGCGGGCGGCAGCTCCCCCCCTCGAGGCCTCGGACTCCTTCGTCCGACTCGGGGACACAGACGCGCCCGCGGAGCCACTGCTGCGGCACTCGCGTCAGCGCGTCCGCCGGGTTCTCTCCGGACTTAACCAATTTCACATCGATCGTCAGTCCGAATTCCTCCACCAGCTGAGCCACGACCCCCAGCCGCCGACGAATTAACATTTCGCCCTGCGCTTTTGAACGCAGCCGTGCGCGGCCACTCACCGCATCGCGAACCCAGGTGCCCACCGTTACCGAATCCGTGCACAACGTCATCACCCGAACGCCCCACGAAATGGCCAAGTTCACCCCCTTAATCGCCGCGTCCAGCTCGGCCATATTGATGTGGGACGCGCTGTCCCGCTCCGAGCGCAGCCAGCAGGCGTCCTCGAGAACGTTTCCTGCCGCGTCCTCAAGCACCACGCCGGTCGCGATGGAGCTCGCGTCGGTCCACACGGTCGCGGCCCCGCCGCCGAAGTCCCACCGACCGCGGGCGGGGTCCTCGGCGCGAACCCGCGCGTGGACCGTCGCGATCTTTTCCGCGAGGCTCACGTCGCACACGGGATCGTCCCACCCGACGGTGAGGGCGTTCACGACCCGCTTCAGCCAGGCTACTGCGGGACGCAACCAACCCGCCACCGGCAAATGGGCCGTCAGCGTTCCACACCACCGGAACACGGCTCGACGGGTGACGACGGCCGGCGGAGCCGACAACTCGTTGTCCCTCCCCCACGTGAGCCCCCCGCCCCGACGTGGCGTCACCCTGAGCCCCAGCGCACGCAAGCCGTCGTTCGTCACCCGCTGCGGCGCTTTACAGGCCAGTCCGAAGCTCGCGAAGTGCGCGACGACTTCGTCGGCCGTCGCCACACGTTCGTCGACTAGCAAGTCATCGACGTATGCCAGTACCGCACGCTTGATCCGGTCGTCCGTATTCAATACTGCCTGAACGACCGCTTTCATAATCAGAGGCGCTACGTTAAGCCCGAACCCTAGCCGCGCGAGGCAATACCGCCGCCCTTCGACCACAACGGTCTGGTAGGGCCACAAGCAGGGGTCGACGTGCAGCTGCAAGTAGGCCTTTTGCAGATCCACAACAGCCAACTTGACCCCATGCTGTCGCCACTTCCGGAGCTCTTCGGCACACACATCGGCGTTGGCCGCATGAACAGGTATGTGCGAGTTCAGCTCGCGGAAATCCAAGACGGGCCTCACCTTTCCTTTGTGCGGCTGGTCCACCGCCATCAGCGGGATCAACGCGCGCGCCCTTCCAAACGTCTCCTCGGCGTACGGGACCAGCCATCCCTCGTCTACCCACGTCTGCAACTCGCGATCAAAGGCCGCCTTTGCCGTTGCCGCCACGGCGTACTGTTCGACCGTGTTGGTGAGCCGATCGGGCGGCTCCCCGCCTAACCACTTCCACCTGACCACCCACTTCCCACCGACGAATTCTCCCGTGAAATCCTGCCCCTCTATTCTCAATTCGCCCGGGCCCGCCCGTCCCGCGGCCCCCATCCGTGCACCACCCACGAACACCTGGGAGGGGCCCAGCACCTCCACCCCTCCCAGCGACACGATCCCAGTCATACCGATCAACAAGTCCACCAAACCCAGCGGCCTCCTGCTCACCACCAAAGCATCGAGCGTTACACGACGCCCCTGACACGTTACGTCAATCCGCGTGACGCCCACGCACTCCAGTCGCCCACCGTCCATCGTAGCCATCTCCGTCCGTCTCGGCGTCCACTCACGGCACAGGCTGGCGTGTACCAGCGTGTCCGTGCAGCCGGTGTCGATCAGGGCGCGGCTTCGTCGGCCGCCCACGACGACGTCGACCACCGGCAGCGCGCGGTTCACTGGTTGCGCGACCGCGCTCGCGCCGGCGCGGCCACCTGCCCGTTTGGGTCGTCCGCTGGTTCCACCGCGTTGATCCGATAGCGGCACGCGACCGCGAAGTGGCCGACCCGCCCGCAGGTCCAGCATCGCCGCGGCGGCCGGCGTGCTTCTCTGGGCGGAGACGACGCCGGTCGCTGGCGGTCTCTGGACGGGGGCGACACCGGTCGCTGGCGGCTGGCGGCAACAGCGAACGTGTCCCAAGTCGCTTCCGCCGAGACCTCGACTCCCCGAGCCACGCGCAGCATCTCGCGCAGCCCCATGCGCTCCGAACGGGTGCCGACTTTCATCCGCAGCCGAGCGCCCTCAGGCAAGCCGTTGACGAACTTGGCATCCAGCAGTGAGTCGGGCACCGGGCCATCGATAAACAGCGCCGCCAGCCCGCGCAGCGCCTGTAGATACTCTTCCACCGTCTCTCCCGGTCGAAGCCGACGAGCCTGGAACTCGTCGAATGCCTCCGCCCACGACGGCATGTAGGCATCCAGCAGCGCGGCGCGGACCGACGCTGCCGACCGCTGCTCATCCACCGATAGGCCGGCCCACGTGGCGTACGCCGCCCCAGTCAGCCGTTCCGGTAGAACAGTCACAAAATCCACACCGCGGCGCTCGCACAGACTGCGGAACCGATCAAACCACTCAGCGACGTCACGCCCTCCGCTGAACTCTGAGACCACTCTCGAGTCAAAAGTGCGATGCTCGGCACTGGGCCTTTGCACGGCAGTGGCCGACCGTTCCTCGGGCGAGCGCGCACTGTCCACCATGTCGCCTTCCCGCTCCCGCGACATCTCACCGCACAACGCCGAAATAGCTTGTAGCAAGCTCGAGATATGAAAAAACTACACACCGAGACCTGGCCCGTGTATCTCCCGTCAACCCGCCGGAGCGCGACTGACTCCCAGCGCTGCCGCGGGGCCCCGCCCAGCTCCGCCGGCGGCGCCAGCCAGTCGGTGACGTCAGCCTTTCCCACGCAAGACCGGACACCTCGCGCCGGGCCGGCGCCGGCCGATCGCATAGCCACCCGCGAGCGCAACGTACACACGCACACACACACACACACACAAAACAACAAACCACAAAACATCAACCTGATTTCCCTGATCAAGTTGTTCCGTGGGGAAGTTCAAAAAGTCCAAGAGCTTTGTGAGACACGATCGTCCTTTTCTAGACCCATGTTGAGTATCTTGAATCAATTTGCTACCTTCCAGATAACTAACTATTCTATCCTTGATAATTGATTCGAGTACCTTGCAGACTAGGGATGTGAGACTTACTGACCTATAGTTTTCAACTTTCCCTCTTTCTCCTTTCTTGAAAATAGGAACTGCATTTGCCCTTTTCCAATCGGTTGGAATTTCATTTTGTGAAACTGATCTACAAAATATTATACTAAGTGGAAAGGCCAGTTCCATTTCAGTTTCCCGCAACACCCTTGCATAAATATCATCAGGTCCTGCTGCCTTGTTTGGCTTTATTTTCCTGATATGATTGTAAACATCGTGACAAACATCATCAACAAACATCATCGTGGGACCTCTATCAGAGGGATGGCCTGCACTTCTCTGATAAGGGGGTCCATGTGTTAGGCAAAGTATACGAGCATGATTTTGTTTGCAGTACGGAGGCATGGGTCAGTGAAGGGTATTTTGGAGATAACTTACAGGACTATGAGATCCAGGGATACAATATGTTTTCGTGCAATAGGGGTCCAACAATGAAAGGGGATGGTGTAATGCTCTATATGAATGGCTTATTCAGTTCTCAAAAAGTAGCAGGTGGGGATAAAAATGTGTCTGTGGAGTCCATTTGGCTTCATGTCACTGTGGAAAAAGGCAACAGCAATACTCTTAGGATAGGAGTTTTCTACCGATCAGGAACCCTGCCACATTCTCAGCAACTGGAGCTTGACAAGGTGATTTGTGAGGAAATCAGTAGAAACGTTAAGAGGAAGTGCCTTATTCTTGGTGACTTTAATCTAAAGGGATATGAAAATGCTGGTGTTGGCTCCCCATCATGCCAAATGTTTAGGAATTGCCTTGAAGAGGACCTGTTCTTACAACAGGTTGTATCGGAGCCTATCAGGCATGGTTCATTCTTGGACCTTGTATTCTCGGATTTCAGTGACTTGGTTCAAGACTTGACTGTAGGCGAAACTCTGGGAAAAAGTGACCATAACATAGTTAGATTCAAGGCACATGTAGGGGAATTCTCAAGGATAATTTGGTAAATGTTCCAAATTTCAACAGAGCAGACTTTTACGGCTTGAGAGTGGCCTTAAGTGCCATTAGATGGGAGAAGAATTCTCCAATTTAAATGCCTGTGAAATGTGGGAAAAGTTCAAATCTTACATGAAGGAAACTCAGATTAGACATGTCCCCCAAAAGCAAAGACGCAAAAGAAGGGTAGGAAAGCCAGTATGGCTTACACCAGACTTGATAAAAGCAATTAAGGCTAAGAAAACGGCATTTAGAGTCTTTAAAGAAGCCTCAAATGTCATTAATCTAAAGGCGTGTCGAAAAGCTAGAGACACTGTGAAGCAAAAAAACCAGAGCAGCAAAGCGAGCAAAAGAACTGGATTTAGCTAGAAATTGTAATGGGGACAGTAAAAAATTCTTTAGTTTATACAAGCTGAGTAAAGTTTCTAGCACAATCGGTCCACTGGAAGAAAACGGGACTACATTGAGTGAGGATAGTGAGATGGTTGAGGAGCTGAGCAAGCAGTTCAAATCAGTGTTTACATTGGAAGATATGACCAATCTGCCGACCGTACACCATAGTTCAGTGACATGGGATCTGACAAATGATGTTGATTTCATTGATAGTGATGTTGTTTATAATCACATCAGGAAAGTAAAGCCAAACAAGGCAGCAGGACCTGATGAAATTTATGCTAGAGTGTTGCGGGAAACTGAAATGGAACTGGCATTTCCACTCAGTGTAATATTTTGTAGATCAGTTTCACAAGATGAAATTCCAACCGATTGGAAAAGGGCAAATGTAGTTCCTATTTTCAAGAAAGGAGAAAGAGGGAAAGTTGAAAACTATAGGCCAGTAAGTCTCACATCCCTAGTCTGCAAGGTACTCGAATCAATTATCAAGGATAGAATAGTTAGTTATCTGGAAGGTAGCAGATTGATTCAAGATACTCAACATGGGTTTAGAAAAGGACGATCGTGTCTCACAAACCTCTTGGACTTTTTGAACTTCGCCACAGAACAATTTGATTAGGGAAATCAGGTTGATGTAGCATATCTTGACTTTAGTAAGGCCTTTGACAAGGTACCCCTTAAACGATTAATGATACAGCTTCAGTCCCATGGTATTGCAGGTAGCATCTTTAAATAGATAGAGTTGTGGCTTTCAGATAGACAGCAAGGAGTGGTGCTAAATGGTACAAAGTCATCATGGCAAAATGTTCTTAGTAGAGTCCCCCAGGGGTCAGTACTAGGGCCATTACTGTTAATTATATTTGTAAATAACATTGAAAGTGGCCTAAGCAATAAAGTTTTGAAATTTGCCGATGATTTGAAGGTCTTTAGGGCAATAACAGGTCAAGATGGGCATATCTCGCTGCAAAAAGACTTAGACGAACTTGTGAAGTGGTCCGAAGAATGGAAAATTTAATTTAATTTTGATAAGTGCAAAATCATGCATGTAGGTAAACAGCATATGAAGGCTCCATACTTGATGGGTGGCCAAGTGCTATCAGTGACTCAACAGGAGAAGGATTTAGGTGTTATTCTAAACACAAAACTAGGGGCATCAGAACATACCAAGGAAGCCAGGAAGAGGCACTGAGAATGCTCGGGGCAATAAATAGGAATGTATCATACAGAAGTGAGGAAGTGATCAGGAAGCTTTACTGTGCATACGTCAGGCCACATTTGGAATACTGCATCCAAGCTTGGTCTCCTAACTATGAAAAAGATTGTTGGCTTTTAGAGAGAGTACAAAAGAAGGCTACAAAAATGGTTAATGGCACAAGCAACCTGGCATATGAGGAAAGATTGAAGAAATTGAATATGTTTTCACTTAGATATAGAAGGCTGAGAGGAGATCTCATCGAGGTCTTTAAATTTGTCCATGGTCTGGAGAGGGGATACCTTGGGGAAATGTTTGAATTTAACAGAAATGATGCAATTAGAGGTTATAAATTCAAAATTAAAGTTAACCACAGCAGAACAAGATTAAGGCAAACTTTCTTCCCCAACAGGGTAGTAGAACACTGGAACCAGCTGCCAGAAAACATTGTCAGTAGCAGCACATTGAACATCTTTAAAAACAGCATCGACAATCATTATAAGAATAGAGGGCTTGTTTTTCAGTATTACAGGGAGGGCTGATTGACAGATTTGGTGGGCAACTGGTTCAGTGTACAGGGTGCAACCAAGAAGGGCCCTTGTGGCTCATAGTTGCACTAATCTTGTATGTCTTTATGTCTTTTATGTCTAAACAACATCACTATCAATGAAATCAACATCATTTGTCAGATCCAATGTCACTGAACTACGGTGTACGGTCGGCAGATTGGTCATATCTTCCAATGTAAACACTGATTTGAACTGCTTGCTCAGCTCCTCAACCATCTCACTATCCTCACTCAATGTAGTCCCGTTTTCTTCCAGTGGACCAATTGTGCTAGAAACTTTACTCAGCTTGTATAAACTAAAGAACTTTTTACTGTCCCCACTACAATTTCTAGCTAAATCCAGTTCTTTTGCTCGCTTTGCTGCTCTGGTATTTTTGCTTCACAGTGTCTCTAGCTTTTCGACACGCCTTTAGATTAATGACATTTGAGGCTTCTTTAAAGACTCTAAATGCCGTTTTCTTAGCCTTAATTGCTTTTATCAAGTCTGGTGTAAGCCATACTGGCTTTCCTACCCTTCTTTTGCGTCTTTGCTTTTGGGGGACATGTCTAATCTGAGTTTCCTTCATGTAAGATTTGAACTTTTCCCACATTTCACAGGCATTTAAATTGGAGAATTCTTCTCCCATCTAATGGCACTTAAGGCCACTCTCAAGCCGTAAAAGTCTGCTCTGTTGAAATTTGGAACATTTACCAAATTATCCTTGAGAATTTCCCC
>JAOTOL010001104.1:0-270403 GCA_034440575.1 Imbricaverruca yamaguchii | reverse complement strand
TCTCATTTGTATTCGTATTTACTTACAAGTACATCCACGCAGCTGGTGGCTATTATTGCGCAGGATGGAGGTGAATAAATAAGTCAGCTGAATGGCAAAGGACGTAGGGATTCAGGACGTTGCATTCTAGAGCATGCAGCAAGTCGGCGCCGGCTCAATAGACTGCAACAGGGACGGGGTAGGTATCAGGTCAAGGAATGAAAGGGTGCTGAGAAATCAATGGCAAGGTTCGTCCGCATAAATTGTACAATAAAAAAACAATGATGAATAGTAATGTGCTTGTTTGGATTCGTTTATGCGTTGTCGTCTTGATTGCTGTTTCACTCTCTTCGTATCATACTGAATCAAACTTCTATTGCGCTGTTTCATTTCATGAGTGTAGGTTTTTCTAGGTGGTGACAATTATTATCGATGGCAGCACAGTTTTTAGGGTCCCAGGTTGATTGCAACAATAGATCACGAGGCTCCAAAATTCGAGTGCTTTTCACACACACACACAGACACACACACAGACACACACACAAATACACACACACACATAATATATATATATGTGTGTGTGTGTGATGTGTGTGTGTGTGTGTGTGTGATGTGTGTGTGTATTTATGTTGCACTAATAATTGACACAAGAAGTTATCGAACATAAATACAAAACCGCCTTGTGTACCTAAAAATGCATCGATGTTTGCTTCGGTACATCTGCAAGTACAAATAAAAAAATGAGCAAGCTAACCCATGCGCCGTTCAAACTAACCTTGCACGTTAGCGAAGCTCAACCTCGGCAAGAAGCACGTTAATACGATTGTTTAAATCATCAAAATGCATGATGCAATTTCTATGCTTGTAGGAGACACTATGCTATGCTTCTTCGGTTGTCAAATCGTCTCATTGCATCTCGTAATGTACATTTTGAAATCAAGTGACATTAGGCTGACAAGAATAAATATTTTATAAAGAACACCGGCCCAATTACTATTCACTGATTTATGGAATACGTGTAGCAATACATTTCGTAATTGTGTCATCACGGTAATCCGCTCCTCCCCATGTCTATATAAAATTGTCAGCCGTACAGACTGCACAAACCCTTCCAATTCCTCAGAAATTGGAGGCTCGAGGACGAATCGCTTGAAAGGCATGTTGCTTTTTTCCCGCTAACAGGAAAGAACAGAACGTTCAGATGGTATGCACACGCCATATCTTCGGAGAAAAGCAATGAAATGTAACGCAATAAAGTATCAATCACACAAGACTAACTGTGGGAATTTACACAGTCGCAACGAACAAGGGTGTGCAAGTATATTACTTTTATATGTTCTTAGGGATGTTTTGCTACTTGCCGATAGTCGTTCAACGTGCGATAATTATTTGCACAGTATAGTGAAATATCGATGATTTTGGCAACAGTGCCACAGGAGGGTGGGAGTAACGACGACGATGAGCTAACGAACACAATCGATGTGCATTGCTGATGTGAGCAAGGAGATGTACATATTTGTTTCGGTACGCATTGTTTTGTTATCTTGTTCAGCCCAAAGTACTCAACGAAGTAGTTTGCTTACTGTCGTATTTCTCCGTAGTCAAGGTGAAATGTGCAACATGCCGAATATTGGAGTGTGGAATGTTGGCAATTCAACAGATGAACACGTCACCGATTCGATGGTGTGAACTAGGCGACAGGACTGATCCCACCCCGGGATGGTATATGACAGATATACACTTGACAGACATAATTATCGGGACCGAGCCGAATGATTCATCGCATGCCATTCATATGAGCGGAGGCTTCAGATCGGCAGATACAATTAGCAAGAGCCGCCGGTGCAGCCAGTCCGCCGCGGTGGTCCGCGCTAACTGGCCGAGTATAAATCCGCCGAGCAGAGGCGCCGAGTGACAGTAATGGGCGTGACGTCACCGTCGGCGCTCGTGCAGCGGCGCAACGCCCGCCGCCGCAGCTGGCGCCGTACGGAGTCGTGATGGCTCGCTGTACGCGGCGAGCGGACCTCACGTTCGACCCACACGCGCGCGCGCACACACGTACGCCGCCCACTTCAAACGGCGAGCCGCGACGCGCCCGCTGCCAGTAGTTCTGCCGTCGCAGTGATTGGTGGGGTGGCGAGGCGCCGGCGCTTTCTCAATCGCACGGCAGCACGTAGTGCCGATGCATCGCAACTCGAAATCGAGCCTTGACGAGTGCCAGGCGGCCAGTTCATGTGGAAGAATTCCTGGTCGAACACCAACTTTAGAGATAGAGATGTCGCCGATACCTAATTTCCCATAATGCACACACATCACAAACACGCTCTTCACAGCCCCACCTGTTGTGTGGCTTCTGCGCGAATGTGAATGATTGCCAAGCTTCATGCTGTCTTATGAGAGTGCCGGAAACTATTGCGACACGGAGTCGAGCCGGCCGGATTATCATTGGCAGTGCAGCCGTGCCATATTTATGGCCGCTTCCGCTGGCGATGGGCTTACCGCAAAGTCCTGCCAGCCATCGCTCACCTTAAATCGCTCATTGCAGGCCATAAATCTGAAATTGATCCATGCAGTTACTAATAAAAATAATCTCCGTCAAAGCCGACTGTCGAGGAGAGAACATGCAGCGGATTCTGCAGACATGTTGCGATGAATCGATGCTGGCGTGGCAATGACCCAGCATTGCAGGAATCAAGCCGGCGGGCTGTGCATGACAAATCATTGCTCACTGTACGCAATATATGGAGTTCAGTTTATGTAGAATAAGTTGCTATTGCATCTGCATTGAGATGGTTTTTTATTCCCTTGCGTAGACATGCTTAATTACTCTTATGGATCACAAGTGTTCGACGATGCAAAGTATCTGCATATTTATAGTCCTGCACTGCCACATCGCTAAACCTCCTCCAACACACCAGCACATACAGTGAAGCCAGCAAACGCACAGTGGAACCAGCACACAAAATGCAACCAGCACACACCGTAGAACCAGCACACACAGTGGAAGACAAATACTTCTAAGCTTCTTGAACGTGATTATTTAGGAAGAACCAGTCCAAGGCCTGCAGACTGTCAAATTCGAAGAATGGTCTATTTCGGAAAGAGAAAGAGGTGTGCATCAATACGAAGATTCACAAATGTACGCCCAGACTAGGGTAGCGAATATCGCAAATTCTCGCCGCAAATTTCTCGCATATGTGTCGTGGTGGAGAAGTTGACAACATTTTGCTTGGCAATATGTTGTCGGTGTCTGGCAAACCGAAATAAGTTGAATAAAACACAACATTTGAGGTTGAAAATTGACCTGAGTATATGCCTCCGGCAGGAAGCCCCGCAACCCATCTACTGCCTTCGCTCGTCCGGCACACCCAAATGACGCCCATTGTGCTGGTGTTAAAGCTACAATTCCATGGAAATGTGGCACAGCCATCTCGTTGAAATATTGGGAAAAGTCACTAGGTTCCGGGTAAAAAAGGAACGCATGACACAAATCTACAGCCATAGTTGGTTATAAGATAGCTCACAATGCGATCGTAGCGTGGCAAGGAGATGGCTATGGCAATGACAATGGCAATAGTAATGCAAGGAAATTCCAAAGGTACGCAAGCAAACCCAAGGGCCAATGTCAGACCGCAATCGAGCGGACACTGTCCACAATGACACCGTATTCCCGTGCGCTGCGGGTCTCTCCCAGGGGACCTAGGGTAAGTTGCCCGTCTTACAATCGAAAGGTTGCGGGTTCGAGTCTCTACCCACTACTCTTCGCCCGTGGTCGTTACTCTTGACCCGCGACCAACCGGCGTGAGAGATTGGTGACGCTACATGACTGAACGGTCGATGTGTCGTAAAGCCAACCAACCAACCAACCAGATCTCTCCCAGCATTGCTTGAACCTTCGTTTGCGACTCGGCATAGTTTGCTGTCGGTCGATCCGACCTTCTCCGGTATTCAGAAGTCGGCGACGCCAGCTTTACAGAGGCGTGACAGTGTGGGCGGCCGTGCATACCCACCGACAAACGCGCCTCAAAGTCGCCGAGACGCCGAGCCGCATCCGAACGAGCCGCTGCCGACACGGCCCCCGACGGCCACTGGTGTGGGGCGCGCCGCCGCCGCCCAGGGGTGCCGTCGGCTCCGCTGGTGACTGTGGGGGGTTGGGAGGGGAGGGTCTTTGCTTTAAGGGACCAGGGAGAGGATCAGGGTAGTTGTGTCTGAGAGGCCATCGCGAGAGACGAATGCACCTGTTCCATTTGTGTGTAGCATAAAAGTGTAATGCCCGACTGTCATGGACTTTAACGTCATACCTTCATCTATATCGGAAAAATAAAGTTAATTGGGTCTGAGTAAAACTGAACTAAAATCAACTGATTAACCCGTTTAAAGACGGGTTAAGACAACACCGTTACAAATAGCCTGGCGGTCCTCGCGGAGATTTCTGACCGGGCTGTCCGTCCTTACATTTCCACTGCTAGTACTTAGTACCGTCGGTCCATGTTCATTAGCCACACGGCGACTCCGACAACCCATAAAACCGACGACCGGTTGCAGCTCGACGACGCATAAACCTCAACTTGCGGACATCTTATCTCTCCAGCATGACTGTCACTCAATCCTCAAGAGTCTTGCATCATGATTCCTAGCTTGCATGTCAGATAGCAGGATAACAAACTTCTGAGGTTACTTGTCAATTCATACTTTAAGATACGTTGAAGAGCTAACTGCCACGGTTAACATAGCATATGCACAACTTCCACCTGCACTCTTCATTTACACAATGCTTGGGCTGCTGGAATATGACCCGCCTCGTTACCACTGGTTTTTCCCGTCAGGTTCGAGGGTTCTTCTTCACAGTGATTGGAACAATGGATTAAGTAATTGCAATGGCATGGACCGCCAGTGGGGGCCAACAGATGTGCTCGGACCCTCTGTTCCCGCGGCTCGTTGCCTTTTATCTGCGGGGTGCACAACAGGAGTCCATCGCACGAGATTGAACGCGGCTGCATTCCTGTCTGTTTGTTCCTGTGTAAATTATCCCTTTGGCGTTGCGCCGGCTAACGAGAAAATTGTTTGTTTTTGCTGACATGATTCGGTAAGATTGATTTCGTTACAGTAATGACGGTAATGCGAACATAGTGCGCATCTGTGGAACTGCGCAAAGATCGAGTTGCCCTTCGTTTCACTACCGGTGACCTTGAATTTGCTGACCGAATATTGGAGCAAGCCGAGTGCAAACGAATGCGCAGGTGCGCCTATCACTGTCATGAGTTTCACTGCTATGCGATCAGTTGTGGATGAAAATAAAGCTGGCGAAACATAAGCAAAAGCAGCAGCTCTACGCTGTCCGCCAACATCACCATTCAAGCTTGTTACCGCTGTTCTTGTGGAGACGGATGGTGCAAATCACAATCTCTCCCCTCTGAAGGATCCTTCCATTCGTCCTAACATGTCAGTGCACCTGTACGGTCGCACGCCACACCTATGCCGATGTCACACCGCTACAGCCACAGCGACTGATGCGCCGATTACAGCGCCGGCGAGTGATGCTGCTGGAATATACACAGATGTGACCTTGCTCGAACCATGGGGGTACAGTGAAGCGCCAAGTCCCAGCCAGTGTTGAGGTGCTCACCAGGCGCCTCAATCTATTACGTGAACTTCAACACAAAACAGCGGAATTCCAGAGCCATCAGCCGCAGGGTATTGATAAGTGTAAAAAATATACCGGAATGGCCCAGACTGCCCGTAACAGCCACTGCACGTGGATGGCATGCATTGTGAAATAACTAAATAAACACTGCGCTACAGTACGGCGCAGTCCAGGCTTCAAACCTTGCCCATTCTTTGTCGACCACTATTGCCGAATTGAATTGCGCGTCATATCAAAATACTAGCAGAGTCCAATATCAAAGTCGACCACAATGTATTCGTGAATATATTCGATTGTGAAATATATTCGTGGCGACAGGAACCCTATACCACGATTAAGATACCATGAATCATTCAACCAAGGCGGCGTCGAGTTAGTGCACTCAGAAATTGCATGTTGAGAGGGTGGCCCTCGACTGACCTGGAAGGACCCGACATGCAACTTGCCAAACTCGTGGTCTGCTGTTCTTCACTCCTGCTACACTGAGCCCCCGAGGAGCGTGCACTGCCAAAAGTAATCGTGTAGTTCTTAGTATTTAGTTCATGTAGACGCATTAGGTCAGGCAACTATTTTAACACGTTACAGAACCTCAGCGCCATACATGCCTGCAATGGGGAAGTACGTCAACAGCATCACACACAAGCAACAGAGACCATTCCTGGTGCTTTTTGGCTTACTACAATAACGGTACATGTCGAAAACATACACATTATCGGCAAAGGCACTCATAACAGCAACACAAAACTAGCATGCGGTGGATATTCCCCAACATTTCAACGCACCTGGTGCATGATGGTAGGCAACAAGGGTTGGCGGCGAGTCAATGCCATATATAAATACGTCGGCCACGTTTCACTTCTTCCGCACGTGCTTTCAGCATTCGTAGCGCTCGCAGCTCCGCGCCACCTATAGTGCCCTAGAAAGTATATTTCCACAGGCTGCCAAGAGAGGGCAGCTGTGTCGACCGCAAGTTCTTCACCGATCAGGCAAAATGTATGATGCCGCGTCTGTGCTTGCAGCACACATGGGTTGTTATAGTTAGCCTCATATCTTAGGCGGTCCAGTGCACCAAGTGACTTCATACGCTAATACTGACAGCTATCGATGCCGTTTCAGCACGACAAAGAAAGGATGGAATTATAACGCATGCTGGACAATGCCGGCTGCCGGGTGTTCGTTGCTAATCGTTTCCATGCCATTGCATGGTTTCTTTCTAGTTTTCTTTAGCTTGCCTACCCAGGTTAAATGCGACATTATCTAAATGCTAAAACCACCTGCTACCAGCATGCCAATGCATCCCGTATTTAAATTTGAATGCGCGGAACGAATAAAAAGCTCTTCCAAGTTGTTAGGTAAAGACAATTTACCCTGGAAAACATGCGGATCCATTTCCTGCTTCTTAAGAAAAATTCATAAGAAAGCAATGTGGCTGCACGGCGTGGTGCATCATCGCATGCTCGGCTTCCTCACATATCTCTTCTAGTATTGGCTTGAATTGTAACATACCTGTGGCACATGCAACCGGCTACATTAGTGCGTGCGAGAACAATGCACATACTACCTGGTCCCATGACGAGCGGGATCAAGATCATTTATCCCCATTACTGTAGGAAAACGATCGGGATGCTACACCAATGCTGCTATGCATCTGACAAGTTGCAATGACCACCTGCCCATCCACCCCAGTTTAAATTGTGACCTCTACCTTCCAGCCACTGGTCAGCCTGCAATCTCCGTCCACACACCGCTGCTCATATTGCGACCTTCGCCCGCAGACCATGTTCAGTTCGTGACATCCACCCACTCACCCCTGCTCGGATTGTGGCCTCCGACCTCAGACCCTGCTCAAATTGTGTCCACACAAAGACCCCTGCTCAGCTTGTGACATCCGTCTATAGACCCTGCTCAGCTTATGGCCCCTGTTCAGATTGTCGACCGCTAACGACCTCGGTGATCATGTCCACGCGATGGCCAACAGCAGATAACCGGAAAAGGCGAGCGCCGCCGACGACACACGTCCCAGACATGACGTGCCTTGAACAGATATATCAGCGAGGTCAATCGGAATTAAGACAAGAGCGCAGGCAGAGTATGAACAACGGTTATCTTCCAAGACGTGAGCGAACGCAGTAATGAACCCGGCGAAACTTACCAGTCATGACGTTGCCCTGTCGTTGTCAAGGCCCATTGGGTAATGGGGGGCGGGGGCAGAATTTGGCCCCTGGCGGACTTTCTTAATGACTCTAAAACGCGCAGATATATCAATTTGAAACATCCCGTACATGTTCGCACAGACATTCTGCAGCTTGTGACCAACAATACAATTATAGATCACTATGGATTAGGTTAGGCTACTACTAGCGTGAGTGGCGTCTTAATGACGTCATATCCCTCAACTTTTCACCGAAATTAAATATGTTTGAAACATTGTAGCCCTTTCCACTCGACTTTAAAAGCAAGTCAATCCATTCTTTTTTCGAAGCACAATTTTCAATTCCACCAGTTTTTGTTGTTGCTGTCGTTGTTGTTGTTGTCCAGTTGTTCGGACAAGTTCCTGATTGCGATTGTCGAGTTGCTGACAACATTTTGTAATAGAAACATGCGCCGCATGGGCATAAAACCACATTCAATATTTGGCCCCGACATACCACGTGGCCCACCATGACCTCGATCTCATTTACTCATAGATGCCTTTCTTGTATGGATGTCTTTCTCGTATGATGTAGGGCGCAATACGGCACCAAAGTCGGCCTCTGTGTTGTATAGCATCATGATGCTTGGCTAAGATTAAAAGTTCGCACAGTTTTAAGTTTTGGACCGACGTGTGACATCACATGCACCACTTAGGCCAATATAATTTACTTATCTGCGCTCATCATGCTGAGCTCTGTCGTTTGCCACCAAAGGCAACACAATCGGCCGGTAGCGTTTCAAGTTAAGCACGGGACGGAATCCGCCCCCTCCAGTGTGCGCGTTCGGGGGCCAACCCGAGTGGTGGATTGTGGCTTTACGACGCCTCGGCAGCTGAGGCCACCTGTGGCGCCTGCCTCTCACCCTAACAGGAATGGCGGGCATCGCGGGGAGTCAAACCCCGTACCTCTGGCTTGCCAGACGCTCAACTTAACCACTGAGCCTCCGACGCCCCCAAACCCGAGCGACGCGGGGGTTAACAGCATCGGTTACGATGCTACAGAGGAGATGATAACAATTTGAGGACTATTCTTACTATGAAGAATCCCCCATGTCTGGTGCTAAATTGCACCGTGCTTGGGAGATGACCCCGGACCCCCAGCGAGGCCCACCTTTTTCAGTGACGACCTCCGTAGTAGTCGTATGACATACCGGTGCTAATCACACGACTGAGCTCTGGACAGCCCACCCGCGAGCCGGCTCTCCCAGCAACAGGGTGGTCCCCCTGATGCGAACACTGCCGCGCCGGCGACAGTCTGAACCGTGCCGGTGGCCGGGCCGATCCTCCGAGATCCTGGCTGGCGCCGTCCCTGGCGCCGACGCTGGCGCCGACGCCAGCCAGGTGGAGACGCCGTCCGCAGCCGACATCTGACCGGCCGAATAACAAACAGCGCCGCCGACCGGCGGTCACTGTAATTAGGCCAGGTGTCAGCATCGGATCCCGTCGGATCCGCCGGGTGGCGTGCACGCCCTGCCCGGTAACCAGCGGCGCATCCGCTCGGTATTGGCGTGGCTGCCGAGGACCTGAAGCGTGAGTGTCGCCATGGGCACGGTCAGCGGCATTGGCGCCAGGCCATGCTATTCAGGGAACGTCGGCACTTGTAAAGATCGCAATATCGCCAGTATTACGCTTCTTGACTGGAATTTGTACATTGACGCAACTGCTGATATTAACAATTTCGTGCAATGTACAAGGATCGCTGGACAATTACGGCAATTTGAAAAAAATGCATTGAAGCGCGCTATCTGCAAGTCCCTGTCAGCACGGGCGTAGGAAGGTAATTGAAGTTGATTGACCATGAACTATTTTGTTGAGCGAGGTGCACTCCATAAATTTATCGGTTGCGGTAATGACATCGTGCAATAGATAGGCTTCGTCTTCGTGGGTTCCATGGTATCGCGACCGCCTGCAGCGCATATTTCGGAATAAATAAAAGCTGCTGGAGAAGCACCAGTCTTGTAGTTACCGTGATAATAATGTTGCACTTGCAACACGAGTCAATAGGGGGAGGGGGACGTTTCGCTTCCGGCGCATCTCTGCAGACAATCGACGGATTCCGTTGATCCAAACGGCAATCGATAGCTCGGAGCTTTATTGAAGATAGCGTATTGTCTTCACACGGAGGTAACTGACACCCTTAAAAGCTGCGTAGGTGAAAGCATTTCGATTAGGCAACCACGAGAAAAACGTTTGATACAAGAAAAAGCAAGCGACCGATACGCTACCTGTTTAATGAACACCTTTGTGATGCCATCCAACTGAAACTTGATACCCTTCTGAAGAAACTTATTACAGTACACATTAACGTTGAAAACTATCGCGCTAATATGGCATCCATAATGGAAATTCCTACCGCTAATTGCAAAAGCTCAGAGGTAAAAATTGATGAATCTCAGCAATTCAGTTGGAAGAGTGTTGGACCTTGATCGCAAGATCGTGGGTTCGAATCCCACAGCCGGCGGGTTTACCGAGTCTATCCACGACCAATCGGCGTGAGATACAGGAGATGTAGGACCTAGCAGTTGAATAAGAAACCCAGCATTATTTTCTTTACAGAAAAAAACAACATATTTATCTTCACAGAAGAGTCCAGCATTTTTCTCTTCGTTAGTTCGTTACTTGAGTTTAAGGGCGCATCGACTGCGTCGATCATGCAGCGCCCAACATTCCTTTCTTCACTCTATCATTCAGTCCCGTACCAGTTCGGTCTAGTAACATGAAATAAAATGATAGCGCATTTTGGGGCAAGTTGGAGCTTTATACTTGGATCCACACAATAACGACCCAAGCGATATAAATTTACGCACGTGAATTCCATTGATGCCCAAACGCGAGGATGCTTCTACTTCTATAAACTTTTCTCGGCAGCGGAAAGTATGGCCAAATAACTGTCAGGGAGAAGTAAGATTAACAACCAAGTTCGAACAATTTCACATTCATTCCCCGGGGCAGTAGCGTCCCGCTTCCGCCTACGTTTTAGTTGCTACTGTCCATCGTCCAGAGATATTCGAAATATAAATACCTCGGTAGCATCTCGGTATTTGCAGTCCACTTTTGGCTTGGTTGGCAAGTTCAGCTTGGATGCGGTTGAGTCGGTTGAGGTGAGCTATTTTGGGATAAAATGGACTACGTGGTCAGTTAGGCCAAAGCATATCGGAACAACGTGGGCTAGGCAAAACTTGACAGGAACCATGCAACTACATCACCTGTGTGTTGTATGCATCCGTATATGTCTGAACACAAATACAAAAGAGAAGTCCGGTACGTCATCTTGGGAGGTCTGGAATTGACAGCGGGCCACAGGCTATTCAAGAGGAGATCCTGATGACGGCAGGATAGCTCAGGAGATGATAAACACAGCATTCATATCCGATACTTTCCTCTGTTTCGTGACAATAGACAGACGCGGTGACAAACACATGCCATGCGAGCCAAGTTCGGAACAATCCATTGCTTCCGTTGACATGCATGGCTACCTGACAGCCGGCTTTCAATTCAATCAACACGTGACATTCAGTATAATTTTTTTTCCTACGGAAATATTATGTGCATCTAGTAGTTGGAAGCTCGTGTCGTGTCTGAGGTTAACCGATGAATTACAACGATGATGTGGAGCAATGATCCTCGCCAGCAGACAATCGCTCGGTGGCCGAGACAACTCCCCCGGTGGGTGCCTCTACCAATCGCCTAGGTGTGACGGTGCTACAATGCTACATTGCGCCCGCTACTCTACACGCCGGAGTGGCGCGTAACGTTCAGCACTCTTCTCCAGGAATGCCTGGTTACGTCAAAACCGGCCGACTGACTCGCCTTCGCCGTTCCAGACTGCGGAATGCCGGAAGCCACCGACGAACTGGGATTTCGATAAGACATTGTTCTTGCAGAGAAAGTTCGCCACGCATGAGTGAAGGTGGTGATTAATAATTGTAGCTGCAAAGTCCGCACGACGGACCAACGACCCGGCTTTGCCGGATACTCTGCTAATAATCCATACCAACCGTCGGTCTTCGTGCCGAGGTCTGAGACGGTGCAGTTCCATGCACAATTCCTCAAGTTCCTCCCGGACGCCTGGCCTAAACACCTTCATCGACGCTACAGCATGGTCGCATTAGACGCTTCGAAACGCTTCGAAGTTTCAACAAACTATGTGCCTTTAGGCAACTCGAAGCCATTGGAGATGTGGACAACATTTTTTGTCAGTTATCTTAGAGGCGCTTCGAAATATCGACGAAGTTTGTGTTTGGTGCTTCTAGGCACTAACGATGCTGACTGCCGCACAACTATTGACACAGCTAGTCCGATCCCCCTCCTCATCGTCCCCATCCCCCACCGTATCCGAGGTACACGTTTCCCGAGGAACACGAGCAGCAGGCGCCGATAGTGATCTCGCCGCAGCAGTCCACCTCCGCATTCTGCGGCCGTCCGAGCACACCGCGCCCGCTCCCGTCACGGCAAAACCGCCACTCTCTTCATTAGCAGTCCCGTCGACGCACTAATTGGTGAAATTCCGGCACAGGTTCTGTGCGGCGGCCCTGCCGGTGTAGGTCATCGGCTCGGTCCGGCTGGCGTTAATCCTGGCGAATGACCGGGACGCTTCTATCGAATGGCATCGGTCGGTCGGCACGGCCAGCAGGGCCGAAATGTTCTACTGCACGGGCGAGTCGAGCAGCGGCGGGCACAGACCGGGCACCGTCGGGCGGTACTGGCGCTCGGCACGCGCTGGTCGCCCACCTTCCGGCACACCTCACCACCGGGCCGGACCACCGAGGCGTGCCGACCGCCTGTGGCTGCCCAGTTTTGCTACACATCTCCTGCTTGTGTCCCGTGCGTCATGCTTTGTCAACGGGAGCCGTCCGGGTGGTGCATGGGACAGTGTCGTGCGATATAGCGGTGAAGTTCCTGCGTCCTTGATTGTGATTTCCGCACCAGGCGACCCCGCATTCTGCACGTGGCGTTTCCACAGCACATCAACTTGCCCGTGGCGCTGTCTGCGGATCCACGAGCCACATACCGCGGCGCAGGGCACACGTGTGCGGCATGTGGCACGGTGGCCTTGACCAGGTCGGCGCGCCAGTCCGCGGTATGCGCGGATGGTCCCCGCTGGACGGCGCGACAAACCTGTGGCCGGTCGGACGTCACGTGTCGCGCTGGCGCTGACCGAGGGGGGGCGGTCGGACGTCACGTGTCGAGCTGGCGCTGACCGGGGGGGCGGGAGCTGGAGACAGTGGACAATGCGGCCGGCGATGGCGGCGCCATGGTGACAAACGGCCACCAGCCGGGCACCGGACGGGGGCGGGCCGACTGAGGATGGGGACGCCGCATGATCTCAACAGTGTACACAGACGGTACAGACGGTCGTGCAGAGCGCCAGCAGCCGCCGTGGCGCGGCGAGTCGCTCTCGGTGGCGCCTCCCTGTCAGATGAAAGGCCGCCATCGACGAGCCGGCCCTGTGGTGAGACGTGTACACACAGACTCGCCGTTGTTGATGAATGACAATGCGCCGCTCCCGCCGTCGTACCACACACCACGTACATGCAATGTACCCGTTTCGTTCAACAGTACAACGTTAGGACTTGCAGTAAGATCAGGACTTTGGGAGCGGCTGCACGTGAAAATATGCGGGCTGCATACTGTAGTTTCGCTCTTGCGCCGACAATCTCTGGCCCCAGCAAGGACAAACATACGTTGGGACGAACTTGCGGCCTCCCAGCGGCACGTCGGTGGCCTGCATCCGTCACACCCTTTTTCCTCTCCTGTAAAGTGAGAAAGAGACCTTTGTGACCTTGCAAAGTGACCTGCAAGTAACCTTTACACAAGACGCAACATTCCCTGAAAATGGTGTACCAAGGCACTTGAACAAGCAGCGGGTACACACTTTTAGCACGCTTTATTCTTACAGTCACAATCTCTTCTTACGCGCACAATATGATATATTATATAACTTTTAGTCAAGAGTGAACTTAGTGCAGGCGACGGCAAATCAGACAGGTTGAAATGCAGGTGACGCTTTCTATTCTTCATGAATGTCTAAGGATCGGCCAACATTTTTGAATGCCATCAATCAAAGGCAGATCCAGTCAACAACTCGGGGAGCGGGGTCATTTCAGCAAGTGCAATTTGAGAGAGTGCACCTCGAGCGAGATCATCTGAGTCCGTACAAATTGGGCGCGCGACAGACTGGGCGACTGCGGCGCCCGAGTAAGTGTTACCGGAGCTGACACATCCCCAGCGGTCACAATTACAACTGCTCGTACTATTTCGGGAGGCTGACGGATTCACTGTCGACTTACGTTAAATCTGAAATGATGAAGCATGCACACAATGCTCTTATTACAAGTTCTATTTAATTTTATGTTCATTCTACGCACTGCACCGCGATCAAATGGACACACAATTTTGAAGTGTGTTGACAATGTGAAAGAGTAATGAAGTGGAGCTACTCCAACTCTGCATTTATGATTAAACTTCAACCGAGGATACCAGAAAATTAAGCCACATTTCTGGTTGATGCTTGCTATACCCTGAGTTCAATGTTATCACAGATACGTCGCAAGAATTTCAGAAGATGCTCCAACTGGTCGGTTTAAATAATGTACTTGAAGTGTTGTGAACTGTTGTGAACTGTTGTGTTGTGCAAGTGTGGTGTTTCAGATGCCTAACCTAAACCCTACCGGAAACTGCCCGCATTCTATCGGCCGAAGAGCTTGTTTTAATGTGTTTAAACGATTCAAAATAGTACATTGCCCCGATCCATCCATCCAGTCCTTACGCGTTACCCCTCCAACTAATTATTTATCAGACAGTGGGTCATCTACAAATATGTACAATTGTTGCAATCATATTCGTACGCATTGTTCTTGCGCTAAATATGCCGCCCAGATGCCCCCGTCGCCCAATTTGTTAGCTCACTGAAATATTACCCGCTCAGATAGGCCCGCTCAAAATTAATTTGTTTAAATTACACTCCCTCAATTATCGTTATCTTCTGGGAAGGGGATGGCAAGCAGTTTTTAGCACAGGCTAAGTGCCGTGTCTGAAACAAAATTGTAGCTTATTCAGAAAAGTCTTCAGATTTGTAGCGATATTGATGGGAAGATGAGTTGAGCGCAGCATTTTGTGACTACTTCTATATGTCTTGAGTTGGAGACGATAACATAATTAAGTTTCCCCGGAAGTTCACCTACCCTGGGAAAGAGGCATATCATGCTGACCTCCGCCCCGAAGGTCAACAACTATCCACAGCAACTGGCTCGCGCAACCCGGCAGTCACCGGGTTATTCTCTCATGCATCATTCACAGGGCAGAGGGAACTTCAAGCCTCCTCGTATCTCCGGAACCACTAATGGTTGGATCGAAACAAATCCAATTAGAACGAATATCCTAACAATATACATCGTGCGGCATCTAGCTATTCTAACCTCGAGGCCATCGATGACGTCACAGCTCAGGTCAAGTAAGAAGAGTTCGACTATTTCTGGACCGCTGGGTAGCTCTGACAGACTTACCTGAGTGCTAAATGGTTCATACAAGCTCATGTTCACATAAAAAAATGTCACCTGTACTTTTCATATATCACATATATGTGGTCAAACCAGGTCCAGGTCAAATGAGGTAACTGCGCATTTGCATAGACCTGCTACATTATTTGCATGTTTGTCAACAACTACACGATGGATAGGAAAATAAAATCGACATCACATAGTCGTGTTCATGACAAACAGAGCTGAATATTTCACTCCAGTTATGCCACACATTACGTCACGTCATATGCCACGCTCTATAATGATGTCATGAACTTGCTTCTATCCCTGAGTATTGGCTGAAAACCACCCCAGGATGGTTCTTAGTGCTGAATTGGAATTAAGTGTCGATTTTAACCAAAGAAAAGTGAGATACAAAAATGTTCAGCCAAATGCTGACAAGTTTAAGACCAACCACTGTCACTCAATGGTGTTGGATATGCTGGTTCGTCGTGTTTTGGTTCATTGGTACGAGCATAGTTCACAAATGAGCGCTTGTTGACTGCGTGAAGTTATACTTATCCGATCTGAGACGACCATGGACCGAAGTTTTTGTCCTATGGCGGATCCTAGTTGGCCATTCGAAGAGACACAAAATTTGAGCTCACCAGCGGGGACCCTAGGAAAGATATTCAGGATAAACCAAGGGGAGAAAGACCCTGACTGACTCGCGGATTGGTCATTAAAGCAAGAAGCGTGCACTGTTCAAAAATGCTTTGGAAGAGTAGGAACCGTGGAAGGGGTAGGCAGAATGGGCAGCGCTCCCGAAGTTTAAAAAACTGAACAGTGATCTTGTGAGCGTTGCATGGAAAGAATAGCCTTCAACATGACTCCTGTCTCTCTCTCTCCTCCCACAACTTTGGGAAAGTTCCTGCATCCCTGTTTCATATGCTACAAACCCGGTGCATTTAAGAAGTTTCACCCGTGTTTAACCAGGCTGGCGTAAAAGGAATTTTCACACCAGCGTAAAAATGTCTTACTAGCTGCTACCGTGCCAACCTCTGCTGGCTGGGAAACTGATCTCGCAGGTGTCCAGCGGTCGCAATGGCAAGAAAACTGCCGAAGACGTGCAAAAGCACAGATTCGTTTTGTCTATCGGTGTGAAGCTGTATGACGTCAGCTGGCGCTATCGGTCGACTGTCATCTGACGGTATGCAGCGGCTGCAGCAGCTGCAGCAGCTCCTGCGGGCTGCAGCCGCTGCAGCGGCCGCAATCCGCAGGAAAATAATTGACTGGGGTGGCTGCAACACGTAAAATCGGCTCTCGAGCTGCTGAATGGGTAAACGACCTCACTCTTCTCGCCAATTAAGCTGAAGTAGATCGCCAAGCAAGACCAGTACCCGAATGCGCGTTCATTTTCGTGAAAAATTGGGCTGTCTTGTAGTCTTCGAGCGATGGTCTTCATTCCACACACCAGTGCGACGGCCGAAATACGACACGCCTGATTTGGAACATTTCCGGTTCATTCCAGTCAACATGAATGTGGGGTCGAATGGATGTAAAGACTGGGCAGCTCACTCATTTCGACAAGAGTGTATTCACTCCTACCTTTGGATTTCACCAAATTGCCTCCAATATGCGGCACCCGTGGCACATCCAAGAGGATGTCACCAAATGACCTCCCACATACGGCACCTCGTAACACGTCCTCTCACATACGGATGACCCCGTCATACATCCAGGAGGCCAGGGGCTGCCGATCACTAAACTCTTCGTTCAGTCGGAGCCGCACAGGAAAACAACTGGATAAAAATATGTTGGCACAATCATGAACTCGATAAATAATATATATGCTTCGCATGACTTGCTCCCCTTACTAACATGCGGAACACTTCCTAAAAGCGGAAATATATTACTTCTGTCGCAAGCACCACAGGTCGTCAATAATAGATCAGCAGCAATACAATCAATGCCATGGACACTTTCGTGAGTGCTCTCGGCTGATATCGAACTTGGAGGGCAGAAGTCGTTTGCGAAGGATATTACGCTGGTATTTATTAATATAGATAATTCAGTAAGTTAACATGGCCAGCAGTTGGGAAAATCCGCGGCTCTCCATAACTACTAGTATTTGAATTTGCAGGCCCATAAATTATCTCCCCAAAATCGCTCCATCATTCTCTGAGCTAAATTGATGTGCTCTGAGCTAAAGACGGGGTGAAATCAGCGAGCGAAGAGAGCGAACGAACCCAGACTTTCAAGCGAAACCAATTGAAACTTGATTTTGTCTGCTTGCAAGGGTTTCTCAAAATTATCTTGGTTCAGGTCATCGTTTATGTAAATCTGTATACGCAAACGATTATCGTGAAATGATACATTGCATGATATGCCACTTTGCGAAATTGATTGGGGAGGAGCAATTGAAGTTTTCGGTGATATTTTGTTTTTTTGCTGGATATTGGTGCCATCAACTGAAAAATATCGTTCAGCGGGCAATTGGGGTGGGGTGTGCTTGAGCGTTCCGGAAGGGCGCCTCCATAGACTGAATGGCTAGATTTTGGTCTGATTGGAGGGGCCAAATCAATGATTGGTGGTGGCAAATTAATGACTGTAGGCCAGTTGCTGCCCCGTCCTCAGCGTATACAAAATGGCACCCCTGTTGAATAGATTATGCTAGAATTTGTTGACATTTCTAGGTTCTCAGATATAAGGCAATATGTTCCAAATATTGAGGTACAAGTAGAGATGGCAAATATTCCACACTTTTTGGCCGAAGTCCGGGCCAGGCCAGCCTGGTGTGACGGCCGAACCCTGCTGAGGCCCACTCGAAAATACACTGAAGTCCGATCCAAAGACCGATTTTGCAATATATTTTTACGTAGAAAATTGTACCATATGTGTATTTTTGTTAATTAAGGTCATGTGAGCAATGCACCCATGTTCGAAAGCTTTCAGTGCCAGAAAATGAATAAAAATGAACCTCTTCACGACTTCATTTTCGCATGGGTTGGCATTCATAGCGACAGCATACTGCTTAGAAAACAATTATTAATACACATAAGTTAATTAACACCTATTCCTTACGACCATCAATCTAAGGAAGCCGCACACTGCAGAGTGCAATCTTTGATTAATTCATTGTTCAATAATATCTCAAACGATGCATCAAGTATGTACTAACCACACCATCCCACTACTAGATTCAGAAAATACTGGCAGCCTTCAAACTTCATATAAATATACTATAAAAGTGGCATGAATGTGGAGAAAGGTGCCATCGGAGGGTCGGGTGTCAAGACCACCACTCACTGGAATCTGGATCGGCAGGTCCAAGTCGTATCAGGGGGATGCAGCAAACTGGCGGACTGCGCAATGTCTTATTTTTATATTGCTACAGCAATGTAACGTCAATTATAAGCAGGTACTTTAACGATGTTCATCCACAATAGAATAAAGCCATGGGAAAACAAATATTTTGACGGTGTTGAAAATGCTAAAAATTTGGCAGCAACACTGTCACCATGCCATGCACCATACCTGTGGATCACTCCGGACGGCTCAAGTGTCATTCTTCTCGCGAGTTGCTGCAAATTTGTCATGCTTGACTTATTCTGTCAATCTTCATGTGCAAGTTCTGAATTAGCAATGATGGAAGATTTTTAGACGTTGCATGTTTTTTTTCTCGATGAGCCAAATGATCGTAGTACATAGAATTCGAGCATGAATGACGGTTAATGTAAATTGGTGTCGGACGTTCATGCCAGTAACCAAAAGGAGCCAGGTTGTCTCATTTACCCTACGCTAAAGCTAACTGCTGGCAGTTTTGGGTTCTACACCCTGGTCGAATCAGCTCTGCGCGAACCGCACGAACTCACGTTGCGTTGTCTAAGCCCTCCCCAAGGTGATTTAAGCACTGGTTAGGGCGAAGTATGCATGCGCCGGGTGTCACGTCAATGCTACCCTCTACCTGCTTGTATACCTTGTCCGGACATGGATGGCCGAAAACGAAAGCAGCATAGCAACAGCTACAATATTGCGATGGTCAGCTGCTGAAATGCGTTTGCAGGGCTATGATTGAGGTTACACAGTGGTTATGATTTCCAGGATTATGAGTTGTGTTCGGCTATATTTTCATCAGCATAATTATGGCAACCTACATTCAACGTGATGTGATCATCTTCCCTGTGCATTCAATTCATGACCAAGTAAAGTGATCTGCGGGGGCCAATCCGAGCATTAATCGCCTTCAATCATGGGGACTTATATTGATAAAACAGTTTCGCAGGGATAGGTTTAAAATGCATATATCCTCAACAAATTCGCATCCTACAATTGCAGTCAGCATGATTAGAGGTTCCGCCTGAAATATTTTGTCGATAACGTCATTTACAAAGTGTCGCAGCACAAAAATAGGAAGACAGTGGTTGGAGACTGCTACCTGTCTTTTTCAGGTATTGCAACCAACAAGAGGATCTTGATTAATGACATCGTTGACTAAGACTTGGCTGCTAAGCACAGCTCAGATAAGAACAGCTTAGCTGTGGTAGCAGAAGCTTGGTGGGTGGTTGTTGGTTTTACGACACATCGACCGTTGAGTCATGTAGCGTCGCTAATCTCTCACGCCGATTGGTTGCGGGCGAAGAGAAGCGACAGGTGAGACTCGAACCCACGATCCTTCGATTGTGAGATGAGTAAGTCATCCATAGACCACTTGTCCCCGCAGGAGCTCGGTTGGCATCAGAGCCGCAGCCAGAATTTTCCGAAGGTAAATATCTCCAAGAACGCAATGACATAGAGATAGCTTTCGGCGCAAGCGCGCCGAATATTTCAGAGCTTTGAGAAGTTAAATTTTAAAATGTCTTGTGTGGCCTGGTGTATTTTGTTGTTAGGGCGGGGGGCCTCCTGGAACGTCGCCAAGCACACGTAGCGGCCACCTGGTGCTGACACGACCCACCACATAATCTCAAGGCGTGAGTTCTGAGGTACTGAGCGGTGGAGTCGTGTGGCCGTCATGTTCTCCATAACGATGATGGCCAGGGCCCCTCCTCTGACTTGATGTTAGCCGCGTTCGGGGTGCTTACGATCTTCTCGAAACACCTTGTAACCGCCGAAGATGAGTAGATCAGAGCTGATCTGGCTCGTGAACCATGCTTCAACAGACACAGCACATCGAAGCTGTTATGACGAGCTGGTAGTGGTGTGTCGTCTATGTTAGGCGACAATGATCGAGTATTGGTGTGGCCACCTTACAGGTGTGTGCCGGCGCCGACCCGGTAACCGCGGCCGTCCCCGCCGCGGCCAGCCTCGGCGGCGCTGGTCGGCACAGTGGCGGATCCAGGGGTCCGACCAGGGGAGGTAGCCGAGACGGCCAGGCCAGGACACTGTCTGGCAGGTGGCCGGAGTAGCGCGGCCGCCGCGCCGTGCGACCCCAGCCGTGACGGCGCTCCTGCAGACGTCGGTCAGCGCGGCGGCCCGGCGGCCTGGTCAGCCTCGACGCTGCAGTGTTGGCGGTCCGACACTGCAGCGGAGTGCAGATAGTGTTGTAGTGCAGATAGTGTTGTAGTGCAGATAGTGTTGTAGTGGAGATAGTGATTGTAGTGTAAATAGTGATACGTAGTGCAGATAGTGATACGTAGTGCATATAGTGATATGGGTATTGCATTATGTTGGTGTACGAATACTTGTTGCACATATGCTACCACTATTGATCACAAATCTATCCTTTCTTTGCAAATATCTGCGAATTATATCCAGATTGTCGACAATAGCCACTGCATGTGGAGGCCATGTATCGTGAAATAAATAAATAAATAAATAAATAAATCCGGTGTCGGTGGCGTGTGACACCGCCTCTGATCCGCCAGCTGATGGATGGCAGCGTGTGCAGTCCGTGCGCGTCAGGTGACCTGAGTGGAGCCTAGTAGAGCCCAGGAAGTGACCCCCATTGGCTCACCGGTCGCTCTACCGCTCCCATGGCCGGTAGAATCTGGGTCACGATGGCGGGAACCGGCCGGGACCGGCAGGGGCCAGTAAACAAGCGAATAAGACCAGCACAAAAACCAGCGTCCGGTTCCATCGGCTAGATCTAACTTTGCACGTTGATGCATACAAAGTCATCATCCGCGCATGGAACAACCTACTGAAAGTTGAATTTAATACGAATACGCTTGG
This sequence comes from Imbricaverruca yamaguchii, assembly GCA_034440575.1. Classification (NCBI taxonomy): domain Eukaryota; kingdom Metazoa; phylum Arthropoda; class Thecostraca; family Neoverrucidae; genus Imbricaverruca; species Imbricaverruca yamaguchii. The sequence continues at coordinate 248,958 of JAOTOL010001104.1, read as the reverse complement.
CACAATGAGCCGTTGATGCATGCTCGTCGGAAGCCCAACAGAGCAACCCTGGTACGGTTTCGTCAACCACGTGAGCACGTCCAATTAACCAGCTGGAGCACCTCCGAGTTTCAAAAGTCTATTATCATAGCTGCTGAAGATGTTTTCCTGGCTAGGTTTTTGCGGCAAGTAAAATATGATCCTTCCGTGTACAATTTCCACCCACGTAAGCAGCGCCATGATTTTCCTCAAGGGTCCCGATCTACAAAAAAGCGATCAAACGGAGAAAACTTCCGGCGAGCGATGCGCGCCGAAAAGTTAGGGCTCTTCGTGGGGAAAATATCAAAATGTCTCTTTGCATCTAGTGTCGGGTGATAGAAGCGTGTGGAGTGGGGACGGGCCCCGCCCCAACTTGGCTAAGTAGCTTGGCTAAGGCATTGTAAGTAGCAGCACATTGAACGTCTTTAAAACAGCACAGACGATCATTATAAGAATAGAGGGCTTGCTTTTCAGTATTACAGGAGGACTGATCGACGGATTTTGTGGGCAACTGGTTGAGTGTACAGAGTTCAACCAAGAAGGGCCCTTGTGGCTCATAGTTGCACTAATCTTTTATGTCTTTATGTCTTTATGTCTAAGTCTCTGCACGCGAGCACACACAATTCATCTGCTGTGTTACCTCCGTTTTTCTTCAATTCAAAAGTGATGAAGGAAAATGCGTCCCGGATGTAGGATAGCCACAAACCAAATATATGAACCATATGAACTAATAAAGCCATCGGATTTCCACAGGCAGAAGAAAATTGGTGCTTCCGTCCAACTAGCGGCAAGGCTTGTGGAAGAACTGCGCATGCCTTTACTAGTCTTGTATAACGAAGTTATGCATGTTTACCAATGGCCATGGGGAGATGTGGTGGTGTGACATTAGTATATGCGTATATAAGGCATATATTGGGCGGTGCCACAGCCATTTATCCGATCTTCAAGGTCATACTCGAGACGATAAATGTAGTAAGCAAGTGTTACGCAAGTCAAATTGTGAATATTCATATTGCAATGAATAAGGTGCGGTTCTTTACTTCTGCGATCCAGAAACATGTATTTAGTTTTAACAAATTGGTAAGGTAAGATAGAAAATACCGTCATGAAAGTAGTTAAGTAGGCAAATAAGTAAGTACGATACAGAAGGTAAAGCAAGTGAGGCAGTATACAAGGTAAGGAATGATCCAGTGTACGGAAACTCATCAGAATCGACAGGGGTCCACCACCATTGGTGGCCACATGTGGTGACTATGTTCACCGGTCCACCACCAATGGGTGGTCACCTGTGGTGGCTATGTTCACCGGTCCACCATCAATGGGTGGCCACATGTGGTGGCTATGCTCACCGGTCCACCACCAATGGGTGGTCACCTGTGGTGGCTAAGCTTGTTGGACGAGTATCAATCAAGCCAGTATCAGGAGCTAATCTGTGCATGGCGTTTTGACGTCACGACCGACCTCCAGCACGTTGGAACGTCGTAAAAATTCCTTCTGCTTCGGCCAAGAATGCTACTACTCCCAAAAGCCACTATGAGTTGGTGTGCTGAGATAACTGCTCAATTTCACGGTCATCGCATTTGAGGATGATTGAGCAGCTACACTAAAACCCACGCGCCTCCGTTAAACTGTTCAGAGACGATTCACTGCAACGTTCTCAGCGGTGGCACACTTTCCGAAGCCCAGGTGCATGCTTTGAGAGATTAACAAGCAAAACAAAGACAGGCAGTGATTGGCTGTATCGTAGAGTCCATATTATTGGCTACCCGCCAAAACAAAAACGTTTTGAAGCCAGCTGTGCAAGCTATTAGCACACTTTGACAGGCGCAGGTCGAATAAGGTCACTTTCACTTTCACGTCTGATTATGTTGCTAACATGATGGTGATTTGTGTCGAAACATTTGCGGTGTCGTAATTTGCATCCGGGCCCAAATAAAATTCGCGTCGAGGGCCGAAAATAAACAGCGGGGCTCAGGGATTTAGCACAGTGGTCCGAAAATCGCGCCGGGGCCTGCAAGCAATTGCCCTTGATCACAAAGTTCCCGTCGTGGCCCAACTATTTACATCGGGGCGCCGAGACCTTGTGTCGGGATAACATATCCCACCAGTTTCCCCAAAAATCACATTGGGTGCTAAAAAATATGTAATAATTTTTTTTTAAATAAATAATTAATAGAGCCACAAATACATACAGCGGTCTTCTTCGATCTGAGCTAGGACAATGACCTTACATGACCTATGGTTGACATTTTCAAATCAGACGCAAAAGAAGATGAAAAGGCCAGGAAAATGTTTATTTCGGGCCCTCGACGCGAATTTTATTGAAGTTCCAGCACGGATTTTTGGGTCATAGCGTGACTTGGGGCGCTGAGCTGGCATTGTTGCACTTAATTGTCTACATTATTGAGATCGGAAAATCTGAATGAGCTTCATTATGCAGATCTGGTACGCAAATGGCATAATTTTTTTTTTTTTTTTTTTTTTCCTATTGTCGTCCCCCATATCAGATGCAGCAGCAGCCTATCTCCTTTGGCTGTATGCACCTTCATTGGATCTTTCAATGTGTGGCATTCCTTGGTGAGCTGCCCATAGATCAAGGCAGCTAACACAAGGGTGCCTCAGGATACAAAGAACAATGCAAACTGATGTGTTTAGCTAAATACAATTTGCATCCCATGTGTTTTTTTTCTTCTTTTCATTTTGCAGATAGACCACCACCAATTAGTAGAAAGGAAATGCGACCCTGGGAAATCCGCGGACTGATAGCAAGCTAGTAACGCCCACAGAGTTCCCAGGGTCACAAGATGAAAATGTTAGGGGGAGTACAGAAATGTTGAAAACAGATTTATATGGAGATGTCTCGCGCAGAATAAGATAAGTGTATACCAGCCTACCAATATCCTTTGACACAAAAAGAAACACAAAAAAGTATAATCCATCACATACATTTGTACACTTTCATATATCAACACTGATACCAAATCTAGCACAGTGCAACCTTTAAAGCTACCTTTGGGAATTGTATGAGCTATGGTCTGACTTCAGTTTTCCTTTGATTTATATAATTCCATAAAGTGATGTCTAATGCATTTCTTTAGCACATCTTTTTTCCTTGGTACTTGCTGAATACTGGGAAATAGTTTGCATATTACATTGTTCCATGATTTTGGAGCAGAGTGAGTAATAGCATATAGCCTATATTGTCGATAGGTAAATGGTATAGAGAAATGTTGAATGATTCTTGTACTAGAAGGTGTTGTATATCGAAAAAAGTCGGTCATAGCATGAGGCAATGCGTCATTGACAAATTTGTGCAGAATTAGTATGTTTTGTTCTTGCACCATGTCGGTGAATTTCAAAATATTGTACTTAATAAATAATTCATTTGTAGGGTATGTATAGCATCTGTAATCAATAATTCTCAAGGCACGTTTCTGGGATTTAATGACTTGGTTTAGTCTAGTGGGATAATTATTACCCCAAATCACAGAGCAGTAATTTAAATAGGGAAGGATTAAAGAGTTGTATAAATACTTCAGTTCACGACTTGTTATGAAGTATTTTGCCCTCCCCATAATACCCAAGTTTCTACTGATGATGGATGTAATATAATCGATGTGTCCATACCAAGTTAATTTTTCATCCAACACCATGCCAAGATACTTGATTTGTTGTTTTCTTTTCACTTTAACAGAATTGATCATTATATTTATGTCATTAATGGGAGTTCCAGAATATATTTGGTAATTTGTCTTCCCTACATTCAATGACATCCTATTTGCTTGGAACCATTGTGTTAGTTCTGGAACAATGCAATTAATTTGATTCTGTAATTCATCTATACTTTTTGCCTTAACAATAATTGCTGTGTCATCAGCAAAAAGGTACATATTTACATCATTCAAAATTCTGGGCAAGTCGTTTATATATATATAATAAATAATAATGGCCCCAGAATGGAACCCTGAGGAACACCCATAGAAATTAATTCTGGTTCAGATAGAGTCTCATGTACTTTAGTTTGCTGATATCTATTTCTAAGGTATGATTTTAGTATTCTATGAAGGGGTCCTTGAAGTCCAATGCATTGTAATTTTCTGACTAATATCTCTGTGCTAACTGTGTCAAAGGCCTTTTTCAAATCAAGATATAAACCACACACAATTTCTTTATTTTCTATGGACTTAGTTATTTCATTATATAAATGCATAATGGGCATGTATGTACTATGGTTTTTTCTGAAGCCAAATTGGAAAGGGCTTAGTACATTATTTTGTTCCAAATATGCTGAAAGATATGCATGCAATATTTTTTCCAAAATTTTAGAAAAGATAGGGAGTAAAGATATAGGTCTATAATTTGTGAATTTGTGATGTTCTCCTGCCTTGAAAACAGGTACAACAACTGCTTTCTTTAAATCATCAGGAAATATTCCACCATGCAGACAAAGATTAAAGAGGTGGGTAATCTGCTTCAATATACTTTTATAGGTAAGCATTAATATTTTTGTGCTGATTCCATCTATGCCACCTCCAACAGATTTCAAGTTCTTAATAATTGATTCTACTTGAACTTCATTTGTACTTATATGATCAGAAAACCTTGCATAGGTAGGTTCAGCTATATATTCAATTGGATCTTTTTCTATGAAATCTATCTTTTGTTCCAATTTCTCTCCAACAGAGACAAAGAAAGTATTAAATGCATTAGGTACACAATTCCTATCATATTCATTGCCATCTTCATCTACTAACATATCAGGAAGTTTTAACCTGGCTTTTTTCCTATTCATCAGTTCATTTAGGATTTTCCATGTTTTATGTCCATCCTGCCGACTGCAACCTAATGCTGTTTGATAATACAGTTTTTTTGCATCTCTCAAAATATGAACTAGAATGTTTCTATACTGTTTATATTCCAATTCATTTTGCATGCTTTGATTTTGTATGTACCTCTTGTACAATTTATTTTTTTTGTTTATGGAGCACAATATTCCTGCAGTAATCCAAGGTTTTATAGGAGTTCTCCTTCTACTGTGGGTAAATGTTTTAGTGCAAAGCTTCATGCCATGCATATATGCTTCAATCAGCTGAGAGCATGCAATGTTAGCATCAGTGTTGTTATCAAAATTGTGCAATGCCAATGCCAAATAATCATTTAGTTTACCCACCTGATTGTAATCAAATGCTGTTATATTACCTTTTGTTGAAGTTTGGTTTTTATCTAAAGTTAAAGTCATAAAAATGGGAAGATGATCTGATAAGTCCTCAAGCAATATCCCAGAAGAGCAGATATAGGAAAGATCATTTATAAATATATTGTCGAGCAATGTCATACCAAAACTATGTATACGAGTGGCCTTTGTTATGGTAGGCCAAAATCCATAAGATGTGAGCAAGTTTAGGAAGGCTTTATTGTTTCTATCATTTCTGATGTTCAGTAAGTTATAGTTGAAGTCTCCTGTTATGATAGTAAGTTTTTCTTTGCTTTCTAGGCTGTCTAATAATCCATCAAACATGCTATGGAAATCACTGTGTGAGGAACATGGGGGACAGTACATCTGGCAAATTATTATGGATTTATTTTTGTTTTCATTTCCAAGGCTTACTTCAACAAATGAGGCTTCAATGAGGTTGCTTTCAATAATATTAATGCGTTTTGCTACATAGGAATTGCAAACATATATTGCTGAACCCCCACCCTCCCTGTAACAACGACTAGATGCAAACATGGTGTAATCGTTAATTTCAAAGTATTTTTCAGTATCCTTCTTCAGCCATGTTTCAGATATGCATATCACTGACCATTTGATACCAGTGGTAGCTAGGAAAACTTGTATATCATCAAATTTATTCTTAATGGATCTAGCATTCAAATGTATTATAGAAAAACCCCTCGCCACTCCAAACATAGAGAGTTTGGAAGTGTGTAGTTACAATTAGCCATAATATGTTCATGATCTGAGAAATCATCCCCAAACTCGTCTTGTAAGTATCTTCCTAAATTATCTTGGTTCTCTTCAATTTGCAGTATATCCATGCCAATAATACCTATCACCAGCCCTCACCTCTAACCACCAACCAGACAAGAACTTGTCCTGTCCTTGGGGACCAAAACAATCAGGGATGCCAGAACAGAAATTCTGCTAATTCAGTATATTTAATTAATCTACATATAAATTAGTACTATACCCAAAACGGGTTGGTACATTTTTTTCTCTCATTTATTTACCAAGAACAGATGGATACCTAAACATATGAATATATATATTGTACTAACATATCAAAATAATTGCATCAGCTGCTGCTTGCGTGATGATTAAGTTAAATAATATCTGAAAAAAGTTAGAATACGCAGTGATGTACAGCAGCTAGATTAGAAACTTATGTAGTGGGAATATTGATGATTAAAATTTCATAGTTGTAAACAAATTTTCCAAATTTTGCAAATTTTGCTCAGTTTCTATATTTTGCTTAGTTTCAGTTTTGGTTTTTCTATGTTTTGTTTTCTCTCGGGTATTCTGAATGCTGGGTATACTGAATTTGAATTCAGCACTAAATATTACGATAGACTGGTTCAAAGCCCAAAAGTTGTCATCCGAAGTCACCTTAGGGCGATGTTCTAGGATAACCTTAGCGAGGTCAACGAAAAAAAGTTAATGTGATCGTGTTAGGATGAACCCCAAGCGATCCAAAAGACCAAATATTGCTCCTTTAGAGCCATAACGTGCCAGAAACCGCGAAATGCATAGGTTTTGCTTGGAAGTGGTCGAAGGTTATTTAATTAATTGCGTGATTCCTCCGTGACAAGATATAGCCTCCGAGAAAAGAAATCGTCAAAAGGCGCGGATAGGGTTGTCCAGGAGCCATGGGCAAACTCTCCGTCACCCTGCGACACAAGCTTACAAGAGAGCTACCTTCGAACAACCTTGCATATCCACACCTTTAGAGTGTTAAGCTGTACAACACTCAAACAAAGGTTGCCATATCCGATGTAGTTAGTTATTTTGGCTTTAGGGCGCATCGACCATGCTGATCATATAACGCCTAATATCCGATGTATGTAAGATGGCCACCGGACGGAATAGCACATTGCAACCGTAGATTACAGCCTTTAGTATAGAACAACTCATGCACTTCCCCACATTTGTGTATATAGGGGACGGCTAACGCCATCATTCAACCAGTATTTATCGTGCTGGACCGTCGGCCATCCTACCAGTGAACACTCTGCAACATAATCGCTGTCGTCTCGGGCTGCTCGTGGAGTCAGAGTGCCGTAACATTTTGTCTGCACTCTCGCGAGTAATAACCGAAAACACGTGTTCCAGCAAATGGCCATAAAACAACCGGCGTGAACGACATAAATGCGTTCTGATTGCTCATTGCGAAGCTTGCAGTCCGTGTTTGGTGCTTATATGCAAATACTTATAACTCAATTAGGCGGAGACACGACGCAATGGGCAGCGCGTGATGCAGTCGGCAGTGTTTGCAGTGCGTACTCGAGTGCGTGGCGATCTCATCAGCGGAACTGCCGCAGGAAGCGCACCAGAGCTCAGTCGCAGCCGCTCCTCCGACTTTTGTGCGGGTGTGTCGGCCGGCGCCGGCTGCGTAAGCTAATTACGATTCCGGCTCCATCCCGGGGGTAATTTATATCGATAGTGGCGGCGTGCTGCGTGCGGAGTGGGAACTGACGGCGTGCAGATGGGTCGATAATGTTCTTATATGTCTCGCCGGCGTCGGCCATCACTCCGGTGCCGACTGGTGGGCGCCGCTCCACGCTCCGACTCTCCTTTCAGCCCGTATCGTGTTGTGCGACAAATGACCGCCGCGTCGTTTCCACCGTCAGGTTTACACCGCAGATGGACAGGTCCCGTAACTGATGGGGTTCTGCTGTAGGCATGTTGACATCGACTCACACAATCGCACCAGATAATTGGTCTTGTTTTAGCAGCGATCACTGAATATACAGGAGGGAAAACAGCGTTAGTCCCAACGAACATAACGTGTAACTGAGAATGATCGAAGATAACTAAGAATAACGAGACTTTGAGTTCTCACTCGTCGCACGTGGATGTGAATCCGTTCCTGTCGAACATCTTGGAGCACGTGCAAACTATCCATACGATACTTTCCGGATAGGTGAAGTTCATGAAAATCTACTGTCGACAAGATATTGCGTCATTCTATATCTGAAGAGATCTAGATTCATACGGTCATTCCGGGTGAATAAGCGCCAAACTACCAGAACTTCAGAGTTGTTTCCAGTACAGTATTTTATGCAATACTGCAATCTGTGATCGCCTAAAATGAAAGTCACCACGTCAAAGGTCTCTTGACATTACATATCCATCAAATGCTTAATTGCATCACTCAACTCCATATATTCGTAAGTACATTACATTGCATACTTGTGTAGGGTGGAGTAAGAAGGGGACAGATACAGCTCATTAGAAACTGCAACTTTTTCCGCCAGAGGAGTCACTTATAACTGTCAACAATGTCTGCAGCGCTAAAAGGTCTCCGATGACCCTGAGTGAACTAATCACCCACTCAGCGAGACTGCATTAGAGCATCCAAGGGACAAACACAGCCACAGAACAACTATTCACGAATTGATTGTTGAAAAAAGAAGCTTGTCAATCCACGCAAATTTAGCTGTAACCATCACCTTCATGCAACCTCAGAACAGGTCTACCTTTGTAATGAAGAGCAGCCCTTCCTCGACCACAAGGAGTGACATGTCCTTCCTCGACCACAAAGAGTGAAATGTCCTGCCTCGACCACAAGGAGGCGCGATTCAATTCACCCCTTGACATCACGCATGACTGTTCTCGTGGGGTGGGTGTGGGGGGGGGGGGGGGGTGGCATTTGGATTGTACAATGCACGGCATATGTTACCCTGGTGACAGGAATGGTGTGTGTTGTTGGCACGGTACCGTGTGGCAAAACACTGGACTTCAATCCCCTCAGCTGTCGTCACTAATCGTAACCTACTGGTGTCACCCATGTCATCATTTCGCACTCTTTCCCACTGTTTTGCCGTGTATGTTAAAGGGGTTCGCTTCATTATTTTTCATGGCTACCGTTTCCATGGCTACCGTTTCTATGGCTACCGTTTCCATGGCTACCGTTTCTATGGCTACTGTTTCCATGGCTATCGTTTACATGACTACCGCTTCCTTCACTACCGTGTCCATGCTATCGCTTCCATGACTACCATTTCGTCAACAACTACACAGAGAGACAGAACCGCATGTATGGCCACCCGAACGCAAGAAGTTAAATTTTGTCTCGTGCGTACCCACATTGCGACGCTGAGCTGTGTTGGTTCGCGTGCCGGGAGGCGCCGGGCGTGGTCACCCAGCCGGGAGAGGCGGGCAGAGACGGATGTGGAGAGCCCCTGGGTGGGAGACTGACGTGACCATGCTGAGGCGATAATAGGCGTGAGACAAGGCTAATTGACTGCAGCGGCGAACTCGGTCCGTAGCACCTGGAGCTCCGCATTCCCCGACTGGGCATTCAAATCAGCCGGATGTGTAAGGTTTATTGTACACTCGTCTGTTGTTTATTGTGTTGTTCACGATGCACTTTCTGCACATTCACGATTAATGGCGCCGCCCACACTGTTTCGCCGGTGGGCCGCGGGATTGGGAAATGTCCGGAGCGGCGCTAGTGTCAAACCCGGGACATTTTGTACCCAGAGACCAACACCTTAACCACTCGGCCATCCCCGTCCCGTACACTCGTCTGAAGATGCGAAGCGATGATTGATAGATAGCAGCCCAACAAGAGGAAGAAGTACAGTCCCCAGTCGCTTCAGTCAGACAATGTTGCGAAGTCAGCCTGTCGCACTCCAACAGAAATGTTGAAATTGAGGTTAGTTAGTTACTTGGACTTCAGGCCGCGTTGACGTTTTTGGTCACATGGCACCCATGCCTTGGAATTTAAATTTAATGTCGAATTCGCCACCATTTGCAGAGTGGCTTCTGAACCCTCTGCCCAGGCGTATATCAGCATCAGCGCGCGTTATCCCTGCTGTTATTCGAGGTCACGCCAGAAAGACATGGGCCGTCAGTGCCCGTCCGACACAGTCACGAACGGATCAGGCACACAAGTACACCAGAACGAGAGCGGACCTGCTCAATGGCTTCCACCCGCACTGCAGATGCCCCCCGCTCATTTTGCCATGGTAACGGCGACACGGTCGGCACGACTGGCGCGACTTGCTGGGGCGACACAACCCACCATTCCACGACATGACCGATGCAGTCGATGCTAAACTCCAATAACCAACCAGCCAGCGCTGCACGAGAGCGTGTCGGGCGCGGAGACGGAGCCACCGCCGCCGCCGCCGCTCGCTGGGCGGCGACCCCTGCGCGCCGGCCGCCGCAGGAACAGGTCCCGTATCGCGCCACACATCGTCTCCGTCGACGGCCGGGCCGCGGACAACATGACACGTATAAATGTCGTCCACTGCAGGAGTGATGTCCTCCGGCCGAGATGCCTGCTCCGATACAATTAAAAACTGATTAGGGAACTGGAACACGGCTGGCTGGGCCACACCGGTGGATGGTAGCCACAGCCACAGGCGGGTGGGAGGTAGCCGTCTCCATAGGCAGGCACGTGACGTTGGCCGAAATAGGCAGGTGGGAGGTAGCCGTCTACATAGGCACGTGCCGGTGGTTGCAACAGTCGGGTGGGAGGTAGCCATCTACATAAACAGGCACGTGATAGTCGTCGTGACAGGCAGGTGAGAGGTGAACGTCTACATAAATAGGCACGTGACGGTGGTCGTGACCGGCAGGTGGGAGGTAGCCGTCTACATAGGCAGGCATGTGACGGTGGTCGTGACCGGCAGGTGGGAGGTAGCCGTCTACATAGGCACGGACGTGACGGTGGTCGTGACCGGCAGGTGGGAGGTAGCCGTCTACATAGGCAGGCACGTGACGGTGGTCGTGACCGGCAGGTGGGAGGTAGCCGCAGGCACGTGACGGTGGTCGTGACCGGCAGGTGGGAGGTAGCCGTCTACATAGGCAGGCATGTGACGGTGGTCGTGACCGGCAGGTGGGAGGTAGCCGTCTACATAGGCAGGCACGTGACGGTGGTCACCACAGTCAGGTAGGAGGTAGCCGTCTACATAGGCAGGCACGTGACGGTGGTCACCACAGAAAGGTAGCCGTGTACATAAATAGGCACTTGACGGTGGTCGCCACAGGTAACTGGGAGGTAGCCGTCTACATAAACAGGCACGTGATAGTGATCCCCATAGGCAGGTGATCGTCAATGGCCAAATTGTGTGGGTGGGTGACAGTTGCTCGGTAAGACATGAAGGTGACAGTAGTGATTCTAACTATATTGAATGGAAATATCTGGTAACGGTGGACAGGTGGCTGATTGTGACCACATTGCGCAGGCGGATGATATGGCCACGGTACGCAAGTATACACTAGCCACGGTAGGCGTGCGAATCCAATGCTCACGGTGGGAAGGCAGATGGCAATGACAAACGAAAATACCGGTAGATGGCAGAGAACGGCTCAAATTGGCTTGCCAAACGCGTTACAGTATTGCAAACATGGCATGCAGAGGTGCAGCAAGGGGGGTTCCCATAGCAATACAATATGCATTTTATTAAGCAATAAGTTTAGAGATTTTCACCACGTGAAACGAAATAATTTCGCCGCGCTTCGCGCGCCGAAAGCGTTTTGTTGTTCGTGCAACAACTTGGGGTCCGCCTCAAGAAAATCCTGACAGCGTCCATGATGGTATGGCATGACAATACAGCTAGTTATCCAATAATTTTACATCCATATGCAGCAGTTCGGATCAGTTCGGAAGCGCGTAAATGTTCAAAGATTATGTAACGATATTTCACTTGAGTTATGAACTGAAAATTCGCACACAAGATAAGAATTGAGGGTCGCTGAATCGATCAGGTAAAACCTTATGAATATCGGTTTAGACGTCTTCGAGATATCACATGCCAGCAATCGAAAGTGTTGCCATTTCAGAGCTCAACTCATTGAAATGTCCTCCTTTTAAAGGCTGCTTGGCTTGCAACAAATATTAAGAAGTCCGACCATGTTGGATAAATTTCTGGTATGAAATATGGCTGGATGCACTACCTTAAAACCTTGCATCAATTGATTTCGAGAGGTTGATTTCCTCTTCACACTGAGGTGCCTTGCCCGTTACTCAGATACAATGCTCGCTGAATGTTTCTGCTCGCTTCTTTAATGATCGCCGAGTTTTTGCGCCTTTCCTAACCGATCAACACCCAAAAGACAAAGTCATTACAAAAAGAGGGAAACAGCAATACCGTTGTCTTGTGGCAAAAATTGCGTCGCTAATGATAAATATGTCGGTATATATAATACGGCTTGGTTATCATTACGTTAGAGACCACACAAATACCCCTCATCAGTGACCCCGAAGCATTTTCTCGGGCTGTGGCTCCTTCACCGTTGCTTGGAAAAGGACCAAAGGACCAAATATATGTGTCATGTCTTAATTAAGCGAAAACACGTATCACGTAAGCTTCTAATATATTTCATATGAGGTCCCCGTTGCCTTCTAATGTTCTACAGGCTAATTTTAGCCGATTTAGAAAATTGATCGTGTTTTTCTTTTACTTAGAAAGGAGAAACACATTGAACTACACTCTCCAAAATAAAAAATAAACTTAGAACATGTAATTTCCCAAAATTCGAAGCATTTCAAGTTTTAATGTGGCTTACGATTTTTTTCGGAAGAAGTATATGTAGGCTACCTATAAATTATATATAAATAAACTTTACTTTACACAAAAGTGTACAGCTTGATCGTAATTAGCTATTTTATTCCTAATACTACTGGAAAAATAGCGAAACAATAATTCCAAGGCCAGTTGCAAGTATGTACTTAAAACTCACTTGAATTTTTCTTGCAAAGATACCCAATGGAACTTGATGTCCGTATTTTCACGAATGGAGTTAGAAGTGTCCCGGGTCTCAAAATAGGTTACGTGATCTTAGACCTTAGTTACGAGTCCACAACTAACAAGTCACTGTCTTCAAAACTCCGAAAAAGCCGAAATATTATGGTGTATCAAAGCAAGTAAAAATATGTCGGTATATATAATACGGCTTGGTTATCATTACGTTAGAGACCACACAAATACCCTCATCAGTGACCCCGAAGCATTTTCTCGGGCTGTGGCTCCTTCATCGTTGCTCGGAAAAGGACTAAAGGACCAAATATATGTGTCATGTCTTAATTAAGCGAAAAAACGTATCACGAAAGCTTCTAATACATTTCTAAAGATGTGCGTGAGAGGTAAGGAATACAAACTATTTGTTAAATCAAACCGATTGCCACTGCATTCATTCAAAATGAAAGACCAGACAACAAAGGGTTAACAAGAAGTGACGTGAATGCGGCTATTATTATACTTTATCATGATTTAATTCGTAGTTGAATTCATCTCCACGATGATGTGGAAACATGGAAGGAAACCATGTGTTTTCTTAGAGAAGAGTCGCAATAATCATGTTAGATAGGTTCTTGATGACGCTACTGGATGAAGGTAGGTGAGCCTAAGCTTCGATTTTGTGTTGCTAAAGGTGACGAAAATACTTCAGGAAAGAATAACCATCGAATTAATGGCGCCCTTCACTGTTTGTTCCACGTGTGCCCTCTATTAAACGACCATTTACGAATGGAAAGCTGGCATTGCGTTGGATATTTCAAGTTCAAATCGTCTCAATTAATCGAGATCACAATAAACACGCCAGATATTGCGCTCTTCAAAATGTCAACACTGGGATCCATTTCCCCTTTAACTTCAGTCGTAAATCTCCTTCAACCACCTGTTTACTGCCATGATTGGATCAGACCTTAATTCAATCAGACGCTTTATCGTCGGCCATTCTGGCTTTTTCTGCACCACAGGCTCAATACCATTGTTTTTGCAGGCGGTTTGTTGCTCTTTTGTGTTGCCCCTGTCACAATAGAACGTGTCGTATTATAGCACCCCTAGAGACAAGCGCTCCAGTGGCATTGAACTCGGTGCAAGCATCCCAGTACAGACACCAAGGCTGAGCCGACGGTGCAGGACAGATACCGCTCGCCTCGTCACAAGCATCCCAATACAGACACCAAGTCTGATACAGCGGTGCAGGACAGATACTGCTCGCCTCGTCACAAGCATCCCAATACAGACACCAAGGCTGAGACGGCGGTGCGGGACAGATACCGCTCGCCCCATCACACACATCCCAGTACAGACACCAAGGCTGAGACGGCGGTGCGGGACAGATACCGCTCGCTCCATCACAAACATCCCAATACAGACACCAAGGCTGAGACGGCGGTGCGGGACAGATACCGCTCGCCCCATCACAAGCATCCCAATACAGACACCAAGGCTGAGACGGCGGTGCGGGACAGATACCGCTCGCCCCATCACAAACATCCCAATACAGACACCAAGGCTGAGCCGGCGGTGCGCGACAGATACCGCTCGCCCCATCACAAACATCCCAATACAGACACCAAGGCTGAGACGGCGGTGCGGGACAGATACCGCTCGCCTAGTCACAAACATCCAATACAGACACCAAGGCTGAGACGGCGGTGCGGGACAGATACCGCTCGCCCCATCACAAACATCCCAATACAGACACCAAGGCTGAGACGGCGGTGCGGGACAGATACCGCTCGCCCCATCACAAACATCCCAGTACAGACACAAGGCTGAGACGGCGGTGCGACAGATACCGCTCGCCCCATCACAAACATCCCAGTACAGACACCAAGGCTGAGACGGCGGTGCGGACAGATACCGCTCGCCCCATCACAAACATCCCAATACAGACACCAAGGCTGAGACGGCGGTGCGAGACAGATACCGCTCGCCCCATCACAAACATCCCAATACAAACACCAAGGCTGAGCCGACGGTGCAGGACAGATACTGCTCGCCTAGTCACAAACATCCCAATACAGACACCAGGGCTGAGACGGCGGTGCGGGACAGATACTGCTCGCCTATTCACAAACATCCCAATACAGACACCAAGGCTGAGACGGCGGTGCGGGACAGATACTGCTCGCCTCGTCACAAGCATCCAATACAGACACCAAGGCTGAGACGGCGGTGCGGGACAGATACCGCTCGCCTAGTCACAAGCAGCGGCTCCAGCTCGCCGCAGCTGCTGTCAGCCACAGGATAACAGCTGTAGCGGTGCAATGCTAAGGTATTTCTCGGAAGTACCAGACGATTGGAGTGCATGAGTGGTGTGTGCGATTGTCAAGCTTTCTCGGCATGGTTAGGATGGCTGAACACATGACTTATCAATGAAGGAGAATCCTAGAGCCATGCTTGTAGCACGTTTAGTTGTGATATCGCGTATATTCGGAACTTATGTTCGAACAGCTCCACTGACATCGGTGAGTTTGCGTCTGATATCTTGACATTATGTGGGAATAGCACAGCTAGCGGGAGACTGTCAATCTGCTTTTGGTGGTACACGGGCCATCGACGGCAACTACCACCTCCCCCACACACACTTTTCGAGCGTCTTAAATCAGAATGTCTCAACAGCAAAAGTGTGCATGAAAATTAAGTACAGTGAGGCGACACTTCTTCCTATTTCCGTAGCCTCATCTTGTTTGGTCTGTAGCGAAAGTACCCCTGGTGCAGTATACCTGGTCCACGTCGATTTGTTTGGGTTATTGCGAAAATTCTCTTCCGGATTCGGATGGTGGCAGTTCGCTTAACGCTGTTTGGGCGTGTCTTCGGGGCATAGCGCATCACATTAATAAATCTGCGACGTGCAAAACAGTTTGATCGAGTTGTTATTCCCGTTGAGATATAGGTCGATGACAGATCACATTGAAAAGGTTCGAGTCTCACAGTAAGTGTCTCGATAAGTATATTTTCAACTCTGTGTAAATAGCGCTGGCGTTTGGAGGCGAACATTGAAGTGGACACGTGAGATCGGGATTTGAATGAAGACACTGTAAAGGTCAAATTTCATATTGGGTAACTACCCTGATGTCGCTGATGTCCTCGAGCCAGCCGACGACACACCAATCGGAACCCAAGCATGAGAAACACGGGCGTGTCGCCGACGTCTTAATTAAGCCATCCGACGACACGCTAACCGGAGCCCAAACACGGGCGTGTCGCCGATGTGTGCGGACGACGCCGGCTGGCGCCAGTGACGTCGAGATGTAACAGCCGGCCGTCGCAGCCTCACTCGACCCACGACCTCCCGAGCGCGTGCCGACCGTAGGGTCATCCGAGGTCGGTCCGGGGTCGGACACGACCTCACGTGTGCACGGCCCGTTCCTCGAGTCGGACCGACTTAGAGGCGCATGGCTGCGCGCGCGAGCCCGCCGCTGCAGTGCGTGTCGGCACTGCCCTTGTTTACGCCACACTTGACATCGTGCGGCCAGATATCATCGCCGCTTCAGGGTCGGCGATCATCGACTGACGGGCGTCAGACTGTCGGCTGACGGGCGTCCGACTGCCGGCTGACGGGCGTCCGACTGCCGGCTGACGGGCGTCCGACTGTCGGCTGACGGGCGTCCGACTGTCGGCTGACGGGCGTCCGACTGCCGGCTGACGGGCGTCCGACTGTCGGCTGACGGGCGTCCGACTGTCGGCTGACGGGCGTCCGACTGTCGGCTGACGGGCGTCCGACTGTCGGCTGACGGGCGTCCGACTGCTGGTTGACGAGCGTCCGAGCGCCGGCAGCAGACCTCCCGAGGCGACCACCGCTGTCCCCCTGTCCACGCTCACAAGATGAATGGCCGCGCTGATACAATCGAAAGCGTGCACGTCATGCAATCGTGTTGATCTTGGTGCGCGCGTCTGTTTGCGCTGGTGACCAGCAGAGGCCGGCGGAATAACTCACGGAAATGGGCAGCGCGCGCGCCGGGGTGGTCAGGCGCGGCAGCCCCCAGGTCAGCCCTGCGCCGAAACGCGGCGTCGTTGCGCGCCAGCTCATCGTACAAGAATGCCCAATGCGCTTAACGCAAACTCCAAGTCATCACTGTTGCGTCGGCCAGCGTGAGAGAGCCGGCCCCGGTCCGGCCGACACTCGCGTCTAATCATCGTATTTATGTGGGAACGAAGAGTGGGCCTGCAACACGCACTCCAGCAGGTAGCAGGTGCGCGGTGGTTGCTGATTCGGCTACTTCCTCCCGTGAACGAGCTCATCCCACCGTCACCCGTGGCTGCACTGGTAGAAAGGGCCACCGAGAATCGACAAGCAGTGCGGCAGCTGAGGGGGGGGGGTGCTCAACATAAGGACACCCTAATTGAGCTGTCCCGCTCCACCCGCAACACCACCAGCGGCCCAGTTCATTGACTTCAGAGTAAGTCTTGCGAAAGCTCTGCTCATACCCGTTTGTCGGCGGCGAAGCCAACACCCGTCCTTTTACGACATCGGTGAATTTACGGCACGGGCATCGGTCGCAGGGCTTGAATAGCACGCCCGAATGCCGCTGCGCAGCCAATAAAACGTGCGCCACACGGCCGACTCTCCTGACGAAGGCGAGGCGGCCGTCTCCACACCTCCGGTGGTGCGCAGGCCGACCGCCAGTCCCACGCGGCGGGTGGTCGCTCCTGGAAGACTCGCTCGGTATTTGCTTCGCCCTCCCCTCTCGTCTCAAATTATAATTGCGTACCTGGTGCAAGGATACCGAGGCTAGGGCGGGTGGTAGTTTGCACCGGCATTTGGGTTGAAGGTTCTCATACTGAAACAAGTTGGTAGAAACAAGGATTCAGACTCGAGCACTCGTGGCTCCAGAAGTTTGAATTGCTTATTTAAAAAAATAATCAGCTGCCGTGAAACTGATGTAGATCGTGCATTTAGCTGTGTAAAATTGATGCATATCGTACACTCAAAATATTAAAGCCAATTTTTTATTTTTGTTATTTAATTCCACCACTCGATGTCCGTCAAACATCTATTTTCGATTCATACGCAGCATGCTACTCTGGTATCATTGATAAGCAGAGTGGAAACGCAACTCGAATAGGGTGTTAAAAAATCGTAAACACCAGCGGGGGGGGGGGGGCGACTTAAGTCTGGTCGTCCACGTCGGAGAGGCGCCTCGCCGCCATAAGTTTAGCTGCTCTGCTGTTTACCATTCTGCAAGGGATCGGCAGAGATGGAGTGGTCTGTATTCGGCTTTGCACAATCAAACATTGGCCATTGAAACCCGTTTGTGCATTTCAACTGGATAAAATCATACCAAGCAGCTACGAGCACTCCCTCACGCCCATTTTCTCATTTAGCAAGTATTCACCACCTTGTATAGTATGCTATTCGAGTTGTAGATCGCTACATTCATCAAGTTGCTCGGTCTCAGAGTGGTTGATCCTTCTACCTTGCATATATTTGGCAGCCGAGTATAAGCGTTTGGTGAGTGTGGTGTCTGTTCGGTCGATGTCTTTATTCCATGTCATAAAGTCAGAAGCATGAAGTGTGCAGACTTAATAGGCGCCACAGGGGCCCATCTGGGTTGAGCCTGTAAAGAGAAGATAATATAAACCTGGACTAAACATATTTACACACCAACCAATACCGCATCCTAAAACCCAAAGAAAATATTCACCAAGATGTCACAACACTACCAATGCCTATCTGCCTTCCTATCTAGTCCTATTAACTCGATCCCGCTTAACATATGATCGAATGTCAAATCACTAATTGTCAAACTCCATCCATGCCTGGTGAAAGGGTTCTGCACAGTGCACACTAACTGGCATAGGTATCACCCCATACGCCACCAACTAGAAGTGAAAACAAGATTCTCCAACATATAAAATTGTCCACCCTATGTATAAATACATTCAATGTATATAATACATTCAATGTATATAATACCTTCAATATAAATATAAATACATTAAAACATATATATATATATATATATATATATATAGGTTTATAGGTTCATAATCCTATAAAAACCTATATAAATACATTCAACAAATACATTCAATGTCCCCACAACATCAGCAGGGAGCATATTCCATTGATCAATAATCCTTCGACTAAAAACCTGTTGGTGCTTAGCTGTTCCAAACATTGACTTGTCCAACCTGAATTGCAATGCGATACCCTAAATAGAAGAGTATCATTCAAATTGGCATTGACATTGGCATCAATTAAGGATCTGATACACTTCAATCATATCACCCCTTAATCTCCTAAAACTTGAGTGAGTACACATATACACATCTAATAGCATGAGCCTTTCTCCATATTCTAAGTTATTTAGTCCTCTGATGAGTCTAGTGGCTTTGTGCGCCACTCTGTCTGGCATATCCACATCCCTTTCTAAGTAAGGGCTCCATGTCTGTTCAGAATATATCAAGTGGGGTCGCACATAAAGTCCCATGTTGTGAAATTACAGCTATGCCATGACTTCTTTGCTTTTATACCTCACACTCTTATTTATGATTGCCAGTATTTTAATTGCCCAGTCCTTAGCCGAGATACAATGTTTTTCTGCTTTAGGATCATTTGAAACTAATACACCTAAGTCTCCTTCTTCTTCAACGTTCAAGTTCCCTACCTTCCATTGTATATCTGAAAGCCTTGCCTCTAGGCTCCAGATGCATAACCTTACAATTCTCATAGTTGAAAGATATCTGCGGTTGATCAGCCCACATATTAGGTCCTCCAAGTATAACTGAATATTACTAGATGGATCACTATTGTTAACCACTCCTGCCAGCTCGATGTCATCAGCAATTTTGAACACCTCAGCCCTACCTCAATATTATTCACAAAGATTATGAAGAGAATTAGACGTAGAACAGAGTCCTATGACACTCCACTGAAAGCATTCTTCCATTCAGATTTACATTCATTTAGCATTGATTTTCATTTCAGTCCCTTTAGCCTTGCTTCAGCCCAGCCCAGAATATGTTCACCAATATCATGCTAGCATGGTACAAATATTTAAGAAATTATATATCTGGAGCATGAAGTATCTCCCATGATTCACGACTGCATCAACGGAAAGTTGATGCAGTCGTGAATCATGGGAAAAAGAAAAAAGAGAAAAAGTGTAAGTTCATACGATTACACGTTTTCGATCGTACGCTCGGCCCATTATCAAAACAGCACATGCCACCCGAGGTGACCAACAGCACGTTTGTGTTATCCAGTACGGACGACGAGCAGAACTCAAACATGGCCTGAGATTTGGTTCGATATGCGTCGCTGCAGACTGGCGCTGCCATGGCCCGCTCCACTGTGTCGTCAGCCCCGTTCGCCGCGATAGATCGCGATGAAGTCCTACTCGAAATTCAAGTAGACGTTTTCCTGATGAAGGCATACATGCTTGTGATGCGATTGTTTCTGCATCTAACGGCGCATCCGTCCGTGCAATTGTGCACTCGTCTACAACGAAGCTCTGACATTTAACACGCTGCATCACCTCGGCATGCACGGTGTGCGTATAGTGAGTCCGTTCTATGGTTGGTGCCGCGCTATAAAAACACAGTAGCTTTTGACAGTGGCTGCCTCATCGGCGCCTGCGGCATCAACGACAACTTGGAGAAGAGCCGACTGTGCGTTCTCTCAGCGGTACCGCTGTACGGCATAGCCAACGACGGAGGAATAGTTTTCGGTAAAGTCTTCCAAGACTGTAGCCTCATTTGGTGGAAGCTCGGACTTCGGGCTGTTTGGGTTGCTGTCATTGGCTATGTAGTGGTGCATTGTCATAAAGGCTGATTAGGATCAGGCCTTATGACAATGCACCACTACATAAGGGTCATAAGGGCTGTCATAAGGGCTGATCCTAATCAGCCCCTATGAGCCTGATTTAGCTAGGATCAGACAAATGACCCCAGTTACATCATCAATAAATTAATCAACGCTCTGACGCATGAACGCCAGTGTGGTTCCAGTGTGGTTCCAGCCCTGCGGTATTTCAATTCAAACAAAGCTCAAGGCAACGGTGACAGGCCCTCAGAAGTTGCCCGGGTGTGCCGTAAAAGCGCACCACCAGACCACCGTCGCCCGACCACCGCTACCCTACCACCGCCACCGCCCGACCAACGCCAGCGTGCAAGCACCGCCGGTCGACCACCACCGCCCGACCAATCGTCACCCCTACCGACCGCCGCACGCCACCGCCGCCCGACCACCGACAACCATAACCTAACTTAACCACCGTCGCCCGAACGCCGCTGCCGCTTGACCGCCGCCGCCGCCTGACCGCCGCTTGACCGCCGCTGCCGCCTGACCGCCGCCTGACCGCCGCTTGACCGCCGCCGCCGCCTGACCGCCGCTTGACCGCCGCCGCCGCCTGACCGCCGCTTGACCGCCGCTTGACCGCCGCTTGACCGCCGCTGCCGCTTGACCGCCGCTGCCGCCTGACCGCCGCTGCCGCCTGACCGCCGCCCCCCCTTGTCCGCCGCCGCCGCTTGACCGCCGCCGCCGCCTGACCGCCGCTTGACCGCCGCTTGACCGCCGCTTGACCGCCGCTGCCGCTTGACTGCCGCTGCCGCTTGACCGCCGCTGCCGCTTGACCGCCGCTGCCGCTTGACCGCCGCCGCCGCTTGACCGCCGCCGCCGCTTGACCGCCGCTGCCGCTTGACCGCCGCCGCCGCTTGACCGCCGCCGCCGCCTGACCGCCGCTTGACCGCCGCTTGACCGCCGCCGCCCGCCGCCCGCACCCGTCCGTGTTTGTGATTTTTACACTCTATTCGAGTTGAGGTCCGACTCTACCTAACAACTAGGATTAACTCGGACGTAAAATTCGAATATCGATGCCCCAAGGAAGTCGAGAGGTGTGTGTTTGTCCTTCATAAGTTGAAATAATGCATACAAGTTCTAGAAAAAAATAACTTTACCAAAATATACTTACACCTTTATTTTAAAGTATTGCACCTTTCGACCGAGCAACAGTTATCGGATGCAGTCAATATTTCCCCAGTCCAGAGATATATCAGCTTCAAAAGACCAGTTCGTAAGTATGACGCTATATTCTTACGTCATCATACAGGAAAACTAATGGTCGGAGAGATATAAAACTTCGAACATCGTATACAGGCACGATTATAAAAATCTGAAGTGGTGGGTGTTATCGACCGGTTGAGTTGGCGTGACATGACCCTTTATGCGTCACTCGTTATTCAGTACCCATGGAGCATCTTTGGATTGAAATTCGTTTTGAAATCCAATCATGTTAGTACTCATTTACGCACTTCATTTGTACAAGATAAACTAAATTGCAGAGATAGAGAGAGAAAGAGGAAGAGAGAGAGAGAGAGGGAGAGAGAGAGCGAAAGAGAGAGAAAGAGAGAAGAGAGAGAGAGAGAGAGAGAGAGAGAGAGAGAGCGAAAGAGAGAGAAAGAGAGAAAGAGAGAGACACACACATCCTGCAGCCTCCTGCTAAGTCTCTGTAAGTAATGGCCTTCATTAGACAGAGCCGCCCTTGTAAGCAAATGAATGAACAATTCAAATTGCGCATGCCCGACACGAGGACCGCCACTCCTCCCCTCTCCTACACCTGCATCCATGTACATCCTCTGTGACTGACACCCATGACGTGCACGTGCAACTGACTCCCGTTACCGGCTGCCGTGACTGACGTGCATTATTCCCATGACCACAAGTGTAGACTTCCATAGAGCATGCGTGGCGCTCACCACACCTAAAATTATTGGCGTTGCATGCAATATTGTTTGGCTAATTTAACATCATACGCCCGGAATGCAGTGGAAATGTATGCCGACTTCCATGCCCGACTCCCGGACTGACTCCCGTGGTCGGCCTCCCGACACCGCCTTCTGCACGGTAACTCAGGTCCAGCAGCGACCGGGGAGGCCCCGGCTTCCGACACCCCGCCCATCGGCAGTGACCGAGGAGGCTCTGGCCTCCGTCGCCAGCGCTCCTCGGCAGTGACCGGGAGGCTGTGGCCTCCGTCGCCAGCGCTCCTCGGCACGGCGTCGGCATCAGCACGACGCCGACAATGCCTGATTACCAATCAGGGCCCGCTCATTGCCGTCTCGTCTCCAACTAATGATGTGTGTGCCGAGAATCATGATCAGGCTCCGCCACTATCTCGACGACCTCCCCCTCCCATCCCGGACGACGGACTGGGTCAGCACCAGTAGGACGACTGAATGGGTCAGCAGGATAGCGGTAGGTTGACTTACGTCCTAGCAGGTCGGTAGGTCGGCATACATCTTAGCAGGACGGTAGCACGCATCAGCCCTAGCTGGGCTGTAGAGAGTCAGCCCTGGCAGGACGGGATGGTAGGGTCCTAGTGGGACGGTAGCACGCATCAGCCCTAGCTGGGCTGTAGAAAGTGTCAGCCCTAGCTGGGCTGTAGAGAGTGTCAGCCCTGGCAGGACGGGATGGTAGGGTCCTAGTGGGACGGCAGTGTGTATTAGCATGGCACAGTAGGTCGGTGTGCGTCCTAGCAGGACACGGTAGGGCGTGTCAGCCCTAGGATTGTGAAGTGAATCAGTTCCAACAGGACCGAAGGACGTGTCGGCCGTAGCCGTTAGGACGATAGGACCGAAGCAGGACGGCAGTGTGCGTCAGGATGTCGACAGAACGTGTTTTTTTTCTCAATAGATTTGCCTTATACCACATCGCTTCATCACGCCTCACACATGTATAACGCGTCAAGCCTGGCGGGACTGTAGAGGTTGTCAGCTCTTGCAGGACGGGACGGTAGGGCCCAGCGGGACTGTAGAGGTTGTCAGCTCTTGCAGTACGGGACGGTAGGGCCCAGCGGGACTGTAGAGGTTGTCAGCTCTTGCAGTACGGGACGGTAGGGCCCAGCGGGACTGTAGAGGTTGTCAGCTCTTGCAGTACGGGACTGTAGGGCCCAGAGGGATTGGCAGGGAAACTCCCAATCCGTCGTGTAGGGGGTTGACTGGCTGGCCATTAGGACAATCCTATGAACGACAGGTTAAGGCTGACTTCTGTACGACACATACGCCTATCCTACTAACGGTAGGTGGGTACACTTAACATAGGTTCACCCTACGAATGGTAGACGGATTTGCCCCATCGACTACAGATGGATGCTTTCCTCAGGGGAAAATCATGGATGTGCATATTTCGGCAGATCAACAACGGCATGAACACATTCCGAGATTCAGCTAAAATCGGCCTATATCGGCCTATATGTCCTATACAAGTGTGTGATCAGTCCTATGGACGACAGGCAGGCGGCTCCCGCACGTGCAGTCTGGCCGTTCCATGCCCGGCTGGTGAGCCCACTCTGCAGATGGTGTTGACATTCACCACCTTGTGTAGTCACGCCAGATCAGGCGGGAGGCGGAGTGATGCATTTCAAGCCGGTGCTGTTTATACACTTCTTAGTAGGGAGCGGTGGCGGGCAACGAGTACTGTAGCGCTGCAACAGTGGAGATTTGCCGATATGCAACCCAATACCGTTACTGAGGCGGCTAGAATTCGATTCAGAAAGCAGGGTAGTGTTCCAAGAAGCGGATGTTGCATGTGTGGCGGATAGCATCCCTACCTCAAAACTCTGGCTGTTCAAGGACGCAACAGCATCGGAATAGAAATAATCTAAGTTGAAAGTTTATTATAATTAAATGGTTCTTTTTGTGCAAGGAAAAGTGAAAACGTTAATAAGATATATATAGCAATGCACGTTGCGAACAATCCAACTTATGTAAATGTCGCACATATACCCAAAATTAATGTTTCGTAAATGTTGTGTACGAAGTAAACATCATAAATGACACGTGCAACTTTCCTTGTAATACCGAACTCACCTCGCATACTCTTAGCGGATCATGATCCATACGATATAGAAGTTGTCAGTCATGGTCGTGACTTAATGTCACCAGGGTTGTTTTTAGTCAAATATACTTCAGAGCTGCACACAAATAAGCATTGACAAAACACTACTGAAACAAGTAGAATCTAGAAACAGAAACTTGTTGCACATAGAGACCAGATAAAATCCAGTTGCAGAACGACTGGTTTTCCACACACCCTTTATATGCCATTTTACTGCATTGGTATATCAGTGACTACCAGCCATCCCATGCGAACCGTTCCAAAACGTGCCTGGGCGTCGGCGTCACCACCAGTGACGTCATCAGTGTCGGCGAAATAGCCAACTGTCATGGACCACCATTGGTCGTGCTTAACATATAATAACTTTGCCATCAGAGTCCGCGGCGGTGATAAGTTGCCGGCTCCGACGAAGCTGACGTGTCGTTTTGAGAGAGTGATATTGATATTCAAATTACAAGGATGCAGCCTTTCGGATATTCTGCGCGACTCGGCCGGTGTGTGCCAGTGTCCGTGGGTGTCCGTGGGTGTCCGTGGGAGTGTCCGTGGGAGGTCCGTGGGAGGTCCGTGGGTGTCCGTGGGTGTCCGTGGGTGTCCGTGGGTGTCCGTGGGTGTCCGTGGGTGTCCGGGGGTGTCCGTGGGTGTCCGTTGGTGTCCGTGGGTGTCCGTGGGTGTCCGTGGGAGGTCCGTGGAAGGTCCGGGGGTGTCCGGGGTGTCCGAGGGTGTCCGTGGGAGGTCCTTGGGTGTCCGTGGGTGTCCGTGGGAGGTCCGTGGGTGTCCGTGGGTGTCCGGGGAGGTCCGTGAGAGGCCCGGGGTGTCCGTAGGTGTCCGTGGGAGGTCCCGGGGTGTCCGTGGCAGGTCCGGGGGTGTCCGGGGGCTCCATGGATGAGCACGGCCCGGCGCGGTGATCCGTCAGCCGGACGGCGACCGGCGCGACGCTCGCCTCTTGTGCAATGATTGATCTGTGCACACCGTGCGAGTGGACGCTGTCACGCCGCCGATCGCGAGCCGTCGCAGCTCGACGTGACGTCAGCAGTTTGGTGTCGCTGACCAAGCCGCTTCGGAATGCTTTTCAGAAATACATTTTGCAACTCACCCAGTCGAAAGTACAGGAAGGTTGCTTGTTAGCGACTATTACTACAAAAGCAAACCTTGTTGCGGTGCGGATGGTGTGGGAAGATGGTCTACGAGACGCGTGGATAAGAACCCTCGACGTTTTCGACGCTGGTGGACCGATGGTGTGGGACGGGCGACGTTGAACCTCGTCGTCGAACTCAAGATGTGAGACGGGTAGGGTTGAAGCTCGTCTGACTGAGGACGTGGGAGGGGGTGTTGTTGGACTGAGGGTGAGGGCGGGTGGTGTGACTGGGGACGTTTGACGGGGACGTTGTTTGGCTGAGGGCGTGGGACGGGGACGTTGTCGGACTGAGGGTGTGGGACGGGGACGTTGTCGGACTGAGGGCGTGGGACGGGAGACGTTGTCTAACTGGGGGGGCGGACGGGGCGTGGGACGGGGGACGTTTTCGACGGGGACGAGGGGAGTTCGTCGGACTGAGGGCGTGGGACGGGGACGTTGTCGTATTAAGGGCGTGGGACGGGTAACGTTGAAGCCATATGTCGTCAGCGGTGCCACCTCACCAATTGGGCAACTAAACCGGAAATGCCTGCGCCAGCCTCCGCCCGTCGGGAGTGGCTCTCGTGACGCATGGGAGCATCATCAGTGGGGGCGTCACCACGCCAATACAACTGAAGGCTGCCGGGCGACACCGTTCCCTCACCTGCGGTTTTGCAGGCATTTCCTGCTATATGCCGGTGCCGTTCGTGCTGTGATGATGCCACGGGTGCGGCTGCGGCCGCGCCCTGAGCCGTGCCGGGCCGGCAGACACGATCTCGGCACACGAACTGCTGAGAATAGCGTCACGAACTGGCGGAACAGCGTCACGTAACGGACCGGGGCGGGCACCACAGACCGGGTTCCCAAGTAGTTCTCGGTCAGAAAAGTGCCAGAAATGCAAACTGTGATGCATTTTTCTGTGGTGAAATTTAATATGTGGTGAGGTCAAGCGCTCTGTGCGAGACAGTACAGAGCGTATTTATTTCAACTTGAGACATCCCAAGTGCTGAGGTATGTTCTATGGTGGTGCCGTATGCCACCGAGTAAGAATACTTTCCTGCCCATCCATCGATTCCTATCACACGTGGGGTCTCACAGACCATCATTCTGGTCCTACGGAATCGCTCGTAATCGTGAGGACTCGTGCTCAAATCTCGCCAGCTGACTGAGATATCGGCATCCCCGAAGACATTCAGAGTGCGAGGCGCAATTAGCTGCAAGTGGCAGCTTGCAGCTTGCGTTTTTGTTTGTGTGTTAAAGCCTTCAGAAAGCATGAACGTTGGAAGGAAATCAATTCATGTGTCAAGTGAGCTCTCCGAAGTTGTCCGCAGCTTTTAGGTGCCGCTTTTCCATGGTGCTATTGTTTCGAGATTGTTATTGTTGTATGTATCACCAGAAGACTACAGTTATATCTCGAAAACCTGGATGATGCTCAAACACTACTCGTGGGCGATTCCACTCGACCCGGAGTTTAATATGAACGCATAGAAGAATCTGTAAAATCATCTTCATGCGCTATTGTCAGCAGTACTTCCTGACATGGTCCCTCTCCCCGCATGGCGGGATTCCATCCCCGCTTGGCCATTTTCCAGGCTTTTGTGTATGTTCGGCCAAGTACCAAACTACTTACGGAACCAGAGAGGTCAACCTGTTTATTTTGCTCGCCGGTGACACGACATGGGTTTCCAATACACAATGTATTCAGGTGTAAAATTTATACAAATAAACGGACCACTGGTAACACCAAGTACTAATTGGCAACACTAACAACACAGTGCGCAACAAGAACTTCCCTGCTGATTTTCCACCCCTTGATACACTATGTCACGCTTTCAGCCACTCTGCCTTGATGCCTAAATTACTACCATCATTATGTTTGGCTTAGAAATGTCGTGAGGCCCACTGACTGTGCCAAGAAGCATTTCAAACAATGAAAATAAGAAGAAAATGAACGTATTAGGCCTCGGTTTTGATTTGCTCAACAACGAGTTTTTTTTGTTAAAATTTTGTTTAAAAAAATGAGAACAACGCAGTCTCAACACTATGAGGGCCATCATGATTGAGGTAACAATTTCTGCGTATAAAGCCCAGTCGAATAGATACAGAATAGACGGGACGGCCGTGACACGTTTGTGGTCGTTTGGTAACTACATCTGGTGAGCGACTGTCAGTTTCGGTCAGGTCGCAGTGTAAGCCGGAGAATAACACCTGCGCGAACCAGTAACCCGCTTTGCGTCATCTTCCACCACTTTGGCCATCGGACAAAGGAATGTTTAACAAATGAGGTTTAATTTACATATATATAAACATGTATATATATATATATATATATATATATATATATATATATATATATATATATATATATATATATATATATATATATATATATATATATATATATATATATATATATATATATATATATATATATATATATATATATATATATATATATATATATATATATATATATATGTGTGTGTGTGTGTGTGTGTGTGTGTGTGTATGTGTGCGTGTGTGTGCGTGCGTGGGTGTATTTGTGTATGCGCATGTGGGTGTGTAAATATAAGCACATCGAGAAGTAATTTCTATGTCGTGACGACAAACACTTCAAGCGGATCCACAGATCATTATCAGCAAATGTACTTTCATGCCCGACTGGCGACTTCCCTGCGCAACAGTTGACTAAATTGATTTGCTACTCCATCAGTACATTAAACATTAGTATAAGACGTCATTAGGAATGCTGGTCGAGTGCAGGCAATTGCTGGCCGAGCGGCATAGCTCAGTGTGCCCGCCGTGCATGGCAGTCGCGGTAGCATTACCTTTCACGTCATATAGCCTTTCGTATATACCAAGAGCTAACGTAACCTCAGGCGCGATACATTCGCCAAATTGCATCACTAAAGGCTTTGATAAAGCACGTCATATCTCCTTGGATTCGAAAGCAAAGCATCTGCGGACTACACATCCGAGAGTCGCGGACAACAGAGCAAATTAGCCCTCCGGCGACCGGCTATGGTACGAAATGCGTGACAGACTGCTCAAGCGCGGAGCGTGCAACCACACACTTCTCTCGTTGCACAACGATTGCGAATGCTGCACAGAAAATATTGGGATATTTGTTTGTGCAAATCAAATTTTAAAGAACAGAATTAGCTCGGCTAGACCGATGGCACAAGACATAGCACAAACACAAAAGGCACAACACATGACATTACTCAGCTAGTAGGAGCGTGATGGTGTTGTCGGATTGTGTCGGGTGGGGACGTGCCAGGCAGTGTCAGACTGGGTAACATTTTCAGGCAGTCTTGTGTAGGGACTGGTCAGGCCGTGTCAAACTGGGAACATTTTCGGGTAGTATTGGGTGAGGACGAGTCAGGCAGTATCAGACTGGGTAACATTTTCAGGCAGTCTTGTGTAGGGACG
Organism: Imbricaverruca yamaguchii; assembly: GCA_034440575.1. Classification (NCBI taxonomy): domain Eukaryota; kingdom Metazoa; phylum Arthropoda; class Thecostraca; family Neoverrucidae; genus Imbricaverruca; species Imbricaverruca yamaguchii. Next base: position 219,595 of record JAOTOL010001104.1, on the reverse strand, counting down.
GGTCAGGCCGTGTCAAACTGGGAACATTGTCGGGTAGTGGGGACGAGTCAGGCCATGTCAGACTGGGAGACATTGTCGGGCAGTATTGGGTGAGGACGAGTCAGGCAGTGTCAGACTGGGTAACATTGTCGGGTAGTCTTGGGTGGGGACGAGTCAGGCAGTGTCGGACTAGGTAACATTTTCAGGCAGTCTTGTGTAGGGACGGGTCAGGTCGTGTCAGACTGGGAGACATTGTCGGGTTGTAGGGACGGGTCAGGCCGTGTCAAACTGGGAACATTGTCGGGTAGTGGGGACGGGTCAGGCCATGTCAGACTGGGTACATTGTCGGGTAGTGGGGACGAGTCAGGCCATGTCAGACTGGGAACATTGTCGGGCAGTATTGGGTGAGGACGAGTCAGGCAGTGTCAGACTGGGTAACATTGTCGGGTAGTCTTGGGTGGGGACGAGTCAGGCAGTGTCGGACTAGGTAACATTTTCAGGCAGTCTTGTGTAGGGACGGGTCAGGTCGTGTCAGACTGGGAGACATTGTCGGGTTGTAGGGACGGGTCAGGCCGTGTCAAACTGGGAACATTGTCGGGTAGTGGGGACGGGTCAGGCCATGTCAGACTGGGTACATTGTCGGGTAGTGGGGACGAGTCAGGCCATGTCAGACTGGGAACATTGTCGGGCAGTATTGGGTGAGGACGAGTCAGGCAATGTCAGACTGGGTAACATTGTCGGGTAGCCTTGGGTGGGGACGAGTCAGGCAGTGTCGGACTGGGTAACATTTTCAGGCAGTCTTGTGTAGGGACGGGTCAGGTCGTGTCAGACTGGGAGACATTGTCGGGTAGTGGGGACGGGTCAGGTCGTGTCAGACTGGGAGACATTGTCGGGTAGTGGGGACGGGTCAGGCCATGTCAGACTGGGTACATTGTCGGGTAGTGGGGACGGGTCAGGTCGTGTCAGACTGGGAACATTGTCGGGTAGTGGGGACGGGTCAGGTCGTGTCAGACTGGGAACATTGTCGGGTAGCCTTGGGTGAGGACGAGTCAGGCAGGTTCGGACTGGGCAACATTGTCGGGCAGTCTTGTGTAGGGACGGGTCAGGTCGTGTCAAACTGGGAGACATTGTCGGGTTGTGTCGTGTGGGGCGAGTCAGGCAGTGTCAGGCTGACCACTCGTCTGACTCTTTTCCCGTGTGTACATTAAAGCGGACTGGGCTGGGCTTCGCCATCGCTATACAGAGAGCCAAAGCTAGCTTAGCCCAGTATTTCACCACCCATTTTTAACCGCGTGATCACACACCTTAGATAATACAGCTCGATACGCCATAAAGTAGCACTCGCCGTGCTAACCAATCAACTCTGAAAATGTCAGTTGCATGCATGATACCAGGAACATAGCATTGAAAATGCTGGCATTCTGACAAACCGGATGTTGTGGAATGCTAACTACCTGCTGCAACCAAGGCAGTGTCTGGCATTATTAAGCCATGTACCTAATAAGCATCGCTTGTAATTAGTTATGTGAAGTTGTCAAAAACCTGCTTTCATAGTCGAAGCAAATAGTGTTGACCGGGTTTTTAATACAGACGTCATTTCTGCCTGGTCGACTCGTATGTAGACCAACACAGTGAACAGGTTTAATGCCCTAGCCGATGGCTGGAATATCCAATTTAACAGAGCTGACCGATGTCTTAATACGGACTAGTGTGGGCTGGTCACTGGCAGATGTCCATTAGTGAGTGGACAGTATCTGACCGCTGGACGATCCCGAGTGGGCGTTGAATCCACAACACTGACTAATAGTACTCCCAGCAGGCACAGCCGTTGACTACACGGCCTGGTAATTATGGAGAACACCCATCTTGATACGGCATATCTGTACGTGCCGAAGCATAGCGGCCTTCCAGTGGCATGAGGCCTCCCTGTCGCCAGATGGCGCAGCGTAACGCTTTGTGGCGCAGCATGACGCGTTGTGGCGCAGGCCGAATGGACATTTGTCTTGAAGGAATTCATTGACAGTCTGCTTAATATAGTGCAGCTAAATTCAAGAATCTGATAGTCGAGCGTTGGGTGACTAAGATTCAACGAGATCGCCATAGTTGTCCCTCCATATTTGTCTCGTCATATTTGTCATGTCATCCGTGGAATCTATCGACGAAAACACCCCATGGAAGGTATGTGCCGATTTCATGGGGAAGGATGAGAGGCTACCAAATGACCATCTAGTGGAAGTGACTGGTCACAAAAAACACCCACAATCATATCATATCAGTCAACCGACGAAGATACTGTTATAATCGTGAACATACCCACCGGCAAGTCAAAAATGTTTGCGCCACTCACGATCAGTTCCTATTGGCCGTTCTATTTCGGTGCCGGTGTGCCTTGTCCTCTCCAGAGCGGGCAGCCCGAAGACCGGAATGCCCTTGCCACCTGCCCGTGCATTCCACCGTCCAGTTTGTGCGACTGATTGGCCAGAGGGTGGCGTTGACAGAGCGCGCGAGCGAGAGAGAGAGAGGGGGTGTTGAGGTGGCGCCGGCTAAGAGCCACAGTTGACCGGCAGTGGCGCGCAGCGGCGGACCGGTGTGACCGGGAGCACGGTCGACGGCGAGACTGGACGCGGGTGTCGCAGACGGGGCCGCTGGAGAAGCCTGGCAGGCGGTGGTGTCTCGAGCTCCGCTGAGGATCGACCCCGCGGCGGCAGACAGGCACCGGGGGCGCCTGAGTCGGGCCCCAGCGTGTGTGTAGGTGTCAAACGGACCCCCGGAGGTGACCCGCGGCGTGCAGTGCAGGGGCTGTGGTCAGTGCCGCGGGACCGGCCTGGGTCCGGCCCAGCCGTGAGATGTGAACAGAACCACAGATGCCACTGGACACACACAGGCCGACAGGACCCGCCGCGGCCCCGATGGAGAGCCAGCTCTAGACAAACACCGACCCTCGTTGATTACAGGTAAGCTGATGCTGAACAAGCTGAACAAGCAGCCGGGGAGGGAGCAGACGCTCGCTGTGGATACAAATACACCGGCCAGACAATACATCAGCAGCTGACATTTTCTCTTCAGGTGGTCAGCAATGCGAAGCCATGCACACCTGTGTTGGGCTAACGGTATAATTTCACGCCTTTGAACCACCTCTTTACGTGATATTTCATCGCACGTTAGTACGATCGAACAAGAGCGTTAGTTTTGAAAGTGTTCGCCATCTAATTATGAGGCCGCATGCGTTGATTGCACTTTCTATTTACATGCGCATGATGCTAGACGGGTTCGCATTGGACCAACGCCCGCGACTCGTCATTCTATTTAATCTACAGCATGTGATTTGAGCTCGAAACCGGGAATTACCCGCTCTAACACGGCTTGTCATGAACTATTTGTGTAGCGATTCCAGGTGGTTGCATGAGCGCATAAACAAGTATATGAAAGAAGAAAAACTGAACGATACATATATTTTATGAAGATAAAGCACCTCTAAATACCATCCAAAATGGTAGCATAATGCTCATTATAATATAATGAATTTATAATTATTCTAGATATATTTCGCTCCCTCATTGCCTTCAGTAGAAAACGAACCGACGTAGTCATTAAGAAGATGCAGAAAGTAGTCATGTTGCAACTTTGCAACATATATATCACATGCATTGTGTGTGCGTTTCCGTAGAGCTATTTTGTGACTAACAGCTAAATTTATTTATAATATTTTGGAAGCCATTATATTACTATGAGCCTCAGGCTGCAACTTCAACTGATATTGATAAGTTACTCATTCATCTTATGGTATCAATTTTGAAAAGACATTCAAAGAGCAGCATTGCCGGAAGTATTCCTGTTCTAACCTTATAACATCTGCATCGCATGTTCACGTATTGTTTGCGCGTGTCTACAGAACTATTTCATGTTTGACAGCTGGCGGAACAGCCGTCGAAGCCTTTTGCCGATGGCTGTATGTTTGGAGTACACCTCGCAGCCGGATCATGTGACTACAGCTCAATGTCTGTGCAGCTATTTTTCACGGGATGCCAATCGCAACATTTCCCTCGACATTTGGAGTCGTCGCCGACCATCCGGCCGTCACACGGCTCGTGAAACTCGTCGCGTCGCTCTGACATGCAACGGAGATGGACGTGTGACGCTCGCCGTAGGTCGGCGATCCATCCAGGGGTGGCCAGCTGCCACCTCGCTCTCGGCCATATCCAGCCGGTCTGTCGACGTCCAACACCGCTGGTGCAGCGACGATGGGCCCCTCGGTCATCGACCGAGATGTGCTCTGTCATGTAGAACAAGCCAGCCCCGAGCGTGGAGAGTGCCTAGACTCCCAGCTGGACTACTGTACTTGTTGTGGCCATAGATGTGTGTCGCATATGGCAACATATGGCCACTTATAGCAAGATTGTTCCTTGGTCACAGGCTAAAAAATCGTTACCTATGATTTCGCACACACGATGCTGCTAGTGCCCCTTCGGCTGATGCGCAGCCCGCCGTTTGGGAAGACAAAATGGAGCGCAGAAAAGCCTCCATCATTGTGCATTGCAGTTCTGCTGGCACCGTCAATAACTGCGGCGCAACTAGTTTCCATTCTCCGGAACCCACCATCTGATAAGCCCCAGTGCAGACAGGACTCGTTTTCAGATATTGAAGACAAAAAACTTCTTACTCACTAGCACCCAGCAGCTAAACAAGCCCATCTATAGGGATATTGATGGATTGAAGCTCAACAATACTACCGATTCAAGCTATATGCCGAATGCTAGGTGACATACCCGTACACCAGTATACCTGTATACACATCAGTAACTTGGCTTCAGAATACGATGCGATAGGACAATTTTGAAATATTGCCCTTTATACGGACTTCTGACATTTATGTCCGGCACGTACAAGATAGTAGCCTTGCTTTCGTACGTTTTCTAATTTAATCGCATCCGAATGTTTGCTGTTCATGTAGTCGAAGTAATGTGCATACACTAATCCGCGATTCCCAGGAAGAAAGTCGTTTTGCGCAATAACTCGGCCGGAATTCTCACAGGAAGACAGCGGAGCTCCCAATTGAGCGACTGGTACCCCGTGGCCAGTGTTGGGTCAGTGGCCAGTGGCCAGTGTTCGTACATTGGGCAGTGGCCAGTGGCCAGTGTTCGTACATTGGGCAGTGGCCAGTGGCCAGTGTTCGTACATTGGGCAGTGGCCAGTGGCCAAGGTACGAGACGCTGGCCGCCCGCCAGTTTTCCCGCATCGCCATAAACAACAGGATCATCATGCGTTGTTACGGAGGCATTAAAGAAAGTGGCAATCATGGGTGACCGACGCTTAGGCGAACAACAGACGCTACAAGACGGACCCGTTATTAGGCGCGAAACCACAAGGCCGACGGTAAGGTCTAATCATGGTCGTTGTCTCGTACCACCCAGATAGCATCCTTCCCGCCTTCCGTCCGCATGTTCCCCTGCGCGCGCCGATCGCACACACACTCCTAGGAAGCTCAGAGCATCCAGGCGTATGGGTGGTGTATGCGTGCGGGGTGATGAATTCCTGCCATTATTACTATGATTATCTCCCTGGAGATCGATAAACTATTCACTTCGCTGGAACAAGCTTGCAGTCGATGACGGGCACATTTGTAGATGCAAGTAATGATGCGTCACAGCACAATCCACAATGTGATGATTTTCATCAGCTGCGCAAATTTAAAAACAAGCGTAAGACCATTCATGACATTTTTACTCAGTTCCATCAAACACAAACGCCTCCTCATGTAGACTGGCAACGTTTCACCAGAATTGTGCCTCAGAATGTGAGCAAAATAGTCTGGTCAAAAATATCGGAAGGGATTAAGAGACAACTATGACTCTCACGCTTTGTTCCATGCATGGATAAATCCCCGCGGCGGTAGCGCTATATGCAGCATAACTTAGCACGCGCCCTGAAGGCCGTCTGAAAATTACGCACACTGGAGAAGGGTGAGGGGGGAGGGGTGGGGTGGATTCCGCCCACCTCCAAGACCTCGGCTCTTATTAAAGCTAGGATAGTTAAATAATCAAGCCATCGTGGTGAACTGTATCGTGTGTAAATTTCATGGCCTTAGGTAAGTATCTTCAAGGTCAAATAAGGTCACATATGTCACATTTTTCCTCTTTTGCTTGGCTTGTCTTGACATTATTATGCATCGTTGCGATTGTGTTTAAATACTCCAAAGTGGGCATCAATGATGTTTTGGACATGACTAATGATACCAGGCAGATAATAGATCCGGCATTTGGCCTCAGGCCATCTACATATCAATACTTTACCGGGTCAGTTACCGGTTCCAGTTACCAGAACCGGGCCGCCCGCCGGACTGGCGGACGGCCCGGCACAATCGGCTTCACGAAGACAGGGCTGAAGTACACAAATGAAGTGTGGAAACGGTTAGGCTCACAATGACAAAAACAGTAGTTTTCAGTATGTATAGGGAGCGTCATGCAAAAAGGCATGAACCGCATGACAGCCATTTCCGCTTATGACAACCCTTTAGTTAACCAAGTTTGGTTCCATTTACCTGTCATTACTTGGGTGACCCAACATGACCTTGAAACAATATAGCATAACCATATACATCAAACAAGTCACCAGTATTGCCCAAAACACTTCCCTCTTGCCGACATACGGGAACTCCATTAGCGCCGATTCTTGTGGTCAGGCGCCACGAAATGTTTTGAATTAGACGGCCTTTAACTGGACAAAATCTGACCGATTTTTCACTTTTCTAATTTTAAACGACGTGCCCGGGTTTTAGCAGCAGATACACAAAAATAGCGCATATCAACCTATACAATCTGGAGTTATTTATGACAAACTGGAGGGGTGGGCGGATTTCGCCCTCGCCCCCTCTCCAGTGCGCGTGTTAAATGCTGCGGTACCCCACCCTTTGGAACCGTTAGCGTGTCTGGCCACCGCACCATTTCGCTCATTGCGCGGGAGAAGTTTGCGGCGTATGAATCTGCAGCGGCATATCGTGCTTCAGCTTCCAGCACACATTCGCCACAGCTGCGAGGACCCTTTCTCCCGCGTGGTGCCATTACGCTCGGGACCATGGGGTAGTTTTGGCGCAAGCAAATGGCCCTTCCTGCATTAGATTACCAGACGTGGAATGCGTAACATGTCAGGCATGCGATGGATATGCATTGTGCTCACGGCATGGATTCCCAGCAATTACCTTAGTCGTGATAAATGGCGACACGAACAGACCGACAAGAGTTCGTCGGTGGAGGAGCGCACTGAACACCGCCGCTCAGCTCAGGTCTGATGCACTCGCCGGCGAGTTAGGCACCAGTCATCGTTGAAGACTATATTTATGTGAGATAGTTAGGAACGAAAATACTCCGTGATAATGACTGATCGAGTCCATCGCGGTCCGACAAATCTGTGGCGAGTATAAGGCGCCCACTGGGCGCCTAGCGACACAACAATTTCTGAAGATTCAGCACCGTCCCAGAATCTCCTTTCCAATCAACTGGGCCGCACCTCCCCCTTACACCCCCTGGAGATACCCTAGTAACCCGCCGCCGTTGCATTCCAGCCGCCGCGGCGGCGGCGCCAGTCAGACGGGCAATCACGCGCCGGTCCGACCGCGACTGCTGCTGTTACCGTCACCCTGACTGCCCTGCCATCTGCACCTATCGCGGCGTCACCTCCCTGACTGCCATCTGTACCTGTCGCGGCGTCACCTCCCTGACTGCCCTCTGTACCTATCGCGGCGTCACCTCCCTGACTGCCATCTGTACCTATCGCGGCGTCAGCTCCCTGACTGCCATCTGTACCTGTCGCGGCGTCACCTCCCTGACTGCCCTCTGTACCTGTCGCGGCGTCAGCTCCCTGACTGCCCTCTGTACCTATCGCGGCGTCGCCTCCGCAATCTGTACCTATCGCCTCTCCTGCTGCCATCTGTACCTGTCGCGGCGTCAGCTCCCTGCCACCTGTACCTGTCGCGGGTCACCTCCCTGACTGCCATTTGTATCTGTCGCGGCGTCAGCTCCCTGACTGCCATCTGTACCTATCGCGGCGTCACCTCCCTGACTGCCATCTGTACCTATCGCGGCGTCACCTCCGCGGCCATCTGTACCTATCACGGCGTCAGCCCTGACTGCCATCTGTACCTATCGCGGCGTCACCTCCCTGACTGCCATCTGTACCTGTCGCGGCGTCACCTCCTGACTGCCATCTGTACATGTCGCGGGGTCACCGACCCATCTGTACCTGTCGCGGCGTCAGCTCCCTGTTGTACCTATTGCGACGTCAACACCCACTCAGCGCTGCTACCGTCACACTGACTGGTCTCTACCTTCTGCGCCTATCGCGACGTCAGCACCCACTCAGCGCTGCTACCGTCACACTGACTGTTCAACCTGCTGCGCCTATCGCGGCGTCAGCGCCAGCTCCGCGCTGCTGATTGGCGCAGGCGGTGTTGATCGGTTCACACGGACAGCATCCACCGGCGTCGAGCCGACCTGACAACGCTCAGTCGCGCCAGCCCGGTGACCGGCGGCTCGTGAGGAGCTGCAGGCACCGTCGTGACCTTTGTCGGCCTCCGAGAGGTGCAGTGATGTCAGGGGTTAATAATATTGGCGTGGTCACAGGGCGCACATCTACAGGCCGGGACAGCCCCACGAGGCGCCGCTGTAGCGTGATGATTGCCCCGATGGCTGTCGCGAAAATCTGCCCAGTGGGGAGCAATTTGTTATTGATGGGCGGTGGATAGGCGGACGGTCAGGCTATCGCATGGTGGCGAGGACGGAGGGTCTGCTTTGGAAACGGCGAGTCTCCTGCGGCTTCGGTACACGAGTCCACTCCGGAGACGGCGAGTCCACTGGGCTCAGATACACGAGACCACTCCGGAGACGGAGACACTATTACGGTTCCGGCACACGAGACCACTCCGGGAACGGAGAGTCTGCTGGGCTCCGGTGCACTAGTCCACTCCGGAGACGGAGGCACTATTACGGTTCCAGTTCACGAGACCACTCCGGAGACGGATAATCCGCTGCGGTGACGGGTGGAGACCAGTCGCCGGTTCGGACGACTTGCTCTGTGCGGGGTCCGCGGTAGATAGCCTACTCCGGAGAAAGAGGGCCCGCTGCGGTGACACGAAGTCCGCTGTGAGGACGAAGGATCTGCTGGGGAACGAACAAATATGGCGCGTGGATGAACAGTCTGCTGTGAAGACGGGCAAGTTCGTCGCCGCGAGACCGAGTCTGCTGCTAAAACCGACAAGCCCGTGCTGCTGAGAGAAGCGAGTCCGCTGCTGGGAAGACGACTCTCCTCAGAGGACGTACGTGTCTTGTGCGGAGACAGATGACAAATTGTACCTGCTGGCCAACAGCACAGACTGAATGACTGCAGCTCGGGCCGCTTTAGATCGCATTGGGTCGGAGAAGATGAGGGGTCAGATACGACTTTGTAATCTGGATTTATATAGCCATGTGAGTCACCAAATTTGTGTTTTACAACGACTCAGACTGTTTTACGGCCCTCGTATGTCGGGGCCGGAGCGCGCCGATCTTCAATGAAGCAATTCCGGAGGACGGAATGCATGTCGCGTTGTGTGTGCGCCTCGGTGGGTGGCCGGTCAACCACCGACCGCGTTGTAATGTGCCGACACCCAATGGCACCGTCTGCACGGACACGAAAGGGATGCGGTTAGGTATGGCGAATTATCAGGCCCGCACAATCAGATGTGAAACGTGGTCCACTCAGCCACGTGCGACTTGATCATTCAGCTCCTGGGGGAGGAAGGAGGCGCCAAGGAATGCATTTTGAGAACACTAGTGCTTCCCGGGTGCGCCGACATATATTATCATTTAGGGAAATAAAGACAAGGTTGGGCAACAAAAACATAGCATAGAAAACTATAACCACAAAGACATAAGCAACAGAACAACCTAAGAATGAATAGTTATAAGGCACTGATCAAACAGGTACAAGTGCGGAGATGGAATGTTCCAAAGTATGATTGGAGATATAGACGTTTGTTGGTGTGACACTGATATGAGCAACAATACTGCATATGGTTTTTGTTTCGCTATCTTCCCATCACACATAACTAACGTATATTTTCTTTCAGTTAGAGTACAATGCTATGGAAGCCATTAGGTCAAGGGCCCAAATAAGTATGTGGATAATTTTAGAGGGAAGGAAGGCAGCCAGGTTAATTTCATTGGAGTACATATTAGCTCTTTCTTCTTCCTCGTATCCACTGTTGCAGCTGGGAGTGCAAGCACACAGTGGTGGTACAACATCAAGCCACATGACTGCTGTGCGTCCTCAGTGAACCGAATCGAGACATTTTCATCTATCGTCCCTTCACGACCGACGTCCTGTTGACTTGGCCTGACTGAGCGCTTGAGCTGTTCGTGTGACTCATCTGATGGTTCGATGTGGTCAGCTCACCGCTTCGAGACGTGCCGGGATATCTCATGTTGACTCATCCAGATATATCTGGTGTCACCCGTACCTACGATCAAACACGCCGCCAAGAATACATGCATGTGCTTATAACCAGCTTTATCCAAGTTATACTGACACTACATACTGATGAAAACAGCAGTCATTAAGGAACATCAAGAGTGAGAGGCAGAGTGAATTGTTCACTTTTATTGGAGGCCTCTAACTTTCAAAACAAAGGAGAAATGCTAAGTTTCAGATAAGTTATAATTTACACTTCGGTTCTACCTTTGTTCACAAGGCTAGATTCTGACAAAAAACGGTGACACACTGTTAAACTGTTGAGCTAAATAGTGAGCGGATGGTCAGCGGTATGCAGCTAAACGTCGACATTAACTGGACATGTGGGACATCCATGCTTATCTCGACGACTGATAACACACGCACACTGCTGCGGGAACTTCATTCCTGTGTTTGTTTTTCACGTGACGTAAAAAAGACCACTGCGTGACGAGAACGAAGGACGTGATGTGAAGAAAGAAGGTCGTCAAAAGGACGTGACGTGCCGAAAAACTGACGCGACGACTGGTTGGAAAACAGGCTTCACGTCGATTTGTCTCACGCAACACCCACCTGTGCAGTGCCAAGTTTCAGAGAATGTGGCAGATGAGAGTGGGGTGCATGCGCCCCATTCACCTGGCCCCTCTGCGTTGGCGGCGCCCATGCCCCAGACCAGCCTGCACCGCCCAACATGTCCGCCAGATGCGACCCTGACTCATAGTGGGCTCGTCGTCCACAATGACAACATTGGACAGACGCAGGTCATGACTGGTGCGGCAGGTGGGGTGCCTGGCTCGCCTGACGTGTGGTGCCAACGGCTGGAGCTGCCGCCCACCCTCTGGAGCTGGCCAGACGTCGGTCGACAGCGACCGGCCACAACGGGCCACGACCGGCCACAACGGGCCACGACCGGCCACGACCGGCCACGACCGACCACGACCGACCACGACCGGGCACGACCGGCCATGACCGGGCATGACCGGCCACGACCGGCCACGACCGGCCACGACCGGCCACGACCGACCATGACCGGCCACGACCGGCCACGACCGGCCACGACCGGCCACGACCGGCCACGACCGGCCACGACCGACCACGACGGGCATGACCGGCCACGACCGGCCATGACCGGCCATGACCGGCCACGACCGGCCATAGCCTGGCATGACTGGCCCCGACCGGCCACGACCGGCCATAGCCTGGCATGACCGGCCACGACCGGCCATAGCCTGGCATGACCGGCCACGACCGGCCACGACCGGCCACGACCGGCCACGACTCGCGCGCACGGCAGACCGCTTCCGACCATCCTGCCCTGAGCACACATGAGAAGGGGGGCCACCCAGCGCGTCTGGTCCACTCAGTCTCACTGTTGTGACGGGGAGCGCCACGGTCGATTCGACTGCGTATCTTTGCACCAGCCGCCGCACTGCGCGCCGCCTTCACGGCCTTGTCGGCGCCAGCCGTTGTCATGGTAATGAAAATGGAAATGCTGTTTTCTGGCCAGGACCGACTGACGGGGAGCGGTCATTATGCTCTGGATTTCAACCGATTCGGTTTCGCGCCGCTGGCCTCGCCTGTCATCACAGGAAACGTCTGTGTGTGTGTTGGATGAGGGACCGGTCTGCTAACCTTAGGACATGTTTGGCAAGCTAACAGAATGTGGCGCGACCGGGGATAATGTGACGGGCTTGCGCGACCCAAGTCGAGCAAAGCCCGGAGAAAGACAACAGCCAGCCAGCGAGGGTTTAACCACGCCCGTGGGGGTGTTGATGCAGCCCTCCGAAAGTGTCGTTTGCGATCACGCACACACGTTGCATGATGTCACGTCGATACATGGCAAATCTTTGCCAACGTTTCTGCATATAAAATTGAACATGTCAATGTTAGGTCACTGAGCTATAGCATCATACAAGGAAGCGTGTCAGATAGTTTGCTGTCGAAAACCAGACTTATCGGTAATTAACCTCGATTACTGCCCCAAATGACCAACGATAAGCGTCGTACGGTCACGAACAACTTAGCTCTCTAGCTCGAATGAATCATTCACTTTCTAAAACTCATTTGCTATCAGAGACCCCACCTAACACCAAATGGTCTTTTTGGAATATTTTTGCCATTTTGCCATTTTTTTATTTTGCCTGGAATTAATTTGAACGGTAAGGCTAAACTTTCCGCATATTATATACCTATGAAAACACTGTTTTCAGGTACGATTTCGGAAGTATCCAAACCAGGCCAGCAGGTTAACTTCGTTTGAACCTTGACTTCTGGGTCAAAATGTTTCTAACACACTCCACATAGTTCGAATTCCAAGATACTGAGAGCTACTAGTATACAATCTTTCAGCGTGAAACTATTGTTGTTTTGGCAGCCAACAATTGAACGTGAAGACTCCAGATACATTTTCAGAAAAAAAAATATATCTGACTGATCTGCGAGGTCAACCAGTGACCTAAGGTGTACAAACGGGTATTAATCGCCAGATCATTTGACGGGCAGCACACTGGTTCTTGTTCCATGTCGCCAAAGCTCCACTTGCAGGCGGCAGGGGAGTGGAGCCCCAACGACTCACCCCTGCCCTTCTCCTGCACTGTGGAATTTGGCATGTGTCGTTCATGGGCGAAGGTTAAAGCGCAGAACACATTATATTGGTGCGCTACACAAGCCACAGTTCATTCAAGCTTGGCATTGACTTGGATTATAATAGAATCAATGCATGTGCACATACGTTTAGCGGTGGACAATGTCACCAGGACAGGTTTCAAAGTGATACAATGAGTGAATGAGCTAGTGCATGGACGAGTGATTGAGTGATTGAGAGAGTCAGAGAGTCAGAGAGTCAGAGAGTCAGAGAGTCAGGGAGAGAGAGAGAGAGAGAGAGAGAGAGAGAGAGAGAGAGAGGAGAGAGAGAGAGAGCATTAACTTGGTCTTCACAATTACCATATTTCAGTTGTCTTATCGGCCTACGACAACCTTTGCAGCAACGCCCCTGGCATTATCGAACGACGACAAATATCATCTGCATGTTTGGGCCTCATCGATTATTCAACCAGAACCTATCAGTCGTCACCTTATGTCGGGCAGCTGCAGACTGCACGCCAGACATGATGTAGCCACCCAGACATGATGCAACCACCCTAACAAGATGCAACCACCCAGACATGGTGTAGCCACCCAGCCATGATGTGGCCACCCAGACATGGTGTAGCCACCCTAACAAGATGCAACCACCCAGACATGGTGTAGCCACCCAGCCATGATGTGGCCACCCAGACATGGTGTAGCCACTCTAACAAGATGCAACCACCCAGACATGGTGTAGCCACCCAGCCATGATGTGACCATCCAGACAAAATGTAGGCAACCAGACATGATGTAGCCACCCAGACATGATGTAGCCAACCAGACATGATGTAGCTAACCAGACAGGATTAGCTACCCAGACATGATGTAAGCAACCAGATATGATGCAACCATCCAGACATGATGTAGCCAACCATATATGATGTAGCCAACCAGTTATGATGTAGCTAGCCAGACAGGATGTAGTTAACCAAATATAATGTAGACAACCAGACATGATGTAGCCACCCAGACGTTATGTAGGCAACCTACCTGATGTAGCTGACAAGACATAATGTAGCCACCCGTGGGAGTGAGTCTGATTCGCACAAAAGCTTGCAATCGCCCTGCGGCTCGTCATTGCAAGCCTAACTGAGGTTGTACGTGCTGCATGGACCCATGTGCTTCACTGGCCTCATTCGGTTTAGTATCGGAAATTCAACGCGGTCATTCTGGCGCAATACACTTTGGTCTTCATGTCCGGTGATGACGGCGTAAATGCGTGCCAGTGTATTCCCTGGTAGAAATGTACTCCGTAATGCTCCCCAGAATACTCTCAGGAACACTCCCCGGGAAGTGTTTTGATTACCATTCAGCTATCTTCAAGCGTTGGAGAGCGCGTCCACGAGATGATGAGAGCGGCGTGCCCAGTGGCAATGAAAATCATTACCCTTCCTCAGATATTGCCCTCGTCCTAAGACGAGAGATTATGACCCTGACTGTACTTTCGCACCGTTCAAGAATTACCCCAGACCATCTTATATCACAGAGTGACACATTATTAAGCAGCAACAGTTCACCATGTTGTTGCACAGTACAGCCAACATAGGCATTTTCGAAGTCGTCACATGACGCAAAAATCCCACTCACCATGTGTTTCTGCTCCCCTTCTATTTTGTACAATAGAGCCCTTTAACACGTGGCTGAATGCAACCAAGGCGAGCCAAACGCAATGGCTTCTGGGCTGGCCGTACAGGTTCCGTCGAAGATTAGGTCTGAGCGATGGCGCAGGTTATTTGGCAACCGACGGGGCCTCATAGGCGGGCTCATTCGGGTCGGCGTTTCAATCGACGCGCCATTCCGGGTAGGATGCATTTCGGTGATCTGCCACGTCGATACTACGCAGGCCTGAAAGGAAAATGAAAATGGAGTCGCTTGGCCGGCATACAAACAGGCCTGATTAGGTGGGCCGCGTTCCACGGTGGGGTGTGAGTCGACTGCCACGGCCCGGTTACTGTCGGGCTACTGGGTGCGCAGTACACACTGTATTCGACACTCAGCTGGTACTGGGCACCCACAACTAGTCTCTGGTCAGTGGCCGCTGAACACTGACCATCGACTTCTGGGCACTGACCGTTGCGTGTTGAGCACTGAACTCTCGGGAATAGCCTCTCAGCAACGGAGAACAACACCGTATGACTGAGGATTAGTTGGTTGACTATTGGAGTTTAGGGGCGCATCGACTGCGTCGGTCATACACCGCCCATGTCAGCATTATTTAAACGATGGCATGCACACGAAAGTCAGTCGACAAGACAGCTGCATGTGAAGGGGTCGACGTAAGTGTGACAGCGTGCCGTGCAACGATCTTCATTTCGTCAGGTGTAAAAGCGAGTTAATGAGGGCGTAAATCACGGAAAACTTGGCTCCTGATGGAAAGCGGAAAAGCCGTCCCGATTGAACAATGGATGTCTCATCCCCTAATACTTCCCTAAGGGGGAGAAAGGCATGTCCAAAATTACACCTTCACTCAGGAGTAAGTCACCTGCCTGCAATTAGTATGTACCGCACTGACATTCCAGCATGGCACCTTGACACCATTTTGCATGCGGCATAGTGCCACCTCGTTCCGTCTGACTTCATGTGGTGATGATAGCCATTAACTAAGACGGGTTAGATCGTTCTCAACTTGTTGCTTATGATGGCATCTCAACTGGCCTGCCAGCTCTTGACGATGAGGCCCTTGCTTTCTGGATAGAAGTCGGCGGCAGGGAGAGGTAGACATCGTGTGTAAGGAGCCCGAGCAGCACGCTTTGCTGCAGGTTCAGCGGCCTTGTTGCCACAGATTCACACGTGGCTCGGAATCGAACAAAACACGACCGTCTTTCCCCTGATGGTCAGCGATGTGAGTCTAGATAGAATCTCCTGTAAAATGGAGTTCGTTGGATAAAACACTCCCAGCGCGAGAAGGCTGCTGAGCGAGTCGTTAAATAGTACGTGCTGTGCATGCTCAGCAATCTCAATGAAACTCAATGCTTTGTTTATGGCGACCAACTCTGATGTGTATACAGATGTGTTGTCTGAAAGAGAAAGCAATCTTCGCCCGGTATCCGACACAGAGGCACTTCCAACACCAGTGTCCGTCTTCGCGCCGTCTATGTGCGTCGGTGTATAGTTTCTGAATGATGAGAGCAGTTCTAGCGCCCTTAATCAACGTCTGTGGAAGGACGTCACCTTTCTTCAGGTATAAGAGTGGCACGTCGACACTTGGCGAGGCCAGTTTCCATTTCAATGACGTTGTACGCATCACCCCGCGTAGTCTCATGTTGTGTTCCCAGAATATCGCGCGGATTCCGACGCAAAAATGTAGGGCACTTCCGCGTTATCATCTAAAGAGAGCCAGAACCCGCCGCGAAAATACCGACCGATAGGTAGGATGATGAGGAAATTGGCGCAGTTTACATGCATAAGGCATCCCGAGTAATTCACGGCGTAAAGCAAGGCATGGCTGGTTTGGACCTGCTAAAATACTGGCAACCGGGGAGGTGTGAAAGGCGCAAGCAACAATACGTAGAGAGGTGTGGTGGATGGTATCTAGTGTTCGTTATGCTGTATTAAAAGTACCATCATACACAAAACAGGCATAGTCTAACTCCTATCGGATCATATATCTGTACAGAAGAAGCCATGTACTGAAGACACTGGGTACAGGATAAGCGGTACTGAGGAATTGGCGGTAGGATCTGAGTTGGGGGTTAGGGTTTTATGGCGCATCGACCATGGTAGATTATTTAGTAGGATCTGAGTACCGAACACCCGGGTCTGTCACACAATTCGCATGCAGAATATTTTCGTCCCCGACTGCAACACGGGGCGCTATAGAGCTGTCACGCAACACAAAACTGCCAATCGTGTTGCTGACAAACTGCTACGATACGGGACTCTGTCGCTGTGTTACAGAGATGAAGCATCCTCGGTGCGGAGAGAGCCTGCTCTGGTATCTGGCCGCGGTCAGCCTGCTATCACCGCCAGCTAATGGTGAGCACAGCCAGCCACCACCAGCTAATGGTCAGCACAGCCAGCCACCATCAGCTAATGATGAGCACAGCCAGCCACCGCCAGCTAATGATGAGCACAGCCAGCTACAGCCAGCTAATGGTGAGCACAGCCAGCTACAGCCAGCTAATGGTGAGCACAACCAGCCACCATCAGCTAATGGTGAGCACAGCCAGCCCCCGCCAGCTAATGGTGAGCACAACCAGCCCCCGCCAGCTAATGGTGAGCACAGCCAGATACAGCCAGCTATTGGTGATCACAACCAGCCACCATCAGCTAATGGTGAGCACAGCCAGCTACAGCCAGCTAATGATGAGCACAACCAGCCACCATCAGCTAATGGTGAGCACAACCAGCCCCCCGCCAGCTAATGGTGAGCACAACCAGCCCCCGCCAGCTATTGGTGATCACAACCAGCCACCATCAGCTAATGGTGAGCACAGCCAGCTACAGCCAGCTAATGATGAGCACAACCAGCCACCATCAGCTAATGATGAGCACAACCAGCCACCATCAGCTAATGGTGAGCACAGCCAGCTACAGTCAGCTATTGGTGATCACAACCAGCCACCATCAGCTAATGGTGAGCACAGCCAGCTACAGCCAGCTAATGATGAGCACAACCAGCCACCATCAGCTAATGATGAGCACAACCAGCCACCATCAGCTAATGGTGAGCACAGCCAGCTACAGCCAGCTAATGGTGAGCACAGCCAGCCACCATCAGCTAATGATGAGCACAACCAGCCACCATCAGCTAATGGTGAGCACAACCAGCCACCATCAGCTAATGGTGAGCACAACCAGCCCCCGCCAGCTAATGATGAGCACAGCCAGCTACAGCCAGCTAATGATGAGCACAACCAGCCACCATCAGCTAATGGTGAGCACAACCAGCCACCATCAGCTAATGGTGAGCACAGCCAGCTACAGCCAGCTAATGGTGAGCACAGCCAGCCACCATCAGCTAATGGTGAGCACAACCAGCCCCCGCCAGCTAATGGTGAGCAAAGCCAACTGTCTGTGGGTGGTGAAAACAGCCAGTCAGCACCGACCAATGATGACAAGGGCGATCCAAGGGCAGTGAGACATAGAGGTCATGTGTATACCTGCATGGAGATGTGGCGCCCGCTGACTGAAAAAAACGCGCCACTTCAAGAAACTCGAGTGCACCCACCTTAAAGTTTTCATGCGAAGGCACCCCTCTGAGTACAAAACAAAGACATTGAAGAGTCAATACAAAGACAAGCACTCGGGTGCACCCTTCACTCCTTCAAATTGTCTAGATCAGTGGCGCCCTTCCAGCCCCACATATAATCAACACCCCCACCCCACTCCCCATACAAATTCCCGGATCCGTATGCATGTTAAACACGGCTAGCCGCAATATGTGTCTGATAGAGAATATAATATGCCACAGTTAGTAAGTTGTAGAATCAGCGCTGGCGATGGCCAAGGAAGTCATCACGATGTGGTGTGAGGAATTACGGCTGTGGCGAGACCAATCCGTCACATCCTGGCCTATGTTAGACCAGTCAGCAGAGTCCTGATAATAGTGGAACCAGTCCGTTACATCTCAAGGCCATAATTAGACCAGTCCATCGCATCTCATGGCCATAGTTAGACCAGTTCATCACATCCCATTGCCATATTTAGACCAGTCCATCACATCTCGTGGCCACAGTTAGACCAGGCCGTCACATCCCATTGACATAGTTAGACCAGTCCATCACATCTCGTGGCCACAGTTAGACCAGGCCGTCACATCCCATTGACATAGTTAGACCAGTCCATCGCATCTCATGGCCATAGTTAGACCAGTCCGTCACATCCCATTGACATAGTTAGACCAGTCCATCGCATCTCATGGCCATAGTTAGACCAGTCCGTCACATCCCATTGACATAGTTAGACCAGTTCATCGCATCTCATGGCCATAGTTCGATCAGTCCGTCACATCCCGTGGACATAGTTAGACCAGTTCATCGCATCTCATGGCCATAGTTCGATCAGTCCGTCACATCCCGTGGACATAGTTAGACCAGTTCGGCACATCCCAGCCATAGTTGAATCAGTCAGTGACACCCTGATAATGGTGAGATTAGTCCGTCACATCCCTTGGATATAGTTAGAACAGTCCGTCACAATCCATAGCTATAGTTAGACCGGTCCGTCACATCCTGGTCATAGTTAGGCCAGTCAGTGACACCCTGATAATGTGACACCAGTCCGTACGGACAGCTTGTTATTGTGCACAAACGCCTTGATCGAACAGTTTGCCGTTGCGAGTCACCACTGCCGAACACGATATTAGCCAACGTGTTTTCATGGTTACGTATATTTCACTGCCTGGATTTGCTTCCAGAAGTTGTTGTTGCAGATGCTATTACACAGTTGCTTATGCTTTTCGCCATCACATTATCATTATGAGAATGAAGCCGGACAGCATGCCCTTTTTACCATGTGTGGTGTTCGGCACTACTCCACGCGCCTTGTGGCGCAAGGGTGAGCCAGCATCACCAGCATACACCTCGGGGCAGTTGACAGCAAAATAGAGGAATTTCTTCTTTCGCAATACAGCACAACGCATAATGCATGTTAATTACCAAATTTGTATAAATAGCAAGGGAAACTCGGCAGTAGGTTTTCAGCACTCGGGACTGCGAACGAAATTTGGTAGCGGTTTTGTGGTAAAGGCGAGGCGGAAACGCTTTAGAAAGTTGGCGTTTCAGCTCGGCGTAGCCTTACCATCACTTGGACTTGATTTGCTTCCGACAAGCAGTGCGGGACAAATGGTGGGGAATAAATGGATGTGATGCCTCTCTGGCATTTAAATCAATTAGAAAAACCAAACTGGTGCACTTTGTAGTGCTATTTTATATTTGTTGGGCAGCGACTGACATTGAATGTTTATGAATAGCAATAGAAGGCCTTGCCAGGTGGTCGTTAATGCATTGATGACACCAGATACCCAGCGAAAAGCTGAATCGATGATAATGCCATGCGATTAATGTCACACTACTGCATGGTAATGAAGACGTATACACTGTGACTAGATTTAATTCACCTTGTTGGAGGCCCGAGACCATAGGTGTCTTGAATACGATGTTTGCTGTCAGATTAAGAAAGCTAAGACGGACGAAGACATCTCTAGGCCATTTGGATTTTCAGCTTATGCAGGCGGAGCCGCGTCGATAGCACACATGTCACAGGTCACAGGCTACGGTGCCAGGTTTGTAATGTCAACAAATATTGTCATGAATCGCTGTGTATCCGTTGGTTTGATCATTGGGGCCATTGGGAGTAAAAGCCAGCAGTATGAGCATGAACATGAACTGAGATGGCCAGTCGCATGTCAGTGCACCTGCACAGAACCAACCGAGCAGGCTGGTATGCGTTTGGCAAGCAACTGAACAAATCTTAGTCCGAAATATTGCAGCGAAATTACGACCCGTCAGAAGGACTCAAGTATCCTATTCCCTTCACCTGGGCCAGATGCAGATTAGGTGATTCCAATTAGCAACTGCTCAGTGATCTTCTTGATAATTTCAGGGACATGAGCGTTCCTTTGACACATACGGCTATTTCAACGATATGTGGATGATGAGTATTTCCTCGCGACAGTACAGATGTTTGGTTGACTGTGTGCGCTTGTGTTATTATTTAAATCGTTATGACGTAAACATTGGAAAACACAATTAAACGCCTCTTTTCCTCCACGGTTTGTCAGCTCACACAGGATAAGACAGTATTTTGCTGTGTATGAACAGAAGCCCAATTGGTAGTAACTTCGAAATACAAATTTAAACACAAGATTGTCTTTGCATCTATGCAAACCATCTATGCATTCATTTGATGTATTACGTCTGACATAAGCCAGTACAGATTTAAAGATAACTTGCTGTTCGGTCACCAGGGCGCTTCGGGGACCTCGTGCAGGCTCCCGAAGAGCCCAAACAGGGAGCAATGTAGTGTCTGTACAGATGCACAGGATGTGCCAGTCAGACCAGAACAGGACCCGGAGGTAGCTGAGTCTGCGCAGCAGGAGTGTCAGTCAGATCAGTACAGGACCCGGAGGGAGCTGAGTCCGCCCAGGAGTGTCAGCCAGACTAGTACTGGGACCCGGAGGTAGCTGAGTCTGCGCAGTAGGAGTGTCAGTCAGATCAGTGCAGGACCCGGAGGGAGCTGAGTCCGCCCAGGAGTGTCAGCCAGACTAGTACTGGACCCCGGAGGTAGCTGAGTCTGCGCAGCAGGAGTGTCAGTTAGACCAGTACTGGGCCCAGGAGGGAGCTGAGTCCGCCCAGGAGTGTCAGTCAGACCACTACTGGGTCCCGGAGGTAGCTGAGTCTGCGCAGCAGGAGTGTTAGTCAGATCAATACAGGACCCCGAGGGAGCTGAGTCCGCCCAGGAGTGTCAGTCAGACCACTACTGGGTCCCGGAGGTAGCTGAGTCTGCGCAGCAGGAGTGTTAGTCAGATCAATACAGGACCCCGAGGGAGCTGAGTCCGCCTAGGAGTGTCAGTCAGATCAGTACATGACCCGGAGGTAGCTGAGTCTGCGCAGCAAGAGTGTCAGTCAGATCAGTACTGGGTCTCGGAGGGAGCTGAGTCCACCCAGGAGTGTCAGTCAGACCAGTGCAGGGCCCCGGAGGCAGGTGAGTCTGCGCAGCAGGAGTGTTAGCTGCCATCCAGCTCCGCACAGTGCCTCTGTGGACACGGCGGCTGTACAGCGTACACAACATAGAACCAAACCACCACCTGTAGTGAGGGTGGTGCTCAGTCGGACCAGTACAGAGCTCTGGTGGCGGCGGGTCAGCCGTGGCGCGAGTGTCAGCCGGCCGGTGTTGCGCAGAGGCCCGCTGCCAGGTGCGCGCTGTGCAGCCACAGTGAGAGTGGCGCCGGCGTCGGCGCGCGGTAACCGGTCCGTGCGTGAGCAGGGTCAGCTGTCGGCGCGTGATCGAGGTCGGTCGGCCGGCCGTCGGCCGCCGCCACATGCGGACGGGTGCGTGTCTCGGCCGGCCGACATCGACACCGGCCGGACGCGGCCATCAGCCGGCTTACCTGCCCCATCGCTCATCGTTCGTCAATCGAACGGCCGGCAAACCCCGCGTCGGCTCTGAGCGACGCTCAGTTCACGCCGCTCACCGGCGCAGCGTGATTTGAGCCGGATCTGCGGCGCTTGCGGTGGCTCTGTGGGAGGGGTGTCGACTCTTGATTGTAAGATCGCGAGTTCGAGTCTCGCAACCGGTGGGATTATCGAGTCCACCCGGCATCGATCGGCGTAGGAGGTTTGCAATACTTTATGGCCTAGCGGTCAAACATGCTGTAACAGAGCAGACTGAGGTTCTTCTTCTGAGCCGGATCTTCACGCACGTGACGAGCGAAGCTCGGACTCGGTTGACGGAGCTATCGCTAGAACGGGCACGCAGACGAGCGCCCCAGTCTGTGGTCTGAGTATGGGCATGACACCGGAACGGTAAGCGTGCCCCTGTCACACAAGGAGAGGTCACACGAGGAACGAGAGGAGCACCCAGCCAACTCTGTGGCGTTGGTGGTGGGCATGCCACCGGAACAACGAGAGTTACATTGTCACCAGGAGGAGGAGGAGGGGGGTAGGAAGAAAGGTGAGCACTCAGTCGTTGTGTGAGTGTGAGCATGACACCGGGACGGCGAGCATGCCCTTGTCGCCTGAAGACGGATCGGGAGCAAGAGGACCAGGACGTGGAGTTTTCCAGACCACGTGTAACGTTGACTGAACACGGAAGTTGGCCGACACAGGATTGTATCGAGTCTGTGTGTGTGTGCTGGAAGTGTTTCCTCACCTCCATCACGACCCAGGTGCTGCGGCAGCTGCTAATGGTGGATGGAATCGCCGAGCCGCGGTCGCCCACCCTGCCTATCGTGTAATCCCTACCAGTTAAGTCTGACGCGATCAGAATCACTTCTGCAAACGTATGGCTGCTCAGCCAGGGTCCTTCCAACCGCACGCGCAATCCAACTGCGCGCACTGACGCGGCAGGAGACGAAAGCTGATGAGGAAGCCAGGCTCAGGCGAACTGCACTGTCACTTTGATTGACATTTATGAAGAGAGGTTTATCTTGGTGTGGAATGCAGAGCACCAGGAACTCTACTTTCCAAAACCGGCTGAAGTATTCAAGCAGATCAAGGGGATTTCCTACCAGCGAAATTCATCTGTGGAAGGCCGATGCAAATGATGGCCTTTAAGCTCAAAAACAGGTTCAGCCCGAAGCAAATATAGCCATGGTTTAGGAAATTGCAGGGTACAATTTGCGACAGACTTGCATCATGTCACTATCATTCACAACACGCCTGACCAAACCCCCATTCCCGATAGCGTCGTTTGAATTTGCTTTGCTAGGTCCGATGGCGTCAACTGACCTGACTTGGCCTCCACAGAGTGCTCGACATAACCCGGAAATGCTGACGTCACCTGACCTAAGCTTATCCCCAAGAGCTTTCGGGAAAAGTGCGCCTGGTGACATCACGTGATTCCACCTGACTTCACCTCCACCTGGGGGGCGCTGGGGCTGATGATGTCATCTAACCTGACCTGACTTGACCTGACCTGAGCCTTGCAGGATGTGGCAGGCGGTTGGGTCTTGTGACGTCACTGATCTCCACAGGATGATCCGAGCCAATTGATCTGATTGTGTCACCTGACCTGACCTGACCCAACCTGACCTCCACAGGGTGTTCGGAGCCACTGGGTCTGATGACGGGCGATGTGGAGGACTGGCAGGTAGCGGCCAGCAGCACATTGACCTCTGACCGGGACTGCAACACCAAGTACGCCCGGCTGCATGGTCCGGCCGGCAAGGCTTGGTGTGCCGGCTACAAACGAGAGGCCGAGTGGCTCCTTATCGACCTCGGAGTAGAGGCCAACGTAAGTCACATGGTCGCTGGCACGGCATTGACACCGACGTAGAGGCTAACATTAGTGACGCTGGCATTCGCACTGGATTTGGGAGTGACAATGGCCCAGAGGATAGGCTATATGACCCAGAAGTCGGATGCGTCGTAACAGACGCAGATGCTAGCGTTAATGACATTAACATTCGCATCTGATCTGAGACTGATAAAGACTCAGAGGCCAACGTAAGTGACATCAACGAGTGTATTAGGTAGTGTTAGGTTAACGCTGAGTGTGAACATAAGTGACATCAGCCTGAAGACGCAGATGATTGGAGGACGCTCACCTTGGACACAGGTCAAGTGACATTGATCTGGGCGCTTTGGTAATTGTTTGACCTCGACGTAGTTTCCTCACCATAGAGACCAGCCCACGTGGATGACATAAAGGCATTTATAAAAGTGATTGCTGTGTAAGATGATCCCAGCGAAGAAGTCATGATCGGTCATCGGTCATCGGTGCAGATGGCATCTACCGTTGGCAGAAGTGACCGTGAATGGCAATCAGGGTCTCCCTGTTATGGCAAATGGTTATTATAATTTACAGGTGCCTCCACGCCCGGGAAACACAGAATAAATATTTGCATGATCCCGTAAAATATTTGTATTGGCCATGGTTTGAGACCAATGCGACACATGGGATAAGACGAACGGCTGTGTAAGGTATCGGTCGTTGCGCGTACATGTTACTGCATAATAGACCAAAAAGTAAAATATGAACTAAGTGTACAATGTTCGTCCGAATTGCTCGTGCAGACACGCGCATTAAGAAACATCTGTCGACAGGCTTGGTGCCCTGTTGAGCACGGCACGACTCTGTTGCAGATATCCAGCGTGATGGTGCAGGGTCGCGGCGACGGCGCCGAGTGGGTCACCAAGTTCGTGCTGTCCTACAGCAACGACGCGTACACTTGGAAGTTCACCAATGACATCTACGGCAAGAAAAAGGTAGCGCGTCAATGGTCAGACTGCCAAGAACTTGATGGTATATATGGAGCTTCGTTCGGTTTCCTCCATTACTTATTACAAAATCAACGCCGTATTTTAATTTTCTTGTAACACTTGCTTCTTACATCACTTACGGTGAACCGCAAGTGATGTAAGATACCGTTGCGCCTCGGTTTCTGTTAATCTGTCTTCCTCAAGTGGCATGACAGGCTGCCAATTGAAATTGCTAATAATTGTGTATATGTCGGAAACTCCCAGCAGATGTAATTTTTGGGTCGCACGTAAGAAGTATATAAAACAAACAATATCTAGGCAGCAAATATGCATACACATAAGGAAACCATGCATACTCACTTCGTTCCTACGTTTAGACGGCACAGATTAACTGACTCAACCACTTCGCCAGACATTCTCGGCCAACACGGATTCCCACTCGCTACGCCACCTGTACCTGGACGAGCCAATCTCGGCCCGATTCGTGCGGATCCACGTGATGGAGTGGCACGGGCATCCCAGCATGCGCGTGGAGTTGATCGGGTGTCAAGGTGAGTGGAACCTCTTCACGGTGGTGTCTGTCACTACTGAGGCACACGACTGTGAAGCCCAGCCCGCATCGAGGAGGCGGAGACAACACGAATGTGCTTCGCAGGAGGTGAATTTCTTTCAGTCGGTTCTGGCATGCAGAGTAATGCTATTAAGAATGGTAAACGCCATCAAGGCGCCAGCCTAAATCCAAAGCAGCCAAGATAAAAATGACCCTGGGTCATTTTCTTAACAATTCAAGGGGAAGTGCATGACATATGACGCGACAATGGGGCCAGGTTGCCTGGACGCAATGACGTGATGACATGACGCGACGACGTGACAACATGATGCAATTATATGATGACATGACGCGATGACGTGATGGCATGACACGATGATGTGATGGCATGACGCGATGATGTGATGGCATGACGTGATGACATGGCGTGGTGACGTGCCGGCATGACACAATGAAGTGATGATATAACGCGGTGACGTGATGTCATGACGCGATGACGTGATGGCATAACGCGATGATGTGATGGCATGACGCGATGACGTGATGGCATAACGGGATGATGTGAGGACACGAAGCCACAGCCATCTATGGCTGTAGCTAAAAGCAATATGTTGTACCAATATGCTTGTGGTCGGCCTTAACCGATAACGCAGCGATGCCTTATAGCTATGGAGCGAGAGCGGATTCGTCGAAGTGAGTGATGTCGCGCTATCATCGAGATCACTGTGCAAGAATCATCTGCGCCAGACCATCGCAGGTGTTGCTGAACTGTACAACATGCGATGTTGAAAAACGGAGAGGTAATGCTGATATTTAAGACGATACGGCTGTCATCACTGGCGCTACATGTATTGAAGAGAATCTCCGGCTCAATCGTAACTGAAAACTATTTGAAGATCGTATCGAAGCGGACGAGTATATATTTATTTATGAAAAGAAAACCCGTCTGGGTGGTAATTTTGGCCGTCTACCTAAGCGCTCATAAAACGCACCTTATGTTCTACGCGACAGAGATTCGGTGAAGCGGGAGTGCGGAACGTCCTAGGCCGCAATGTTTTCAAGTTGTCTTAATTTGCAATGGACGGCTAGTTCCCTCACAGCCTTTGATAGGGTAGGAAGTTGTGGTGAATGAATAGAAAGACGAGAAAAAGACTAAGAAGTAATTACTCAGGAAGTTAGTCGGATGTATGCTCTGAATCAATATATTCCGAATATTTGCTGGTGTGTGTAAGCGGAATATTATCCCGAATTTTTCTTTCATTTCCAAAAAACAGAAATTTTAATAATTTTAGCAAGGGTTCACCTAGGGTAACAGGTGGGTAGATTACGCAGATCCTACATAAAAGCCTACTCCTACCCAATCTTCCTACCCTAAACACTCAAAACGTTTAAGATTTAACATGTAAGTTCTTTCCTAAGCGTGGCGACCCCCTCCATCATAATTTTCAAAGCAGTTTCAAACTGATCAACTATGTTAACTAATCTGAAGCCAAAGTAATCCTCACATAACCTACATTGCATAACTCTGTCAGGGGCAACTTTCCTAGCTGCATGCATCTTTAAGACTGCGAGAGATGGTGTGCAGTTAGATGATCAGTGATGTCTGCGTGTATTATGTCATCGGCACAAATATTCCTTTCCTACCTATCTCCATGCTGGTCGGCATTTTTATGCGATTACCCAGCTTGAACACATCACATAAGCAATATGCCAACAACAAAAGCAGCGGAACTTTACAACAACCAAAAAATGGGCATGCAGACTATCTTCCGGACAACTATATTAATGCAATGCTAATAATGTGTATGTTGGAAATCCGGCACCATGGTTAACAGATGCACGCAGCCCTGTCTTGTGTGCTTGTTATCCAGATCATTATCCTTCCAAGGACGTTATTCAGTTTTTCGCTAATAGTTTAATGGGCTGTTGGAAAATGTCCGCAAAATGTTGTTCAGTATGAATGAAGCTGATTATGAAGCACACACAGTTTTCATGTCAGAAACAGAAGGGTTTGGCACGCATTGTGTGAAAACATATGTCATCTGGACCCAATGTTTTAAGTTCCCGAAGTCAAGTCTCAAGTCCAGTGTCGTCAGCTGATCAGTGTCTCCACAACAGAGTGTCGTCAGCTGATCAGTGTCCCCACAACAGTGTCGTCAGCTGATCAGTGTCCCCACAACAGAGTGTCGTCAGCTGATCAGTGTGCCCACAACAGAGTGTCGTCAGCTGATCAATGTCTCCTCGACAGAGTGTCGTCAGCTGATCAGTGTCTCCACAACAGAGTGTCGTCAGCTGATCAGTGTCTCCTCGACAGAGTGTCGTCAGCTGATCAGTGTCCCCACAACAGAGTGTCGTCAGCTGATCAATGTCCCCTCGACAGAGTGTCGTCAGCTGATCAGTGTCTCCTCAACAGAGTGTCGTCAGCTGATCAGTGTCCCCACAACAGAGTGTCGTCAGCTGGTCAGTGTCCCCACAACAGAGTGTCGTCAGCTGATCAGTGTGCCCACAACAGAGTGTCGTCAGCTGATCAATGTCTCCTCGACAGAGTGTCGTCAGCTGATCAGTGTCTCCTCGACAGAGTGTCGTCAGCTGATCAGTGTCTCCACAACAGAGTGTCGTCAGCTGATCAGTGTCCCCACAACAGAGTGTCATCAGCTGATCAGTGTCTCCTCGACAGAGTGTCGTCAGCTGATCAGTGTCTCCTCGACAGAGTGTCGTCAGCTGATCAGTGTCCCCTCGACAGTCACGTCAGCTGATCAGTGTCCCCACAACAGAGTGTCCCTCGTCAGCTGGTCAGTGTCCCCACAACAAGTGTCGTCAGCTGATCAGTGTCCCTCGACAGAGTGTCGTCAGCTGATCAGTGTCCCTCGACAGAGTGTCGTCAGCTGATCAGTGTCCCCACAACAGAGTGTCGTCAGCTGATCAGTGTCCCCACAACAGAGTGTCGTCAGCTGATCAGTGTCTCCACAACAGAGTGTCGTCAGCTGATCAGTGACTCCTCGACAGAGTGTCGTCAGCTGATCAGTGTCTCCACAACAGAGTGTCGTCAGCTGATCAGTGTCTCCTCGACAGAGTGTCGTCAGCTGATCAGTGTCCCCTCGACAGTGTCGTCAGCTGATCAGTGTCCTCGCAACAGAGTGTCGTCAGCTGATCAGTGTCCCCACAACAGAGTGTCGTCAGCTGATCAGTGTCCCCTCGACAGAGTGTCGTCAGCTGATCAGTGTCCCCACAACAGAGTGTCGTCAGCTGATCAGTGACTCCTCGACAGAGTGTCGTCAGCTGATCAGTGTCTCCACAACAGAGTGTCGTCAGCTGATCAGTGTCCCCACAACAGAGTGTCGTCAGCTGATCAGTGTTTCCTCGACAGAGTGTCGTCAGCTGATCAGTGTGCCGCCACACGCGAAGGTCACGGCCTCCAGCTCCCCCCGCTGGCGGCGGAGGCGCTCCTGTCAGCCCGAGGACGGCGTCATCTTCAGCAACTCCGCCTGGTGCTCCAGGCATAAGAACAGTGAGCTGAACGCGATCGGCGCATCCCGGTAGCCCGGGTTCGACCTTCGTCACCCTTCGTACTATTGTTCTTAGTTAATAGTTAATAATCTTAGCTTTAGGGCGCATCGACTACATTGGTCATGTAGCGCCCATTATTGTTCTTACATGGATTGACGGATGGGTTGTGCGACACGTGCGACATCCTACCCCCTGTCGACTGCCAGTCCAGTGCCGCCGTGCCCAGACGGTGTTTCCCTGGGTGATGCGACCGCCCCCTCTCCACGCCTCCCTCGTGCTGTTCGTCAGCCGACAGTTGGGCTGCCCGCAGGGAACCAGTGGCTGCAGTTTGACTTTGGTCCGGCGCGCAAGGTGACCGGGATCCTGACGCTGGGCCGGGGAGACGGCCGGCGGCAGCGCTACGTCACCCAGTACAGCCTCTCCTACAGCAACAACAGCGTCGTGTGGCACTTCTACAAGGACGACAACCACCTGGACCCCAAGGTAACGTGATAGTACCTGAATTCAAAGACACTTTAGCGCGATGGCCACCTGTATGTAAAGTATGACATTGCAATAAGCCCTGTGCTGCAAGGTACTCCGAATTGGCGATCATCTGGACAAATGGATGGAAGTTCCAGCGCTGTGTGCTCTCCTCCTAAAGCAACATGGATTATTTCCGAAGCGCATCATCAATTTTTCATGAACATAAATTTGAAGCTAACGCTTCTCCAAGGATGCATCACACAACAGACGGAGATCAGTCTGGCGAACTAATTATTTGCAGGGATTCCAACCTCGTCAAGATGTCAAGCTAAACCCGGAGAGCAGTCTTAACTGAATGCCTTAACTGGATGGAGTCGGGTACCACCTCAACCATGCAAGCTGATCTTACACATTCTTCAGCAGACTAATTGCCGGAAGATTTTTGGCAGCTGAACTTGTTGATGACTGGCTAGTAGTCAACCTTTTCGGCGGCCGTAGCTGACTGCTCAGTTAGTCTGGGTGATCTTACTACTACCATGGCTCGTCTAACGTGTTGGGAGTTGAATTAACGGTACCTAATTCTGGTCGAGGCGCCCTAAAGCCCAAATAACGAACTCTCAGTACTTTAGCATGAGTACAATTTGGTTCTTGGCCGCGTAAGGATATCTGAACATGCGCCGTCTTATGATTAGCTTGCGTACGCACCGCCATCATGCACAACGCCATCGTGTGTGTGTGAGTGTGTGGAAGGGGAGTAGAGGACGCGTGCCTACGATAATTTTACGGCGGAGGGCCGTCCCACACAGTCGATGACCCCGAAGCGAGATCAGATGCTTGTTCCGTGTAATGCGGTTCGCCACCGGGTTTCCACGTCCCCTCTCCGACTCCGGATGGACCTAACCTAACCTAATCTAACCTAACCTAACCAACTCTGACCAACTGCAGCCTCTCTCCGAGCAAATATGGCTCTACATAAAATTTCACGGCCCTACAATTCCCTTCCTGGGCTCACAAAGCCCTTTCAAATCTGGGCGGATCCTCGTCGCCTCTGGGACTCCATAGGCTTGTTGATCAATTGATACTCTTCTAGTCAGGTCGAACAGATCCTTCCAACTTCAAACAGTCCTTCGTTACCTTCGACAGCTCATATCCAACCTACCAGTGGTAATGTGAGTTCTCAATGTCCATCCGTCGATCTAGACAAGAAATTCCAAAGATTAACCATCCGCTCGTAAAACTGAAATACAAAGATATGCCTGACCTCAAACTGGAACCGGTTGGTGCATAGCGTTTCCCGCAGCACATCCACAGACTCGTTAAGAGCGTCAAGAGCGACACCTTGATGCAGCTGACATCCTGATAGCTAAGCTGACCCGTGGGCCGTCTACACCGTGTGTGATCTAATGGATGATTCGCGAGATCTTCCCACACCTCTCATTCCTCACTGATCCTCCGACACAAATAACACAAACAATGTACACCGTCAATGACGGTTCGTCGTACTTTGGCTGGTCGGCTAATGAGGGCGGCCGCACCAACAACCATGTCAAAATGGCGCCTGATCGTCGCCAGGCATTCGCCGACAATGCGACAGTAATTTTTACAGATAA
This sequence comes from Imbricaverruca yamaguchii, assembly GCA_034440575.1. Taxonomy (NCBI): domain Eukaryota; kingdom Metazoa; phylum Arthropoda; class Thecostraca; family Neoverrucidae; genus Imbricaverruca; species Imbricaverruca yamaguchii. The sequence goes on along the minus strand of JAOTOL010001104.1, from coordinate 188,513 downwards.
GACAGTTGACGATAAGACAGTTGACCGACATGTATTCGCCGATAATATGGACGCCTTGATCGGCAGGTATTCGCCGGCAACATGGACGCCAAAACCGACGGGTATCGCCGTTAATATGGACGTTTTGTCCGACAGGTATTCGCCGGTAATATGGACGCCGTAACCGACAGGTATTCGCCGTTAATATGGACGCCGTAACCGACAGGTATTCGCCGTTAATATGGACGCCGTAACCGACAGGTATTCGCCGTTAATATGGACGTCTTGACCGACAGGTATTCCCCGGTAATATGGACGCCGTAACCGACAGGTATTCGCCGGTAACATGGACACAGCCACGGAGCGACGACACTACCTGAACCAGCCTTTCGTGGCCAGCTACATCCGGCTACATCCGGTCGCGTGGCGGAAGCAGATCGCCATGCGAGCTGGAGTTCTCGGCTGTCCCAACCGCGGTGCCTGTGGACCCGGCTACATGCGGGTCAATGAGGGCTCCCCTTGCCGTGAGTGGGTACTGCCAGGCTGGGATACTGTGCCTGACCATGACGACGAACCAGCACAATAATCTCAAACAAGCATTACAAAACGCCGTTATCATACAAGTATTGATCATGATCGGCTCACTAACTCCAAACGACATCGGACGACGATACTGATGTCGGTGACTCGCGTCACGATCCCGATGCGCGTTCGACAACAGGCAAAGGCATCGCGTGCTCACGACAAGACGGTGTGACACGCCAGGTGACTTTTCCGCGGGCTAATCGCGGTCGGCACGCCTCAATTCCGAGCATGACCCATTCATGTGTTGACGACTTAATGTGGGAGAGAAGCCGCGGAAGCTGGATGTTGGATAACCCGCCAGTTTACCCTAGCATAATGCTCATCCCAATTTGCCGAGTGTGTGGCGAATTTGGATCATATTCGTCCCCGTGCCAAACAGCACAGCCACAGCCAGAGCCACGGAATGCCACTTTCCACACTTCGGTTGTCCTGCTGCTTAAGCGCCAATAAGGAACATGTCGGGATTTTGTGTGTCCTTTCTGTTAAGAACAGACGACAACAAATTACCGACATAATTGCATTTCGTTAGTAATTGCCATGATGTCGGCCATTCTAATTCCAGAAGCTTCTTCTTCCTGCAGTTGAGAACATGGCGTACCAGCGGCCGACATGGGTGAACGACAAGCGACAGAGCTGGAAGGACTGGACATACGGGAACTCTAAGCTGGCCGTGGATGGAGACGAGAGCAACCACCTGAACAAGTGCGCCATCCTGGACAACTATTACGTCGACAACCCCGTCTGGATGGTGGACCTCGGCCGACGCCGCAAGTTGAACGGCGTGGTGCTGGCGCTCTGGGACGGCAAGGGCGAAGGTGGGTCACACTTATCTGGAGTGGCAGAGGCTCTGGCCTGTATCCCTTGGCAGGAAGAGAAAGGGGAGGGTAGAGGGTATTCAGATAGAGGACAGTGAGATACAACGAGCAAGGGCGAAGATAGGTCGCATTCATCTGGAATGGCAGAGGCTCCAAGCTGCATCCCTTGGCAGGAAGAGAACGGAGAGGGTAGAGGGTATTGAGATAGAGGATAGTGGGATGCAACGAGCAGATAGATGTGGATCTTCTGGACGGGCGAATGCTAGAGATGTAATTTCCTCCCGGATGATCATGATGTATGTGGAAGTGTGGACAGAGCGGCGCATGTAGAACTCCTGGATTTCTGAAATACCAATGGCAATGTTCAGCGTTACAGGAAACTCACCATAACTTCACGACGCCATGTCGGATGCTGTTGTTGAACGGAGAAAACCTTACGATTTCGAAGTTCACATAATCCACGAAGTCGATCGATAAACCCCCCAGCAACAATAGAACAAGCTCTGGGTAGCCATGGTTCAGTTATCCATGAGTATGAGGAAAAGAACACCCCACACCACCCCCCACTATACACACACACACACACACACACACACACACACACACACACACACACACACACACACACACACACACACACACACACACACACACACACACACACACACACACACACACACACACACACACACACACACACACACACACACACACACACACACACACACACACACACACACACACACACACACACAAAAAAAAAAACACACAACACACAACAAACACACACACACACACACACACACACACACACACACACACACACACACACACAATGCTCAACACTTGAATATATCTGAACTGAAGTACGTATCACCTGGGTAACTAGAAGCTTGAACTGTTCCTCCGGACTGACGTTTATTCTGTACAACGGTGTCGCTCGTTTTCAGACCAGTCGACGCAGTATCGCGACTACGTGTTGAACCTGGACAAGCTGAGCGTTTACGTGAGCAACAAACAGCACGTGGTCAGCGTGGACGCGGGCACGGGAAGCAAGTGCGACTACGTCAGTCGCGACAACAACGCCCTGTTCACACCGCGCCTGCACGTGCCCTGTGCGGACGAGCTGACGGGACGCTACGTCTACATCAAGGCCTACGGCGTGCCGAACCGGTGGCGGAAGCTCTTCACGGCCATTCTCTGCGAAGTGATGGTGTACTAGTGATGGCGAGGCTAGCTGTTGCCAGCCGGCGACCGGAGAGGACTGGTCCTGGCACGTCGGGCATCAGACGTGACGCAAATCTCGCCCGACAGTCAGCGCGGAGACGCCAGGCTCTCAGAGTTTAGTCGACGGAAAACTCCCGTCTCAGAATAGATGGTGCCGGACAGCCGCTGACCTGAGTGAATGGCACGTGGATGGCACTAATCTCGGAGTAGCTAGCGAGCCAGAGGCACTCGTCTCAGAGTGTTATTACGTAGGCGTGCATAGTGCTCCTTCGTGGAGGGGGCATAGCAGGCGCCCGGCTGTCGCTGGGCGGATCATGTCCGTGCCTCGTTTCGTTCGCCGACGTGATGTGGCCCGCAGTTGCGGACGTTGTGCTGTACGCGGGCCTGTGTCCGCCGCATTCGCGTGCATAGAACGTGTCGTGCAGAAAGTGCAATCAGATGTCTCCCTTAATATAGCTTATCCATCTCGGCTTTGTTGTGCGCTCTTGTTTCACCGACATGGGTGAAAAATCCAGCGAAACATGTGATTTGAGATTAAATGCACGTACCGTGCATTACTACCTAAAGTACCACAACAGTCTTACTTTGTGTGGGCTCATTATCAACCAGCTTCACTTTTTCCAATGAATCGTTCCATCTCTGGATCGTTCAAAACCGACCGCCGAAGCGGACACGAGGTTCTCCCGGTCAAGGTTCTGAACTAGCGGACCACTAGTATGATTCATGACACCGCCCTTTGTGATAGAAAATGCCGCAGAGACAATGGAAAACAACCCGGCCCGACTGGAAGACATCTGCAGTCAATGGCCTGGCCGGAATTCCGGTACGTCACAACAAGTACATCGTAGCGCAAGACTGCGTCACATGTCAGCTGGCAAGGTGGTCCCATGGCGGCCTGCACGCTACACCAGTGTGCACCTCTCGCCAGTGTTCACCAGTTCTTGTGAGGGAGGCACGGGAAAAGCGGATAGTCGGTCATCGACGGGCGTCGCGGGAACGAACGTTCGTTTCCTTGAACACTCGACATATTTAGCCGATGGATTCACCGCCATTTAAGCATAAGATAATCTGGTAATCTTGTTCACGTGGCAAGATTACCAGAATACCGTCACTCTATTTTGGATACGTAAGACAAAGCTTTGCATCGCAATGTCCACTTGTAGACCGACTGAGTCAAGAGAAACTTCGTTAGTCAAACCTGTATGCCATCACCATTTGATGAGCGAACACAGAAGTCGAGTGAAGCTAACAGCATTGATGAGACATGTACTCATTGTCATATGCCATAACACCGCACAGCCATAACAACACGCCACAATGATCGTCTTTTGGTAGGAAGTAGCGATGCGTTGCAGCGGCGCGCGTCGCCATACAGCGGGCCCGGCCGGTCGCCGGTGGTGTGACTGCGGCCCCGCCAGTCTGGGAGGGCAGCCGGCGATCGCTGCTCTAACGACGGCAGCGCCGACTCACTGATGAGCTCTCTGTGCTCCGCCGACGTCTGCCAGTCAACACGCGCGGGACGTTTTTGCTCAGCGGGAGGAGCTTCAGCTCAGCGGGCGGCCCTCTCTGTGTCTGTGCACGGAGCCGCTTCTGCGCCGGCGGCGGCCGCCGCGGTGATGTGCATGTTTGCGCGGCGGTCCTTTCGCCGCGTCAGGGCGGCTGCTCATCGGGCGCGCGGCGCCTGTGTGCAGGCGACCTGGCGACCCGGCGACCCGGCGACTCGGCCGCCAGGTGATGTGGCAGAATCGATCCACGGCGATGGTCATCGTGGCGCAAGCTGGAAGCTGCGTAAAAACCTCGTGCCGGGAAGCGGCCATTTACGTCCCGTTTTTAGGTCAGTAAAACATACCGGCACTCTAATGAGGAAGCATTGGCTCAGGTGGCAAACAATTCACACCAAGCGAATCACACCATACCGGCTCAACGACGCAGCAAAGCCGAAATAGTCGAAAACGATTTCCTGAAGAAAACTCATTTGCCAAAGGCCCGTGAGATGATCACAGGAGTAGATGGATACGGCGCTCATGTAGCATGCTTTCACGAAGCTTCCCTTGCATGCTTTCCTTGCCGTCGTTCTATTCCTTCAGATAGATGCAATTAAGTACTAATTAGGCGCTTGCATGCTTCACGGCATGCACGTATTTCAACGTCTAATGTCAGCGGGAGTTATTAATTGTCAATCTGTGCGCATTATCTAAGCTGTGCCCAAACATTCGGCGTAAGGCATCCCTAATGTGGTTCGTAATGCATCCCTAATGTGGTTCGCATCGCACCGCTAATGTAGCATCCTTTAATGCTCCTAACGATTTTACTTTATTGGGTGCACGCAAGGGCATGCTGCCGTTATCTGAAGAGATACAAGATGGACAACTTTAATACTAGTTGGTGCATCATTCAGTAGAATGCACATTCTGATTAGTAAAATGCTGCCGCCAAGGGAAATCCATGCATTCAGGGGGAAGTTGAGAAAGTTTCAAGAGCACTATAGAAATGCGATACCCAATTGTATGTAGCTTCATTAAATATCAGAACAGTTTTATCGGCTTCAGCGCCTAACGAACCTTAGTCAAATATGTATTATTCCACACAACTGTGTAACACTTAACTAAGCAGAACACGACATACTGAACACTTACAGATATCCAACGAATCTTGCCAACATGGGCATTGTGCGCAAATGCAATTCACCAACCACGAAGAGCTTTTCACCGATTATTTTATGAACTAGACCGTCTTTATGGAGGAGAACGCACGACGCTATCGCCGTTCCAATCACGCCTCCCGAAATTAGTGCGAAAAGCTACTTTGTTGGTCGTACACACCTCTCAGTTCTACTGTCACAAGTTCTACTGGTGTACTGTCTACTATTCTACTGTCATCAGAGGAGAGGGGCCGGCCGAGATGGCTACTAGTGGTTCGGGTACTTACGGTGACGCCGGAATAGCGACTTCCATGGCTCTCTTCCTCGGCCTTCTTCCATGGGACGCCTGAAGTGTGGTGACCGTTCACACCGATCACTCACAGTGATACGTCAGCCCTACAGGACCAGCCCCAACCGAGCGCCCAGCGTTATCAGCCACCCACTGTCGGTGCCTATATCGGCAGCGGTGCTACCAATCACCTCTGTCCACGGGGTGGTCGTAGGGCAGGAGCTGGTCGAAGGACATGCTATTCCGACGATCGCCTCCGGTCAACACAGGTCGGGTCATCAGCTTGCCAACAATCAGATGCGATCGGAAGAAATCTGCACTGATGTTTGCGAACGGATCCAGTGATAGGTCCGAAATTACAGGCGATTGTCCGATGCCAAAACTCGCTTGTCATGCATTGGGAGACGACCACCATCTGAGAGAACGGTGAAACGTTTCGATGATTACGACTGCGATTACGATTCAATTACTCCGGAGGAGTAATTTAAATGCATTGGGTAATTAATCGCTGTTCGTGTGCAGTATCTACTTACAAAATCGTGATCATTATTCAAACTGAATAAATTGGCATTGACATACGCGACTGCACAATTAATGAAAATCATCTCACGAATAAGCCACACCTGTTGCTCCAAATTCTTCCTAAGCGGTGGCGTATTTACCCAGTTCCAGGATAGCATGTTTGATTCTCGTGCTCGCGATAATCTGGCATCCTTTATAAAGTCAGCCCTGGATAAAATTGCTCCTTGCTCACCAGGCCAGGTGACCTTGCGTTTCGGCTCGGGAGCCTGACCGCTCCACGAATGTGTGGCGCTTTGTTTCACGGCTGCAATAATTGTCGGCTTCGTGGAGAAAAAGACTGCAATTGCGTTACACTGACTGAAGATAAAGTTCAGTGACTATAAATCAAACCTGTCGGACAGTTTTCCTCTCGCAATTTATCCACGCTGTCCTTGAGAGGCGGATTATAGCAGTAATGCTTTCCTAGTATTTATAATCAAATATTGGCGTGGCTATATTGAACAACAGCCATCGGTAGGTTTTCACTTCGACATCACAGGCCGGAATCAGTCGCTGACGACTCAAGAAGTCAAACATTACGAGATCCGGTTGGCTTAGGCCTCCACTTCTGTAACAGCAAACACTAATGACATTGTACAGAAGTTGCAAGTGGAGGATTGCGAAGCTGACTATTGATTCTTTCTCATATGGAAACCAGACATGTTCGAAGTCATTAGTTGGCACCAACGAACTCTCCAACATTCACCGAATTTTAAAGAGTGAATCCTGGCAATGCAACTCTTTTGCCACTCGCAAACGAGGTGAAATAAAACACTTTTGAAAAGGTGGACACATCAGAATCGAACCAAGCAGCGACACTAATTCATAGTATTTGATGCTCACGATGATCTCTGCGAGTCATACATAAGCATTGCTGAGTGATGTACGCTTAATCTCAGCAATGACTTCAATTTGGAAGCTGATGAAGAGTTCCATTAACATACACATAGTATTTCAGCTGGAATCATTCTACACAATGATACTTGACTTTATTGCTGCTCTGCTAGGGCGCTATAGGTATTTAATGAAGATATTACTCAGCTTCCAAATTTACATTTACATATTTGCTAAAGGTATCTCATTTTGGTAAAGTTAAAGCTAAATATATTTACATATTTGCTAAAGCTATTAAAGCTAAAGCTATCTCAATGAAGAATGTGCCTTCATTGACGATTCTGGAAGAAATAATTGCAGGCATAAAAAGCCATGAATTGATGTCGCTAAACATGCATTTTGACGGTGTCGCGTGCTCAAGCAAGGTTTGATAATTCCTCTCTGTGCATAACTCGGGGACTCAATTTAACTTCGGCTCCACTAACCTGTTCCGGGCTTAACACTCGCACGTCCGGAGGTCCGCGCCAACTTCGCATGTCCGGGGGGGGGCAGATGTCTGCCCCCAAGATCTCTAGAACTATGCTAGCTAGCGATAAAGGGAAAACGGCGTTGGATAGCTGGTGATGGGCTCTATCGAAAGTGCTTCGGTCATTTTTCGCTCAAGTCAACATTCAGGTTACTGGGTCATCATATGTCAAATTCGACCAGATCAGGTGGGACTCAGATATTGACACATATCTCAGGACCTGTAACAGATAGAAACAAACTGCGAACGCTATTCGACAGTTCTTGGAATGCGCTACCGACAATAGGCGGTGTAATTTAAGGTCAGGTCAACCGAAACTCAGGTCAAGGTCATGAAGTCATGACCACAGGCCAAGGTCACGAAGTCGCCTAGAGAGGTCATGTAATGTATCACTCGACACGTCTTAGCGATACAAAGAAAATGACGGTAATTTCAGCCTTCTAGGTCAATGCAGTGCGATATAATGCGCATAAATGTGTAGTGATCTCAGGTGACCTCAGACACCTTGGTGAGGTCACTGAACAAAAATGTCAGCGATAACATTGAGAATAGCTTCCATCTACATGCTGCAACCGTTGTGAGATCATTCCGAGCGCAAATATGTAACCAGGAAACATTTGTATCTTTTACCATAGCCCTATAATGGGGAAGCCATGGCAGCGACCTGACCTAAGGTCAACGCCAAGAAAAAAACCCGATATACATATTATGGTCCCTGATGAGATCATGACATATTATAAGTTTGAAATCAATCGCCGAATTATTGTGGAAGTTATGCCACCTAGAACTACGAGTGTAGTTGGGTCACTTCGCCTGACCTGGTGACCTGGCCTGAGATTGCCTAGAATTGAAAATTATGAGGATATGCGGAAAAGACCAATAAACAGCTATGCGAGGTTTGACCTTGCTAACCCGATTAGTTTGGCGGCAAATGAGGAAAAACCGGAGGGGGCAAGATATCTCCCCCCCCGGACGGTGCGCGGGTTAAGAGAGGAAAGGCGTGGGTAATAGCATGACGTAAGATCAACCCGTGACGTAAGATCTACGTATGTGAGGCATTTGTGAGTGATGTCCGCAGTATTTGGTTCACAGTCCAGGTGAGTATGTTTAGAGCTCTCTGTAAGCAGGGCTTTCAAATGGTGTTCTGCATTTCACCCTAGTATACGCACTCGGATGTTAGAGGCGGCCTTCAAGAGCCCCCGACCCAGCGAGGGCAGATTTGCCGGCCGCCCCGGCGAGGGGAGGCCAATAGTGCTGGTCTCCGTGCGGGTACACTATTTTACGCAAATAATAATTGTGATTGGACGCCTTGTCTAAGAATGGGTTTTTGTTGAGCATCCAAATCGAAATGAATTGGTCTGTCCTGAGTAAGCAGAATAACCATATGTATTAATAGGGGCGTCGCCTCTTTTCGAGTTGAGCATTCCAAATATTTCCCAAGTGCTGGAGTTACCAGCATCTTACCTGAATAACACCAGTAAAGTTAACTGAAGAATGTCCGTGCGCGAATTAAAAAAAGGAGTATTTATACCTTCCGTCGATCGTCGATGTCCAGTGGCAGATACATAGGGTGGGATGTTCCATAATGCTAAGAGTGCTATTTTATTTCTTGCACTGTCACCACCCCCTCCCCCCACCCCGCCATATCAGGACTATTTTCGAACGCGTAGAAGCACATAAATATTTCATGTAAGTTCCTATTTGAATCGCAAATATTGAAGTCATATTTTCATTGAATCCTAATTTAATCCTAGTGGATGTTGGTCAAATAACGAAATGGGGAGAAGGGAGGAGGTGTTTTGTCTGTCCAGCAGATCAGACAGAGAAAAAGAGGCGAACACTGATTGGTGGCGTAATACAAGCACATGTTTAGCAACGTTTTGTGGAATATTTCCGTGACTGCCTAGAGATCATGATCGGCTTTGTAATGTGTTTAAGAGAGTTTTATGCATGCGATGTCCAGCGTCCTTCGGCCTGTCCCATTTCTCCCACGCGTGTCATAATTCAGCCAATTGTTATGGATCAATGTAATGCATAAATTAATGCCACGATAATATTGAAGTGCGCATGATATCGGAAGCAAACGCATCCACTATGCAACTATAAACAAAGCAAGCAATGCACCACGTTCGTTTCCTGCATCTTATAACATGGTATTTAGCAGGCAAGGCTTTCTAATGGCATGATACAATTTATACTCCATCTTCTAGCTTGAACATTGCTTATTTCACATGCTGCCCAAGTCGGCACTAAAACGTGATCCACTTCCTTCACCTTCCCCCTACCCATATGCCATGGCATATCTAAGCATAATGTACATATCATTCTGAATAGGAGATAAGCCTGGAGCTAACGCTTCCCAATGTTGCCGACAAAGGGGACGATGAAGAATAGACAAATAGACAGATCAACCCGGCTGAGATAAAGCCAATAAGCATATCTGTGTGCCCATTGAAATATCCTAAGGCGATTACCAAATATAAACCAAAGGGAGAAAACAGCAGCCTGTGAATTTCCACTTCCCGCGCTGAGACCCAGCTGGAACATATTTCACCTGAGGCCAGAGGCACGGCTACTGTGAAGGCTGCACGCCGTGTCGTCAGCGGCACGCGCTCCGCACATCAGCACGTGCTCACGTGTGCGCACACTTGTGCACGGAGTCTGGCGGACGGCAGGCCAGCGATTGGTGGCGAGCGGCCGCACGGTGGTCGTCACGCAGCGGCAAGACGACCGACACCGACACCCTGGTGCTTGAGCACGTGCGAAGAAGCACAGCAGTGTACTCAGCGTGACTGGACTGTCCGCCGGCCGGACGGGCGTCCGAGACAGCACGGCCACACCGGCTCCGGCTGTGGGCACCACAGCCGGAGCCGGAGCCGGAGCCGGAGCCGGAGCCGGAGCCGGAGCCGGAGCCTTGTCGCCGCTCGAACGCTACATGGACTGAATGAAAGAACCAGAAAGGTTCTTTCATTTTCAGAGCATATCTCTAGCAGATGGCATTTAGCCTCAGCTAAAGATTAACACAAAAAAAAATAATAATAATAAAAATTCAGAAACCACACGGCCACCAACAAAGTCGAATCTGGCCGCAGTGACCTCAGGTCAGCGACCACGTCTGAGGATGCGGTACGCTGAGCACCTTTAGCATCTGCAGAAAGTCGCGGAAGGGCCCGGTACTCTAAAATTTGCGTGAGGATGAGCAGTGAACCGTAGACGTCCGCGACATTGCAATGGTATGAACTTTGCGTCAAATTTGAGTAGTATTATATTTAGTGGAGCGCTGTAGGATGCAGATTGTAGAATTCCTAACATAGCCGTTAAAGAAGAGGAACACTTGGTTAAAAAATGCGAGCCAATTGCGCGATTAAATATTTCCTACTCACACTGACGCAAAATGTCAGTTTTCTGCATATCTCTTCATCGGTTACATTACAATGCAGTGGTGAATGATACACGCACGGATTATGATTTGCAGTCGCGTCATTTCATTTTCAATCAAGTTCAAGTTCAAGTCCAATCAAGTTCACCCCCACGTTAAGTCCATAGTGAACACTGGAGTGGGAATAGCACATGGCGGAAAGAAGAAATCGTTCGGAACGAATGTCCTGGGATACGACGACATTTGCCAGTCATACTCGATGCATTCAGCGACATTGAATAAATCAGTGATGTCCAATCTTTGCGAGACAATATATTTCATGTATTTAATGGAGCCGTGGCTTCAGATTCAGCAGAATACATAAGAATACTGCATGATATATATTCCCGCCGGAGGCTGTGAAAAGTAATGCTAAAAGACAGAAGTTTCTCTGAATACATGGAGCTAGTGCCATTAACGGGACTGCCAAAATTATAGAGTCGTTTTCAAGAACACATCCCAAGGGAAATTAATACTATAAATAATGCTTACGGCAATAGAATGCGCAGTTTAGATTTCCACGTGGATGTCAATTTGCGTGTTTTTAAGGAGGCCTTGCGCCCTCCCCCATCGTTGCCTTTTCCTCGCCCACCCCCAATAATTTTAGCTTTGAACGTGGTACCTTATGTGGTGGACCCACATATTTATACCTGACAGTCCTGTTCTGCTCACACCGTCCAAACAGTAAATATTTGCACCACAACTCACGAGTAGGATATTCGTACATCGACTGATTTGTTGATTCTTGTACAGGAGTGTATATGCCTGGGTATAAAATTGGTTTCATTCAAATCATCCCAGAAAACTTTACAACTAGCATGGTTTTCTCTCCACTACCAAACAATTGGTTCTTGTCGTTGATGCGAACTCGTAATATCTGACTTAAACTAATTACTTGTAAACATTATATGCTGCGTGATAAGCTTTTTAGTTAAAATTGCCAATATTGAAGTTAACAAAACTGACGTCATTTACACTAGGAAGTATCTTCAACGACCTGGTAATGAGCAACTCCCCGGTGTAAAACCGTCTACAATGCATCGGTACATCACCGGCTGTAGCACATGAAGCCTTGACCTTGGCTGGAGCGCAGCACGTCTGGATGGTGCCGCAGGACTGCAGCGTGGTTCAGGTTCAGCGTTGTCCACACATCCGAGGGATGTGATTCACCACTCACATGCATCTTATTCACGTCACTTGTGATTCGCCACTCACAGGCACGCTGTTCGCGTCACTTGTCACTCAAGTCTCCAAGTATCCGGCCAAAATGCAGGCCCGCCGCGCTCTTAATACTGAGAGAACGATCAGATCCGCATCTACCCTGCACGTGAGTAAATGACACCATCGCTTCCTGGCTTCACTCACGGCACTTCTGCGCGCCCGGTTCATGCGTCTCGTCAACAGAACCGCCCGAGGGCAGACGGGAGTCTGACGATTGGCTGACCTTTCTGACCCCGGCGGACATCGCGGGGACGCGCGACACGTGACTGGACTGCGACGTAAATCATGCTGCGTAGTCGCCATGCCGCCCATTTGTTTCCTGACTTATGCGACATATACATATGTAGACTGTAAATATCCGCTCACTGATCGGTAGTTCCGTAAAGCCCTGGGTTAGCTGGATAGTCCCGGACAATATGGTCCGCTGCGCAAAGGTGGCTGAGTGATATTGACAACCTAGTTATCCGCAGGTCTGATATCAACTGGCACCCAGATAAATGAAATGTAATTCGTTAGCCATCAGCATACATTTGGCTGTTCTGCAACACTGTTTGCGCTTGCTGCGTTGGTCCTCGAGTGTGTTCGTCTTGAGACGAAATGACGGCACGCCCGGACTTTACCTTACCTCGCCTCTCCGTAACCATTATACCGCATCATTGTAACCATTGCACTTACCAAACCATTATAATGTATTACATTTTATAACATAGATACGTCCGCAAAATGTGTGGGTATTCCCGTGTCCGACGGTATGAGCTTGGGTTAACATACCAACCAGCAAGAACACACCCGCGGAAGTTATTGCCCTGGCATGCCAACCAGAAAGAACAAACCCACGGAAGGTTATTGCCCTGGCATGCCAACCAGAAGAACAAACCCACGGGAAGATACTGCCCTGACATACCAACCAGCAAGAACAAACCCACAGGAAGTTATTGCCCTGACATACCAACCAGCAAGAACAAACCCACGGGAGGCTACTGCCCTGACATGCCAAACAGCAAAAGCACGTCCACGGAAGGTTGCTGCCCTGACATACCAACCAGCAAGAACACACCACGGGAGGTTGCTGCCCTGACATGCCAACCAGCAAGAAGACACCCACGGGAGGTCAATGCCCTGGCATGCCAACCAGCAAGAAGACACCCACGGGAGGTTGCTGCCCTGACATGCCAAACAGCAAGAACACACCCACGGGAAGTTGCTGCCCTGACATACCAACCAGCAAGAACACACCCACGGGAGGTTGCTGCCCTGACATGCCAACCAGCAAGAACACACCCACGGGAGGTTGCTGCCCTGACATGCCAAACAGCAAAAGCAACGTCCACGGGAATGTTGCTGCCCTGACATACCAACCAGCAAGAACACACCCACGGGAAGTTGCTACCCTGGCATGCCAACCAGCAAGAAGACACCCACGAGAGGTTCACTGCCCTAGCATTCCAACCAGTAGCGTATGCATTCCAGCCATGCCATACCTCTGCACTGATCGAGAGCGGCGGCACTAAGTCGAGTACTGACCGGAAGGCGTCACCCATCTGACCCCTCTTGCAGTTCCGGCTTCCTCAGCACATGAACAGTCGACCGACTGTCGCTGGCTCAGCGAGACCAGGGGTGCAGCCAAACCTGGCCCGGGCGCCCTCCAGCGAGTCAGTGGCCGAGAAGGACCAGCACGAGATGCTCTGACCCAGATCCTTGAAACCTTGCGGTGACAACACTGCATTATATGCTAATTATATGCTGGTCACCTCTAAGCAATTATATGCTAGTTTACTACCTTCCATATCTTTCACAGTGCACCTTATCTAGCCACATATCTAACTTATCGGGCATGGCAATTTGAGTTATTGCATGAGGTCACCTCGGCTTAGAGTAAGCGACAATCCACCAATCGCGGACGGACTTGTCGAAGAGCGTAAAGAAGATGATGGAACTACTTTGTGTTGCGATCTATACCGGAAGTACCACGCACACTGTCACCAAAGGCGTTGCCACCTCTAGAATTGATGGGGTCCGAACCCCATCTGGTAATTTTGGCGTGTCATCTTTAAAAATATTGAACAGCTGTTGTATAATACTCTGTATTATGTATTACAAAACAGCAGAATAATTTATATCACCCACCATTCTGGTAGTGGAACGGCCACCTTCTTTTGACTTTAGTCGCCAGCTGTTAATGGACATGCTCTATGATAGCTTAGCAACTGCAAAAACCATTTGCATTGGTACAAAGCTCCCCTGTACCGGCTTAGCAGTATTGGAACCGCATAATAACTCGTCGCATTATGACTGCGGAAAACGTTCTTTGACCCTTCGTCGGTGAGTGGAGGGGGGTGGGGGGTGAAAGCTCGATTTGTTTTTGGATTATACGGGGGTATCGGGACACGACTGTGGAAGGGCGCAGGCGCTGGACTTTCACGCAACTTAATCGAAGATATTAACCATGCATTTTACCATATTTGTTTAATGAAGAAGAACCAAAGAAGTAGACATTTGAGGAGAGATTTCGGTAGCGGAGCTGAGGACGTGATAGGAAATACGGCGGCAGTCTCAATCCTTTGACTTGAAGATCATTCCCGCGCCCGGGGTGTGACCCTACCTGGAAAATGAGAAGCTGAAAGTGGTGACGTCCATGCCGGTCACGTGCAATTAACAAGTCTTAAGACCGATAGTGTTCGCGAATGGAAATATTTGTGAAAAATAAATGTAATGCACAAAACTTGGATCTCAGTATGCGTAATTCAGTGCACCAAACAACCAAGATTTGTATGAAGTGTGCAGGTTGGGCGGCGTTGCAAGGCTGCAACACCAGCTGTGCCAACTTTTGTAGCTCTGAAAAAGTTGGCGCTATTGCCCCAATAGCTTCAATGCTATAGCATCAAATGAAGTGACCGGAAACAAATGAGCTCTCTCCACGTCATAAATTTTGTCATGCTAACTCGGCGGGAACTCAAGCCGAGCCGTTTGGCTTTGTCACCCAGTCGTTGAGCCATTTGTCCCTGTTCATAAATTATCTAATTATTCTTGATAACGGTGTCCATTTCCTCAAACTAGGTGCCGTTTTACCACTTTGTCCCCGTGATTATTCATTAAGTTGAGTCCTGTTCCAGACTCTACGTCAGACAGGAGTGTCGTTTTATGAACAAAATTGGTATGGCTCAAGTTCAAATTGGAAGTCAATTACCCCTATATTCAAACCGGACCAGATATCATCTGCTGCTTGGCCGCTTTGCGCGCCCGACGCCGGCCACATCGGCCGATTCTCTGCCAGCCGCTGCACGGCTCTGACTTGTTCTTGTTTCGTCGAGCGCGCCTGATCTGACTCCGTATCACCCCGGCCTGTCTCAGATAGTCGCAATTTGACACCGTGCGCGCCGGCTGGAAACGGCGGCAGCGGCCCGGAAGCTCATTCAGATTCTTCTGTTCGCTGCCCTGTCTGCAGATTGCCTGCATAATTCTCACTTTAGCCCGCTTCTCCTTTTACATTCATCGCGCTCGCTCTGTGCTGCCAAACTAAGATTGGTGGGACAAGCGACAGGATTTTATTCTTGGTGGCAGTTAAATCATGCAACGGAAAATGTGCTACATTTCCCTATAATATGTGAGGAATGAGCTCACGCTAAATATACCAATTCAGCGTTGTTCTGTATTGTGCGAGGAATGAGCTCATCCTAATCATACCAAATCAGCATCTTCTTCTAATGCTAGGAATGAACTCATTCTAACTATATCAAGCCGCATGACACACTACATACAAAACAAACTCATCCCTTGTGAAAGTAGATATGAAGTTCAACTGTTACACGCTGAAAAGCTCAAGTGTCAACTCGTTCGGATATAGCAAACTCGTTTTTCAAAAAAGGATTCGTTAGGACTCGTAGACTCGTTAGGGTATGATACACTCATTGGGATGTGGCAGACTCGCCAGGGTGTAACATCAACACTTGCCTACACACATCAACCTAGGCGAACACTTGCCACTTCCAATACCATCGTTTCATTGCAGGGCTATATCTAGCCACAGTTTTTAACCATTGAAACACGGTTACAAACCAATAAAGAAATTCGAATATAGCAACGAGTTTCTTCCAGAATTCCTGTCCTATTCCAGAGTTACTGCTGGACGTCCCTTGGCGCGGATTCAGATGAATACTTTCAGGCTTTGCGCATGCACAAGCAGTCACTGGGCCAAACACTGCTCGTTTTGGGCCATGATGTTCGGTTTGTTTATTGGTAGGTAGGCTTGGTAACTTGTTATTTAAAAATGTTCAGATCAACGTACCTTACATGATTTGACTTCACGATTGGGGTTTCATGACAATTAATTCCCGCTAGTGGCTGTTGTGGAATGGGATACTCTCTGTTTTTCTGAGTACACTTCCGACTATCGGTCGAGTAGTGCTGAGCAATGTAACTTTTGAAGCGCTGACAATCCCAATATAACAACTTCTGGGTGCACCCCGTGTTCGGAAATATTGATATCTTCTTTTATCCGGTTTCGCCTTGCTTTGCATTGTACCAAGATGCGCTTAGACTCCATGATTACAGGCCACCACCTCCAAATTGAAATAAAACTCCCAGTACTTATAGGTATACGAGCACCTGCTATCAGTGGCCGCGTCAGGAATTTGAATGGGGGCACTTTGTCTCTGGAGAGGCATGAAATATCAGAGGGTGTGCACTCTCCAGCCTTCCCGTAGTAGCGCCGACTTCCACGGGAGCAAATGCCCCCACTGTCGCTCTGCATCCACCGCTGCCTGCTATAACCTTGTCTGAAAACATGTTTTGGAAGCAATTTTTACCGAACGAAAGCTAAGTAAAGCTGGAAATCATCGGATCGTTTTATGACATCATGTTAGAGTACTCCGGATAACGCTATGCTTTCACCTTTCATTCCTTCACAGCAATCACGGTTTGCGTGCCAGGAAGCGGAAGGCAAGTGCTCATTTTTTGTTTTCGCTCCTTCGCCTGACAAGACATTTTTTTCTTCTTGCAATCAGTTCCTACGCAACATTTATCCAGCACAATATTTACACAAACTTTTTGGTTTCACCATTTCCGCATCAGAACCCTCCGTCCATTCACATGTACCAGTAAAAAATCACGCTGAACCCAGCAGCCTCAGTGTTCTGTGGAGCACATATGGCTTCACTACTAGCGCCACCTATATCATCACCTCAATATTGGCTGCCATCTGCGCCACCGACCGAAAACTCCCACCTTGGTCACCTTCGGTTGCACTGTGTAAATCAGCCGACTTCGTGAACGCGAATTTTCTTTTCAGGGATTGTCACACGCCACTGGAAGGACCAGCATACAACGGCATTTAAAGTCCGCTGAACATCATCAAGCGTGACTTCATGGCAGCGACCTTCCGCCCCAATAACGATTAGAAATTGCGCCAGATGCAGCACGTGCTCACAGTAGGCTCAGTTTGACATATCTGGTAAGCACATATTAATCATGCAGTATGAGGTCAATGAAATTACATATATCTGTTCGAACCTATGGGCGTTAACCTGCCAAGCTTTTGGCGGAATTTACGTCCAAATTGTTAAGAACAATCTCGGGGCGACTCCCGTGTATGAGCATGTAACGTCCGATTAAGAGGTATGAAATCGATGTAAGCACAAACCGATCTGCCGAACTATGCGAAATACACGCTTGTTACTCGATTTAATCAGCCAGCCAAGGCTATGCAACCCAACATGATGCACATACCAGTCACAGGACGCCAGAGACTGTAAACGGTGTGCTCACCCAATTAATGGCAATCCGGCGCAGCAGGGTTTCGCTGCTACTGAAATCAGGCAACCGCTTTCAAAACCGCTTTAAATTAAAAGTGAACTACAGAAGTATCGTGAATTATATATGAGCAATAACTAACGATGTCTCCACTGTTTGTGGGGGAAATTCCTGCAGAAAACGTTCTGTCATTTATTGGTCGAGGGATACATTTTTCAGGTTTGATAATCCAACGAACCGCATCCGTAACCGCATGTTGTCTAGATACATCAGTTTATATGCATACACCAACAGGCCATCAATAAGACCATTATAAAAATATTATCAAATTTGGCCTTCAATTTCAAAGCGAGCATCAAACAGTTATACATGCAGACGCTTTTACATTATTCACTTCTTTACGTACTCGCTGATGGCCACTAAGTTGCAGGTGCTGAAATTTCTAATTCGGAATAGAATAGCGTGGAACGCGTACCAGATGCACTTGAGACTGTCCAGACGTACACTTACAACATGCACAATAATATCGCTGACACAAAGCGATCAGAATGAAACTCACGATGTCGAAAGGGAAATTCCCGAATGCAAACCTTCCGCCACGATGACAGTGCCGAAGCAATATTTTTAGTTAATAACCTATATTATTAACACATTATTTGTGCCAAATATCCCCCCAAAAAACACATCAACTTCTAAAAATCGTGTAATGGGACAACACTGCATACAATACAATTATGTACAAGATTGGACATCAACGCCCCGCGTGGTAATCTCTTTCATACACTTCATGAATATTGAATAGCTTGCTTTGCCTTCAATTTATCGCTCTGACTTTGCAATTGGCGTTCAGTCAGCACCTTTGCGAGCAGCTGGTTGGCCTTCCTCTCTTGTATGCGTTCTCTCCGCAGCGCTTTCAGTTCGTGCTTCCTCGCTTTCTTTTCGTCCGACGTTTCGCCCCAGGGCCGCACGGACAACATTGAGATCCTGCTGGCCAGCGTCTCGTTGCCGAATGACGCCTCGGACTCCCCACTGACGTCGGAATCTTGCTGGTCGCTCTCCGTGGCCTTGCCGAGCTGGGCCAGCGCTTTCTTGGTCAATCGCGGCTTGTCGTCTTGCACCATGCCCTTTTTGTTGATTTTGATCTTGGAACGCGGGTTGGGAGCGTCGATCAGTTGTGGCAAGTTCCTGTTGTTCGAGTAGGTCGACAGAATGCTTTCGCAGTCCATTCTGTCCTTCGTGTTTTCGTACACTGTAATGTACACCATGTCATCACCTTCCTCGTCTACCGGATCCGTCCTCAGCGCCACCTCCTTCTCAAAGGTCGGCTTCTCTTTAGCCTTCTCGAATTCATTTGCCAACTGCATCAAACGAACCGAATTTGGATCGAGTGGCCCAGCGATCTCCTCCGACTCCAGGCCGCCCACTTCTAAATCCTCGTACTGGCCCATGAAGTTCTCGAAGCGTTCGTTGAGCGCCTCCATCGCGACGGTGCTCAGAACGCCCTGGCTGGTGGTGGAGTACTCGGTGAAGACGGACTTCGCCTGGTGCCCACGCTTCGGCTCGTATAGGCCATCCTCATCAAACTGGTCAGAGTCCAGTTCCTCATCTATCTCGAACTCGATACCTTCCTGGTCCGTACCGTCCTCATCGTCACTCGGCACACCTCCCGCCAGCTCGATGAAATTATCCTCCAGCTCATTGTCCGGGTCATGCGCGTAGTCGTCGTCCATGACCTGGCCCAGCTCGACCTCGGCCGCACCAGGCAGACCATGGTCGGGCGCCGCCCTGTTCAGCAGCCCGACCTTCTCCTCCACCTGCGATGCGAACATGGATGAGGGGAGCTGAAGCGATGGGCCAGCAGCCGGCTCCGAACTAGGCGGCGCACGGCCAGCACCTTTCCTCCTCTTCGTTTCCACTTCGTCCCGCACCCATACCACCTCACTCTTGTCGGCGGCCTTGATGTGCTGCAGGTAGTTATAATCGTCGTCCAGGTATATGCCGTACTTGGCGTTCAGCTGCCTTTTGGACAGCTGCTCGTCGCCGGGCGAGGGTTCGGCCTCGGCGAGGACGCGCTGCGGCGCCGACTCGTCGGCCGCCAACGGATCCCGCTGCGACCGGTGCAGCAGGTGAAACGACACCGAGTTCTGCTTGTCGATGAACCGCTTGCGACCCATGACTGCGACTTGTTGGTGTGATTTGACAAGCTGGTCAGACTTTCTGATCGTCTGCAACGAAACATATGTATGCTAAGTTATGTCGTAGTCACTTAACAGGCAGCTGGGAACCACAGATAGATGTTACAGTCTGTATTTGCCACCATAATAGGAATTTAGGGCAAGACAACTTCTGTAGGATCCATTCTTCCACCCAGTGCAACAAAACAGGCCAGCTTAACACTTTCACCCCTGGATTTAGACGAAAATGGTCCCCGAGAGCATTCTTATGCCATAAATTCACCTGCCACAATTTTAGCTTGATCATACAATTTGACTATAATTTGAACATCCGATTAAATTATAATCTGCTGTGATTGTAGCATTTTTGTGTGACAGGTACATGTTGTGAGCGTCGTAATGGTGAGATAAATTCCCGGAAATGTATATTTTTGTGGCCAGACATGTGCATGGAGTGGAAATAAAAATAAAAGCTAAATCATTTTGGAAAAATAACCTCGTAGCCTACGTCAAAGGACACTGCATACCCTTCACAGAAGCTATGTTCTTCGAAGATATCATGGCTTTCACAGCTTTGAAGACAAATATATCTGTATTCAATTACTCCAACATTTTCGTCTCCCATCCAGAAGTGCAAAGTAAAAATCCAACTCTGCTCTCATGAGACTGGTGATCAGTGTTGGAAACATAGCCCATCCTGGATGCTGCTCACCCACCCAGAATGTTAGGAAAATTTAGGCTTGAAGCCAGTGATAAATTAATCATGAAGTAGTGAGGAGTATACCACTTTCTGAACACTGAATAGACATCCTTTCCAAGGATGTATACTTGTTGGTGTGTCCCAATGAAGTCTCCATAATTCTAGGAAGTCAGCCCAATCTCCATGACCCTAAAAATACCTTGTGCATGTGCATTATGCCTGTGCTCACCATTACAGATTGATTACACAAGAATCTTATGACATAATTCCAAATAGAGCTTATCCATGTGTTAGTTAAACAATGCTATCTGCTGATAATACGTCATTGCATTCATTATTGTTACATATATATCCATACATTAGGTGTCTCAAAAATTAACTAAAGACATGCACTGATAAGCACACTGAGTGGTTGAAATGGAGCTTCAAGGATTGTCATATTTTAATTGGCATGCTTCAATGACATCTCAATCCATACATCCAAAAGCACTTATTTCAACATCTCACACCTAATGCAAATCATTGTTTTGACACTGCTTTAAGCCCCAACATGCAATTTTGATACAAACATTTAAGAAGTACAAAAAAGTAGGTGTTCAGGAAATAGAACATGTTCAGATGCCCCACCTCTTCCCCTAGGTAGGTGGTTTACTATTCATTTCCATGATAGGTTAGCAGGGTGGGAATTAGGGCACTTCTTCTGAGATTGTATCTCTGAAAAACATTTTTGCACTCTGGCCTCATGCTGGATAGGATGGGCACACATTTACTCTGACACAAATGTGGGAACAAAGATATTAATAAAAACAAAACACAGAATGACACCCACAAAAACACCAGCCATTCAACTTATGGGTACCACCGAAAATAACCACTTTGCATAGCAGTCAGCAGCCAGAACACAGCTTCACACACTTATCTCAATCTCAACCACAGGAAGTGCAGACAACTCCCCAACAGCACTTGCAAGATGGCATGCTTGCACACTGATTACAATGCTTTCCAGTTGCCCAGAATGGAGCTGCATCTCCCAAAACCTAAATTTGTGCCACCCACATAGTGGGAAAATTTGACTATATGGGTGTCAAATTGTCTTGACCTTGACTAATCTTTTGCAATGAGCACAGCTATCGCATTCAACTGTGGTGTGTATGGTAGCACAGGTAGGTATGCAGGGAATTGGCTGCACAGGTAGGTATGAACTTTGAGCTGAGGGTAAGATGTTAAGAATTTGTTTGTTTTTATATGGCTAGCCTTGTACTCAAACAAATAGTGAAAGGAAGGGACACTGCTTCTTGAGTTATCAGGGAGGAAACTGCGGATTATCATAATTTGTTGTCAATGGTAGGTTCCTACACATACTACTTATGAGCATTACTTAGGTACTGACTACATAGGTTTTTCTAGTTAGTTACTAGTAAATGAATTCCATGTATAAAAAATAACATGTCCATGAAAATGTACTCCACAAGAAGTTGGTATGCATTCAAACCAGAGTGGGAACCTTACTTTCCAGGTTTGAAGTCACATTAATACACACAAGTAATACACATTATCATTTTTGGTCACACCAAAGCATAGGAACAAAGAAGTAAACAATGGATGACACTACAAGGCAGGGAGTCTTGATAATCAGCTCAGCTCTGTCTCTCATAACTTGCAAGAGCAATGCACTTTCCTTTCACTGTTGGTTTCAGTACAAGCCTAGCCAAATGAAAAACAAACACAAATAATTCACACTTGACCCTCAGCTCAGAGCACACACCTACCTACCTGCACTGCCAACTCCCTATGTGATACAGACCCAACACTGCAACCACACAAGCCACAGTCGGATGTGATAGAGGTGCACAAAGCAAAGGATCAGTCGAGGTCTTGTTTGCAGTAAGACACAGCTAAACATGTGTTTAAAGCTGTTAATGGTTATCACATCATATAAAAAATACCTTGCCAATTGGTTGAAAGTTTTCATGACAGAAAACACTAACAAAGAAAATTCTGATTGGCAGCCTCCAGGATTCCAAAAGACATGTCTTAAAACTGTCAATTTTCACACTATAGGGTGGCTCGAAAGCAGGTTTCTGGATACAACCTGAAAGCAGGTTTCTGGATAGGAACCGAAGCCGGAGCCGCCGGGACATTTTACTCGGAGCCCGAGCCGCCAAAAGCAGGGCGGCTCCGATTTCGAAAAAAAGTGTAAATTAAACAAAATTAGCAAACGTGAAATGAACACATTATACCTAGTATGATATGGTATGGTATGGTATGGTATGAAAATGCATTTTTAAAAGCCAGAATGCTTATGCGCTGCGCCGTGACGCCATAGCGGCGATTTTCAGCCGACGGCCGGCCGCCCGTATTCACGCCGCGGTGCCGGTATGAGCCGCGCGGCGCTGAACACCGAAAAGTGATTTGGGAGGGGGCGAGTCTTTATTCAAAGATAGATACAGGGTTTATATGGGGAAGTTGCTTACAATTGTCTGAAGTTTGCACCCCTGAGTGGTCGCGGCTAACTTTAAAAAAAAAACATTCCCTAGCTCTTATTTAATGGATCGATCACGTTTGGGATGTACAGAGCCGGAGCCGGAGCCGGAGCCGGAGCCGGAGCCGCCGGGACATTTTACTCGGAGCCGGGATACTTCCCCGGAGCCGGAGTCGGAGCCGGAGCTGTCCAAAATTGTCCTTGGATGAGACCATTACCACTTCGTCTTCCTGGGTCGCTATACCAGGTACCCCCATCGCCTAATCGCAGACCTTTGCTGTGTCCCCACTGGGCACCGCCGCAGCCCGCTGCCTCGTCGGCGACCTAGGGCGCCGCATCGTCGGGGACCGCCGCTTAATTGGGGACCGTTGCCGAAGCGTCACTGGGCTCATTTTTCCAAAATTTTTTTAAAAATTTTTAATTAATTTTTCCTCTCCCCAAAAAATTACCGACGCAGCCGTCATCTCGTTGGGTACCGTTGCCGAAGCCTCACTGAGAACCGATGCAGCCGCCATCTGGCAGGAGACCGCTGCCGCCACCTCGTCGAGGACCGTTGCCGAAGCCTCAATGGGACCGACGCATCCGCCGCCTTATTGGGGACCTACGCTACCGCCTCGCTGAAAACTTCCACCACCACCACCGCCTTGTGGGGGACCTCCACCACCACCTATTTGTGGACCGCCCAGTTTCCTCGTCGGGGACCGCCACTGCCGCCTCGTCTGGGAGTGGCTTTTCCACTGTGTGGGGTGCAATCGCTGAAAACGCCATTGAGCAGGAATACACCAAATCTTCGAACGTTTTTCGGTCCGCTCTACTCATGAGGAAAGTTAGAATAAAAGAAAAGTGAGAACTCAAAATTGTGAAATCAAGTAAAAGAAGGGAATTTTATTTTTGGGTGGGCAAAAATGTTAGTGTTATGGTTGACTTCACCTTCCTTTGTTGATTTCAATTTTTAATCAAATATCTCCAAAAATTAACTGCACAAGAGCTAGAAATATGATGTAGGTCATGAAAACTAGGCCCCCTGGCCTTGTGACATCTTTTTTGGGGGGAGGAGGGGGAAATTTCAGTTGTGTTTTCTGGCCCCACATGTGTGCTTTCCAATGACATATCTTGTTTTCACATGATGCTTAGTTTAGAGATTGGAGCACAGGTTGTATGAACCCCAAGACAAGGTGTGAGAATATGACTGGAAAGACAGTGCGGGGGGCTAGACCGAGCAGACCCTTGCAGTAGCATAGACCCTCCTCAGAATGTCATTGCATCCCTTCCCCCACTTGAGTAACAGCAAAGCTTTCCTTCCAATCACCAAAGGTACCATGTTGGTCTTGAGAATGCATCCATCCAAAGGAAGTTTCCTCCCCCACCACCACCACCCCCAGTACCCACTACCCCAACCCCAAAACTAATCAACCAACATCACACAAATATGAATTTTTGCACTTCCACTTTTAAAAATATAATTTCATAAACAGGAAACTTATCTTATATTTAACTCATATTATATTTAACTTATATTATATTTAACTTATATTATATTTAACTTATATTATATTTAACTTATATTATAGAAATTAACTTAGGTATTAGTTGGGCTTCCAGAATATAGCAAAGCAGCCCAAGTTGGGCATGGATCTGGATATTGGCCCAAGTTAGGGAAGCGTGGTGTTGGGGAGTGCATTGCCACACCATTCTTCAATCTCCTTCAAATTGGTTGGTTATTTGTGCCTGGGGTGCATCAACTGCTTAGGTCATACAGAGTCCAATTCTCCTTCAAATTGATTGACTATATGTACATAGTTATTTTTTCAAAGGGAAGAAAATAGTTTCTACAACATAAGGAGAGTTCATTTATGTCACTAGCCTGGGAAACTTCTGTTTCTACGACAAGTTCAAATCACAGCACATCACTTCTGAAAACTGAGTGGCCCAAGTTTGGCATTTTACCCTACCTACCTACTTACACACATTACTAGAGTATTACATAGGTACTGGCTAGGTCCATAGGGTTTTCCTGTCAGTTGCTGGTAAACAGATTCTATGTATAAAAAATAACATGTCCATGAAAATGTACTCTGGAAGAAGTTGTTATGCACTCAGACTCTCAAACATCCTAACTGCAACATACAGAAAGCAAGTTTCCCACTCCGGTTGGTTGGTTATTTGGGCTTAGGGGCGCATCGACTGCTTTGGTCATACAGCGCCAATTCCCACTCTGGAGGTAAGGCTAGGCTAGGTTGGGCTAGTTTACATTATTTATTCATCTTGAATGATATTTGTGTTATGCCAATACTATATCCAAATGCAGACAGCTTTTTGTGCTAATTTTCCCCCCAAACTGAAAAGAATGCATTTGTAGAGAAATGAGTGGTCACATCACATGCACATTCATAGACCTTAGACATAAAGACATAAAAGATTAGTGCAACTATGAGCCACTACACTGAACCAGTTGCCCACCAAAACTGTCAATCAGCCCTCCCTGTAATACTGAAAAGCAAGCCCTATATTCTTATAATGATTGTCTATGCTGTTTTTAAAGATGTTCAATGTGCTGCTACTGACTATGTTTTCTGGCAGCTGGTTCCAGTGTTCCACTACCCTGTTGGTGAAGAAAGTTTGCCTTAACCTTGTTCTGCTGTGGTTAACTAATTCAAACATTTCCCCAAGGTATCCCCTCTCCAGACCATTGACAAATTTAAAGACCTCGATGAGATCTCCTCTCAGCCTTCTATATCTAAGTGAAAACATATTCAATTTCTCCAATCTTTCCTCATATGCCAGGTTGCTTATGCCATTAACCATTTTTGTAGCCCTCTTTTTGCACTCTCTCCAAAAGCCAACAATCTTTTTCATAGCTAGGGAGACCAAGCTTGGATGCAGTATTCCAAATGTGGCCTGACGTATGCACAGTAAAGCTTCCTGATCACTTCCTTACTTCTGTATGATACATTCCTATTTATTGCCCCGAGCATTCTCAGTGCCTTCTTCCTGCCTTCCTTGGTCTGCTCTGATGCCCCCAGTTTTGTGTTTAGAATAACACCTAAATCCTTCTCCTGTTGAGTCACTGATAGCACTTGGCCACCCATCAAGCCAACCTTGCGTTGGCAAAAACAAATCAAATACATTAGAAATTACCTCAGACTGAAAATTAACGAAATAACAATGCATATGCACAATGCAAGGCACTTCACTCACCAAACAATTCGGTCCACGAAGGCTATGCCTCAGAATTTCAGATACTTCAGTAGTCGACGCCACGTTAATTTTCTTTTCAAGGCTTTTGGTATCCAAGATAGAAAGTTGAAAATGATTGGCAAATTTGATAACGGAACTACCCAGAGTCCCAATGACGTCACTGAAGTTTTCTCTCAGGAAGTCAGCAAACACGCATTAAAAAAATGAAACAATGAGCAATGAACATTGGAAAATTCTTGCTTGGGTGGATTTATGGACCAGGGTAATATTGCTAAGCGGAGTGCGCTGTGTGAAGAATGGTTCCGCTACCAAATCAACGAATTTCAGTTCCACGGCAGAATTTTGACCGATAGTTAGACATATGTCTAACTGCGAGATAGCATATGCTATCTCGCATTAAACAAATTATGAACTACCCGGCAAAAAAAAATTCGGCCGAAAAACTTGACCACGTTTTAGAACTGCTGAGAAAGCTGGGCTGCCTCAGTGCGGAAAACCTGGCCAGATACCACATCCTGGTCTTCACGCACAAGTACACCGTCATGGTGAGATGGAGTCACTGGTTCATGATTCAATAACTCATAACCCATAATCCCACCAACGTGGCGGAGCTTCGTGACCGGACCACCTGACAGGACTTGTATGTCCCCCCGGTCCTGCACTGAGATGGGGAAGTGGCGATTTAGCTCTAGAACACCACTTTATACAACTCGTTTCTGCCCGAGCTGATGCGGTTTCCAGTGCCGATCTTTGGTCGCCACCTACGACGGCATCATTTTTAGCGTGCTGCCCGTGCCGGACTAGTTTGCTGCTCGCCTTGCTGTTTTTATTCTATTTTTATGATGACGTGTATGACCAACGGTTTAACTGATATGTGATCTTGACATGTGCTGTGCTGTATCATCCAATTAGCGCGATGTTGTAATTTCCACAAGTCTATTGTGAATTACCTCAATAAATATAGGTCTGTCTGTCTATCTCTCTGTTTGCCAATGCATCGGCACGACCGCCCCAGAAGCTCATCCCTGGCCTTATATAGCCAGTTACCATCTGACCATCCCAGTCAGGGAGCAAATGCGAGCGGGTGAAGATCTTCACCCGCTGGCAAGATAGAGTTCGAGTCTCGAGACTCGAACTCTATCTTGCCAGGACAGGCCAAGCCAGTGTCCTAGCCAACTAAGCTGTCGACCATCGGGGCATAATCGGTTGCATGTTGTAGGTAAATTGTAGGTAAGTTATATACATAACAATCTTACTTAAAGGAAACTCAGATTAGACATGTCCCCCAAAAGCAAAGACGCAAAAGAAGGGTAGGAAAGCCAGCATGGCTTACACCAGACGTGATAAAAGCAATTAAGGCTAAGAAAACTGCATTTAGAGTTTTTAAAGAAGCCTCAAATGTCATTAATCTAAAGGCGTATCGAAAAGCTAGAGACTCTGTGAAGCAAAAAAACCAGAGCAGCAAAGCGAGCAAAGGAACTGGATTTAGCTAGAAACTGTAATGGGGACAATAAAAAGTTCTTTAGTTTCTACAAGCTGAGTAAAGTTTCTAGCACAATTGGTTCACTGGAAGGAAACGGGACTACATTGGGTGAGGATAGTGAGATGGTTGAGGAGCTGAGCAAGCAGTTCAAATCAGTGTTTACATTGGAAGATATGACCAATCTGCCGACCGTACACCATAGTTCAGTTACATGGGATCTGACAAATGATGTTGATTTCATTGGTAGTGATGTTGTTTGTTGTTGTTGTTGTACCCCATAAACGGTTAATGATACAGCTTCAGTCCCATGGTATTGCAGATAGCATCTTAAAATGGATAGAGTTGTGGCTTTCAGATAGGCAGCAAAGAGTGATGCTAAATGGTACAAAGTCATCATGGCAAAATGTTCTTAGTGGAGTCCCCCAGGGGTCAGTACTCGGCCCATTACTGTTCATTATATTTGTAAATAACATTGAAAGTGGCCTAAGCAGTAAAGTTTTGAAATTTGCGGATGATTTGAAGGTCTTTAGGGCAATAACAGGTCAGGATGAGCATATCTCGCTGCAAAAAGACTTAGACGAACTTGTGAAGTGGTCCGAAGAATGGCAAATGAAATTTAACTTTGATAAGTGCAAAATCATGCATGTAGGTAAGCAGCATATGAAGGCTCCATACTTGATGGGTGGCCAAGTGCTATCAGTGAATCAACAGGAGAAGGATTTAAGTGTTATTCTAAACACAAAACTGGGGGCATCAGAACAGACCAAGGAAGCCAGGAAGAAGGCACTGAGAATGCTCGGGGCAATAAATAGGAATGTATCATACAGAAGTGAGGAAGTGATCAGGAAGCTTTTACTGTGCATACGTCAGGCCACATTTGGAATACTGCATCCAAGCTTGGTCTCCTAGCTATGAAAAGATTGTTGGCTTTTAGAGAGAGTACAAAAGAGGGCTACAAAAATGGTTAATGGCATAAGCAACCTGGCATATGAGGAAAGATTGAAGAAATTGAATATGTTTTCACTTAGATATAGAAGGCTGAGAGGAGATCTCATCGAGGTCTTTAAATTATGTCAATGTTTTTGGGGGGGTTTTTTTTGGTTTTTTTTTTAATTTTTTAATAATTGTTCAAATTTTGGTTTTAAATTTAAAAATTAAAATAATTAAATTAAGGCAAATTTTTTAAAGTTATTTTTTTTTACCAACAGAGTAGAATACTGGAACAAACAACCCCAAAAAAAGAAAATAATTACAATTTTAAAAAATTTTATAAAAAAAAATAATAAAAATAATAATAATAATGGTTGTGTTTTTTTTTTTTATGGGGGGGGGGGGGGTTTTGTGGGGGGGTTGGTTGGTTTTATTTACAGGGTCCAAAAAAAGAGGGCCTTGTGTGTCAAAGGTTTGCATTACTTTTTATGTCTTTATGTCTTTATACACAACAAGCGGTGGCACAGCCATAATTTTCTTAAGGGGGTCACGACGGACAAAATGTCATGAAGCAACGAAGTCTTTCGGTGCGCGAAGCGTTCCGAGTTTCCTTGTTTTAAATGGTGAAAATCTCAAAATTGATCGCTTGGTCTTGTGTAGTATTTGTTTCTAAAGGATCAGTGCCCCAGAACCTCCTAACTGTTCCTCTGAAAGTGCAAGAGCAGAAAGTAATAATACGCCATTCTGGAAACATACGGTAGGTCGATTAGCATGTACCTGAGCTAACTCCGGGCCGCCCCGGTAGCTCAGTTGGTTAGAGCGGTGACCTCCCCTGCCCTGGCAACACAGGGTTCGAGTCGCTTCGCGCGCTCGCACTTAGCCCTCGGCCGGGAGTGTCAGTTGGCAGCTGGACAGATAAGGTCGGGGACCAGCTACCAGGCGGTCGTGTCGCTGCATTGACGGCACGTTTCGATCAAAATTCTTCCGTCGAACTGGACTTCCCACCCATTGAGACGACAAAGCCATCCCCTCCCCCTAAGGCATACGCTTTCGGTAGCAGATAAACATCACATTCATGACGACAAATTTATTTGATTGAAGATATAGACATGCATTTTTGGCTTCGTGAGGAAATATGTTCCATAGGAAATAGGCTTTTTTCGCGTAATGAAAAAGGGAAAATATCACCTTGGTGTTGCCCACATTACCCTCCTGACACGTACTTATATGCTAAAATTTTGGCCTCGCACAATCATGAGAGATCAACGTTTTTTAACACCACAGAGGTAACTGAGTGGTAGTCGTTATGCTATAATGGATAAATGTATCAGACAAATCAAGACATTATATTTTTCTTGCATTTGAAGGCTTGAAGAGAGTAAGCCTCCTTACACTTACTACAGTACCTGTGTGCACGGCTGGTGAGGAACGGTTGGACCACAAACCGTGAGTATTTATAAAACATGCATCAACAGCATACGCAGTGATTAGTGACACGAACCACGGCGACATCGGTATCGTCGCATCATGTACGGCTTCTAAGAAGGGATTGAATATTCAAGAACATTTTAAAAGCACAAAAAATATACGTAATCACATCGGCGTAGTGACTCTGTGCCCACATGCTGACAAGCCCATGTAGCACCGGTGTGACTGTAGCTATTTTGTAGCTTAGTCAGCGCTGCATCACAGCTTAATGTCGTGCTACCCAGTGCCGGGAATGTTAGTGTTGGTAATGAGGTCGACGTTGTTGTTGGTGAGGGTGTTGGCGTTGGCGTTGGTCGAGGTGGCCAGCGCCGCCGTGGTGATTGTGTCGGTGCCGCTGTTGGTGATGGTCGGCGTGTTGGTGTCGGTGGTGGTGACGGTGCCGCCGGAGATCACCGTCACCACTGGTGTGGTCGCCGCGCTGGCGTCCGTGTTGGTGCTGGTGGCGGCGCTGCTGGCGGCACTGGCCGTGTAGCCCAGGGCGGCGGCCAGCGGCAGGTAGCCGAGCACCTGCGTCACCACGCCGGAGCCGGGGCAGTGGCAGCGCGGGCGCGGCTGCGGGTGCGGCGTCGGGCCGGGCCGCTGCGGCCGGCCGGCCCTCCTCAGCAGCGAGCCGGCGGCGCGCCACAGTGGCGCCACCACCAGCCGAGCGGCCGCCGCCAGAGGCGCTGCCAGTCGGGTGGCCGCCGCCGCAGATGCCGAGGTGGCGTTGGCGGCGCGCGCCGGCTGCGTCGCACCGGCGCGGGGCAGCGGCGGACCGACGGACGGCTGGCGCTGCAGGACGGCCCTCAGCAGGTCGGCAGAGTCGAGCACGTGCCGCGGCGCCTCGGCGGTCGACAAGACAGGTCCCACCGACACCGGCGGGAGCGGAGAACCCAGCCGACCCAGTCGCTCCAGCTGGTCCAGCCGCAGCCGGAAGCGGCCCGCAGAATCTGTTGGCAGTGCCGGGGGTGCTGGGAGTACGACCCGAAGTAGTCCAAACGTGCATCCTCTCCATGCCAAACTGACACACGGCACCAAGAGTGTTCGGGTAGTATAAATAAAGCATTGTGTGTACTACATTGTACATACAAAGACCAATTTCCACTACCTATTCGAGGCTTTGTGTATGCGAGATTATGCGCCATTCATAAACCGCCAGCTAAAGTTCTGCATGGCTGACTCTTTTGGAAAGCTTGTTACGCATACTTTTGCGTGTATCGATTAGAAAGTGTACTACATGGTGATAGCTGAAGAATAAGTCATTGAATTAAATGGCGATGCGCATGATCTGACAACAAGTCTTGATACAATTTTGCATTCCGTTGACAGCAATTGCACACCAATAATACGCAACGCACATCGATTGGGAAGCTTACGAAGGTACTAAATATCGTGATATTTAGTGAAGCATGTTGGAATAATGATATATGCATGCTGAATTGAATGCATGCATATGCATTATGTAAATAGAATGAGAAAGAGATAGAGTGATAGATACAGAGTGATAGAGACAGAGGGATGGATACAGAGACAGAGA
The DNA here is from genome assembly GCA_034440575.1 of Imbricaverruca yamaguchii. NCBI lineage: Eukaryota > Metazoa > Arthropoda > Thecostraca > Neoverrucidae > Imbricaverruca > Imbricaverruca yamaguchii. Next base: position 156,698 of record JAOTOL010001104.1, on the reverse strand, counting down.
CAGAAACAAACAGATGTATACGGAGATCGAGATGGAAACAGAGGGAGAAGTAGATGAGGAGAATAGAGACGGAGAGAGGGTGGGAGAGAGAGAGGGGGGGGAAAAAAAAAAAAAAAAAAAAAAAAAAAAAAAAAAAAAAAAAAAAAAAAAAAAAAAAAAAAAAAAAAAAAAAAAAAAAAAAAAAAAAAAAAAAAAAAAAAAAAAAAAAAAAAAAAAAAAAAAGAAAGAAAGAAAGAGAAGAGAAAGAAGAAAAGAAGAAGAGAGAAAGAAAAGAAAAAAAAAGAGAAAAAAAAAGAGAGAGAGAGAGGAGGGAAGAGAAAGAGAGAGTCGTGTTTGGCGAAAAAGAAGAAGGGTAAGACTGGCCACCGTCATACATTTTGCTATAAGTTAGGAGGATAAGTGAATATGATTGCATGCAGAAACTTTTTTTTCGGTCCTCCCATGCACGTAGTCGAAATCTCCTATCCTCTGATACATCCTTGTTTTTAGAGTAATGCAGGTCATATCGTTTCACATTTATTTTGTCTGTCTGACTTGTGAGAATTGTGATGTCATCCTATGCTACCAGGAGTACGTCAAAAATACTACAAAAATAAAATAGATATTCTACTTCAACTTCAATCGTAAGTGCTATATATTATCAGAGCACATACATGCCCCGCATCTCACCTGTTTGCGTCAACCCCCTCGGGAATGTCGACCGTTTCTGCTCTGCGATCTGGGAGCTGGGCTCAGACAGTGACCCGCTTCTCGACCTGGCTTCGTGCCAGCTGGCTGTAGACGATGACCTGCTCCGCGAACTCCCGGCATGCCGACCGACCGTAGACGTTGACCTGCTCCGCGACTTGCCGATATGCCAGTTGGCAGTAGGCAGTGATCTGCTCCGCGATCTGGCGACATCCCAACCGACTGTAGACGGTGACCTGCTCTGCGATCTGCCGACATGCCAGCCGACTGTAGACGGTGACCTGCTCTGCGATCTGCCGATATGCCAACTGACAATAGACGGTGACTTGCTCTGCGACCTGCCGACACGCCAGCTGGCTGTGGGCAGTGACCTGCTGCTGATTTGGATGCTGGGGAGACTGAATTGCCCGGAGAGCGCGTTGGCCAGCGCGAACACACCGAACGAAACCAGCGCCGAGATGCCTGCGGCTGCCACCGAGGTCGCCCTCGGCTGGGAGCAGTAGCAGACGGCGACGTCGGCTGTCGGCGACGGCGTCGGACTGCCGTAGCTCACGCTACTGCTGTAGCTGCTGTAGCTCACGAGGCCGCCGGCCTGCCGGTACGGCGGCTTCCGAGTCCGACGGGGTGGAGGCCCGTGAGGGGCCCGGGAAGGGGGACCTGAGACGTGGTAGCGATCCCCACCAGAAGCAGACGTATTCGTCTCAGTTGAAGCCAGTCCGGGCTGCCGGTACGGTGGCCTCCGAGACCGACTTGGTGGAGGCTTGTGGGGGGTCCGGAAAGCAGGACCTGGGACACGGTAGCGACCCTCACCAGAGGCAGACGAATTCGTCTCAGTGGAAACCAGTCCAGGCTGCCGGTACGGCGGCCTCCGGGATCCACGAGGAGGCCCGTAGTGGGTCCGGGAAGGAGGACCTGGAACACGGTGACGATCCTCACCAGAAGCAGACGAATTCGTCTCAGTGGAAACCAGTCCGGGCTGCCGGTACGGCGGCCTTCGAGACCGACGGGGTGGAGCCCCGTGAGGATGTCGGGAAGGGGAACCTGCTGCGCGGTGACGATCCTCACCAGGAACAGACGTATTCGTCTCGGTGGAAGCCGGTCCGGATCGGGCAGAGAGGGATAGGGCATTGGTGGGTGTTCGGGGCGCGATGAGACGCTGAGGAACGGGTAACATCGGAAGCGATGACACGTTCGCGTCGTCTTCACGCAAGCTGCTGCTGGCAGTGTCGTTGCGATGTGGCGAGACGTTTCTTTTCATAAGCTCAATCATGAACTTAAGGACTTGGTGCAGTCTGTGATTGGATTCAACACTATGCTTCGAGCCAGATTGCAGTATCTCCGCCAAACGTCTTGTCTTGTTCGGACGCCTAAGTGCATTGTGAAGTCGCAGGGCCTTTCTACGGAGCATTCTCGAGGATCTCGTTCTAAAAGGTCCTTGAGCTTGGCCGTCGTATGTTGGCTGGACCTGGGTGGCCAAGGCTGCACTCCTCTTCAAATAAACGGATGCACTCCACCTAGCTGGCCGTTTCTTGCCCGGCCTGACTGGCTCCCTGAGGAACAGCGGGTAGTGGGGCTGGTTCTTCTTCACCACCTTGTTGTCAGTGAAGGACGACAGGTCCGGCGGCTGCCGGCGCCAGTCGTCCTGCATCACGTCCCAAAGCGTCGCACCGCCCTGGCCGACCTCGGCAGCCGGCAGCGGCATCGGCTCCACCTTGTTGGGCAGCAGGATCACGGCAGTGACGGTGTCGATCAGGCGTCGCCAGTCAGGGATGTGCCACACGGGAACGTTATCGTTCAACGTTTTGAGTGACTCGGCGATTACATCGGGTCTTCGACCTGGAACGGCTACCCCGCTACTGTGACGTTGGCCGGCCGCCAGTGCGTCTCTCGGTTGAAACCACAAACACACCAAAAACACTACGTACCGTGGTGGTAACTTCATATTCAGTCTCACGACAAAGCTTCACTATTTGGAGGAAGTTGGCAGTCACGTTATATAATGGGAGGATCACCAATCCTAGTGAGAGCCTAACGACCAGTGATGACGCTTCCGAATGCCAGACGATCCTCCAGCGCTACTACTAAATGATCCACAAGTGCTACTACTGAATGATCCACAAGTGCTACCACTGAATGATCCACAAGCGCTACAAGTCAGCCTCTGTTGGACGTCTCGTCTTCACGAGGCAATCTGGTGACCAGCAGCCAGTGCAGACTTCTCGACTGCGCCGACACAAAGCTTCACGTCACCTTACACAGAGCCGAGGGGAGATGATCCTCCGTCACACAACAACGTCCACCAGTCACACAGCCGCTTCTGTAGCAACACCGCTCTCAGTCGCACACGCCCGCCGGGCGCGACGAAGCACACGCGCAAGAGCGGCACTTGCCCGAACTACATCGGCACCTGCAGTGAGCGTCCACGATCTCGTCAGTCAGCGTCCACGTGCGTCACGTGAGATGGCCAGACGGCCGTCGACACCGGCGCACCTATGGTCCTTCGGCACGCAAGCAGCGTCGGCGGCTCGTCCGTCGCCGGTCGCGGCGTGGCGCGTGGTCAGTCGGCACGTGAAGCACGCGCGCCGCGTGGGTCGCCGGTCCACGTCGTCACGGGCGTGGTGCTGCAGCACGCGCGGCGCGGCCACGATTGACGGCCGCCGCCGGTGGCGGGCTCTTCATCATCTGCCGCCGCGCCGTCTCGGTCGACATCTGGAGGCTGCGGGCAGGCGGACGGGGCGTCAGAGAGGCGGCCGCAGACCGCCAGCGGTGTCCGCCGCCGCCGGCTAATGACCGCCGCTCATTAGAACGGTGCGCGCCGACACCCACAAAAAGGCCGCCCAGCAGACACGTGGCCGGCCGACGCGGCTCGCCGAGATAAATCGGCCTGATGGATGGATCCGGAAAAAGCTGGCGACCGATCCGGTCCGGAAGGCGTTTGTGTTGCCGTTCGATAATTGCAACTGTGCTTGGCTACGCCAGACCAGGCCTTGGTACGGTGCGTCAAAATACGGATACGGCATGAGCGCAGCGTACGCGCTTGCCCAAATAACACGATGTGAAATACAATTAGCAGTCACAAATTGAAATACTGGCTAACCAAACTTCCGACATAAACACACTTGAAAATCCACACACGGACCGTGGAGCTCGTCTTCAACTCATTTGAGATAGGGGAAGCAGGCAGACAGGCAAGCCTGTCTGCTCCATTAATGTGGCGGTTCAGATTCTGACAAGCATTATATGGTTGCAAAACAGCATCTTCCTTATCAGATGCGCTTATGTTTAGACAAGAACCCTAAGTACAATTTTGGGTCGCCTCGTAACTGGAATGGTTGCTTGGATCTAGTTGCTGTCAAACCAGCACCACAGGGCAATGTTTATCATCACCGATAGCATAGTAATAGTAGCTAATAAACCCACAGAGTCCACCCTCGATAAATGTGTCCAAGAATTTGTTATCCCAGGTGGCGACCCTCGATTTCGCCAGGAACTGGTCAACAGCATCCCACTCCGCAGAAAAACCTATATTCTGACGGAAGAACCCAATCAGGACCACTGTATGAGCAGAACTAATCCACTCTCAAGCGAACCTACATCGATATACAGCGCTCGCCGGGTTCGAGAACTCACGGTCCATCCACAGTCTGCAGCGCAGGTACGACAGCGCGCGGCCCGTGGCCATGTTGGTGATGGTGTCGTTGTCCTGGTTGGTGGCCGTGTTGGTGCTGGTGTTGATCGGGTTGGACGTGGCCGCGTTGGTGATGACGTCGTTGTCCGTGTTGGTGAGCACGGGCGCGTTGCTGTTGACGTTGCTGATGGTGTCGGCGTCGTTGATGGTGACGCCGATGACGGTGCCGCCGCCGCTGCCGGAACTGCCGGCCGCGAGCGCCGACGTCGACATGGTGGTGCTGTAGCCGAGCAGCACCGCCAGCGGCACGTAGCCGAGCATGTCGAGCATGTGGCGCAGCGAGCACTGGCACTCGGCCGGCGCGGCCGTGTAGTTGGCCGGCCGCGGCACGAGGCGGCCGCGGCCGCGCATCCACCGCTGCACCCTGGTCAGCAGGCTGTCGGCCGGCGGCGCCGGCGGCGGGGCGGTGGTGGTGTCGCGCCGGCGGCCCGGCGGCGGCCGGCGGCGCGTCACCGGCCGCCGACCACGTGACCCGGCCGGCCGCCGCCGCACCACCGCCGGCGGCGGCGGCTGCTGCGGCTTCGGCGGCGAGGCGGGCAGCACCTTGCCGGCCCTGTACTCGTCCCAGGTGAAGCCGGGGAACTGCGGCCGGTCGGCCACCGCCGCCGCCGCCGGCCGCTGGGACAACAGCTCAGCCAGCAGCGTGTCGATGTGGCCGTAGTTGCTGGCTGCGGACGGCACGAATACAAACGGTAATCTCGGTAGTTCGACATCGATTGCTTGATAGTTTCGTCTCTGCGGGGGAAGCTACGATGGCAGGGGTACGTTGCATTTTACTTCCCGTCGGACAGGTGGCTCCCCTTCGTGCAGGGTGATCTAAGTTTCTCAGGCGCGTATTGCTTAGTCTGCCTTTCTCTTAGACAGGCAGCAGCTGCAAGCTACACAACTTCGCCGATTACTACGCATTGTCTAGCCGAAGTAATTGAGCGCGGCATTTTGTGGGGCGAAATCCGCCCACCCCTCCGATTTTCCGTAGATAACTTCACACTTTACCCGCCAATATACGCCATTTTTTGTATGCATACTTAGAAATGGTCGGCGTATTGCACAAAAGAAGAAAAATTAAAATCTACCGAAACTTTTTCAAGTTATGGGCTGTTAACGTAAAAAATGTCGCAGCGCCAGACCACAAAAATCGGCACTGATGCGCTTCCCGTATATTGCCAAAAGGGGAAGTGTTCTTGACAACACTAGCGACTTGTTTGATGCACATTGTTATGCTATATAAAAGTCATTTTAGGCCACCGAGGCCAAGTCAGGTCAAGCTCAGGACATGCTAATAGAACCAAACTTGGTCACCTGGAATGTTGTCATAAATACAAATGACTGTCATGCGATTGATGTCACTTTGCATGTTACTCCCTACACATCCGGAAATCTATTTTTGCCATTGTGTGCCTAAGCGTTTCCATACTTTTTTTTATCATGTATTTCACTCCTTTCTTTGCGAAACCGATTGTGCCGAGCCGCCCAACGGGACAGGCGGGTGAGCAGCCCGGTTCTGATAACTGAAGCAGGTAATGACCTGATAAAGTGCTCCTATATAAGTGACCTTTCAAATGGCTGATCTGGCATCTGTATTGCATCATTAGTAATGTCCAAAACATCATTAATGCCAATTTTGGAGCATTTAAACACAATCACAGCGATCCATAACAATGACAAGCCAAGATACGGAAAACCTGATTTTTTTTCTATTTTGACCTCATTTGACTCGTGCTCATCCACCCTTGGAATTTCGTTGCTCTAGCCATAATAGGAGTCGAGATCTTAAGGGGGCGGGGCGGAATCCGACCCCCTCCAGTGCGGGTGTTAACCCTTAGCCCTTTTGATACTTTTTTTTCATTTCTGGACTTCTCATTTAATTAGAATGCATAGCAACTGCAAAGGTCGCATAGTTGTAACGTACACGACTCTGCATCCATACTACTAAAGCAAAATCCACATCAGTGCTGTCGAAATCGAAATCCCAACCGCAATGCCATAAAAGTTTCCACACATGGTTAATGGTGTTACATAGACATATTTATACTCATATTGAGACACATACACATTCAGGTAATGTGACGTCCTCAAAAATGTCCAATATACAAAGAACATACTGCATACGTTTGAGGTCCATATGCAAATGGCTTATTTGAAACAAATATGGTTCTGGTAATGATGAGAACATTGGTAGAGGTCATGCATTTTTGTTATCCAGAAAATTTTAACACAAATTTCTGATTTCTGAAAATCAAAGAGAATAGCAGTCCGCGCCATCGCATAGCCCGCTCCCAAATTTCGTACAGTGACCGCTGTGGGTAGGTTCATCGCCACCCTTCCCGTCCGTTCCTGCGCCGTGGATCGCTCCGGAGTCTCGCAGCCGCAGTACGGAAAATATAGGATGCATTTTCGGGTCGTCTGAAAGGAGCTCGAAAAGATATTAGCTTAAAATATGTAGTATGGAATATATGTAATATATATCTTTAAATCACAAAAAAAATAAATGTCAAATATCAGCATGCCAAAAAATGTCAAACTCTTCGAAATTCAAATGTACGTTTCAGTCTGTCATCGGATCGCGCCATAGGTTACGAAGTGATGGACATATTTTGTATTACTCTGATCAATTACCTACCGACACATTACTCATTTGTTCCGGTCCCTACTTTTCAAAATACCTGCTTTAAAATAGGCCTAATACTGGTCTGCTAATACTTTCATGTATGACCTAACTTTGCACCGCCCAACCGAACCGAATACTATTTCGAATAGTGTGTTACTCAAAGCGATGTGCTATTTATTGAATTAGGTGCAGATATTCCAGGGTTCAAGTAAATATATTGTGCAGTTTCGAAATCAACTCGGAATCTATAACTTTGCATGTCTCATTATATAGCAAAGTAGAATCTACTTTAGCGACGTTGATTGTCTAGCAAGACAGCATGCGCGCATATCAAATTAAATTCAAAGTAAAGTGATACAATATGTAAATGTTATCGCAGGGGCTCGTGTCAAATTCTCCACTGTTCAAATGATGCTACTGATCGATGCATTTGTCAGCTGTTTAATGAGGTGATAAAGAGGTACGTTGGTTGACCGCGACTTGGATTGCGGAAGCGATGTTAGATGTAAGCGATGCATACAAGTTATAAGAAATGAATTCTATGAAGATGCTTTATAGTCATAAATAAACCATACACTGGCCACAGAGACGGACCAGGATTTTCATCCTTGGAATGATTAACAATAACTTTCCAATGTTCTGGTTGGGGACGAGTAGTCTAGGGGTAGGCCGCTAGTCTCACAATCGAAAGGTTGTTGGTTCGAGTCTCACCTGTTCGCTACTCTTAGCCCGCGACCAATCGGTGTGAGAGATTGGTGACGCTGCATGACTCAACGGTCGATGTGTCGTGAAACCAACAACCAACCAAACAACCAGTCGTTTTGATTGACTATCGTGTTTGTTTCCTAGCAAAGCACACCCACGCCTAACCGGCAGCATTCTTACGCAGAGTCGCTAGTTGTGTGCGCAACTTAATAGTAGGATCAGATTTGTCAGAATCGTGCATGTCTGGCTATCACAGAGAGCTCACCAGGTATTACTTTGAATTGGGAGAATAATTGCCGTTGACAAAGATGTTAATGTTAGTGGAGATATAACAATGGTCAGATAAATTACTACATCTCATGCTTCTTTTCTTTGCCGGCACGTTTCGCATGCGATTATACGACGCTACACTACGACATTAAACTGGACAGGATTGGAAATAACCAAAAACAATTTGCTCAACCCGGTCTCGTTTCCTATCCCATTACCACAACCCGAGCTGCATTCAATTATCTGTGCCGGTTCCCAGTGCCGTCGCTCGACGCTGTTTTCTAACTTCGCTTCCATTATTATGCTATCAATATTGGCAAGCTCAAGTGCACGTGTACGTAAGCACAAAAGTATGTCAGCGCAAATGTACATATGCTCAAATGTACGTATGTGCAAATGTGTGTATACGCAAATGTACGTAAACACACATGTACGCGTATGTACACTAGCTCTATATGCACGTTTGCTCTTGCATACCCTAACGTTATGTCCATTTGCGCTTATGTACTTTTGCGTTTACGTACACTTGCACTAATGTAAATTTATGCATACGTACTTTTACGCACACGTACATTTGAGCATACGTTCATTTGCGTTTCCGAGCATGTACGCTTGCGCAGTTATGCGTTTACGTTCTTTTGCACATACATACATTGGCGCTTCTGTACTTTTGCGTTGCATACATTTGCTATGCGTACATCTACGCTTACGTACATGTGCGTACGTACATTTGTCATGCGTACATTTGTCCGGTTACCGTGTTTCATGTCAGCGTCTTCCCACCATAATACGTATGGTAAGACAGCACGCGCGAGTACATATTTGAAATTTGAGGAGGGGGAGGAGGTGAGGGATCAGACGATCTGGACCCCGATGAGGATACAAAATAGAAAACCGTATTTTTCAAGTATTTTCTACTTTTTCCGCCCCGATAACTCAGTTGGTTAGAGCGCTGGCCTGCACTAGTCTCCCCTGTCCTGGCAACACAGGGTTCGAGTCGATTCGCGCGCTCGCATTTAGCCCCGGCCAGGAGTGTCAGTTGGCAGCTGGCCCGATAAGGCCGGGGACAAGCTATCTGGCGGCCGTGTCGGTGCATTGGCGGCACGTTAAACTTTCGGTCTAAATTCTGCCGTTGAGCTGGAGTTCATGGCACGGGTGGTGGGGCCAGGGTTCGCGCAACAAGCTCTGCTTAACAATAGAACCCTGGTTCCTCAAGCCACCCCAGCAACAACTCGGATTAAATTTATATAAAAAAGGAAAGAAAACAGACCCTTTTCGAAACAGTGGCAGACATCTAGTGAAAATATTACGGGAATTCCGCTAACTTTGTTCAATATACTAGTGTACATCACGTCTTTTGCATTTAATGAAACGCCTATATATTTCATTCTGCTAACACTAATATCTCACGATTTCGCAATCAGTGTATGCCGTTACGTGGAAGCAAAATAGTTGGATCACATGAAGACAGCACCATTAATCCTACGATTCTTCCATTTGATCACGCTAGTTTCCTATCCGGGCTGTTCCAATTTTTGGTAGTTAGCTTATAATTTGGAAGATATTAACCGTGAAAAATATGAACGCCTCCTATCCAGGCTGCTTTGGAAGTTGACTTCCAATTTTGAAGTTATGAACGTTGGAAGATACAATATTTGAAAGACATGATACGCACAAATTGCCCGTGCCGCTCCCGAGCCGTGGTAAGCCATATTTTGACCTGGAGCCAGAGGTGTGAAATTCGAAGGTAGCCTACGCAATGCACCATTTCTTTCTGTACAATTTGGCACCAATATCGGGCCGAAAGTTTTGCTGTGTACTTAATCAAGCACTCAAGCTCATTTTGCATCGCCTGAAGGATGTTTCGTTCAATCACGTGCATACAGCGCCTGAATTGGAAAGGGTGTCTTCAAAATACCACATAGGAAGTTTCAACGGAGTTGAAACATGGCTTTTTATGGTTTTGCCCCACCCGTATTTGTTCACAATTTCATTACAATTTGAATTAGTGGTTTCGGAATTGCGGAGACGCACCACACAAAGTGTAGATTATGATATTGTTTTTTGCTCTAACATATTTTGTTTTGCTCCAATATACAACAAAACTGAGAACCGATCTAGAGAAGCTAAATGAGGTAAAAAAAGATCGGCGGTGAGAATTCTATTTACCTTATGGCCTTATCGCGCCGACTTGCCCACGCTACACGTTGACCCCTATACACCGCAGTCAGAATATTCTCCAAAATGGCGACTCACGCTGGAGGGAGCGGCCGGCCGAGTTGATGGTCTGTATGGACAGCATATAGATGAGCAGCGCCGCCAGTCCGGTGAGGCCCACCACCGTGCCGGGGGAGGCGACCTCGCCACACTCGCACTCGTCCGCGGGGGCCGGCTCGCCCTTCGGCACGCGCCGCAGGTCGGCCAGCAGCTTCTCAGCGCCGGCGGCCGACAGCAGCTGCAGTAGCGCCTCGTGGCTGTTGGTGAGCCCCGGCGGCAGGCGCGAGCCGCCCTGGCTGCTGGAGGTGTGGGTTGGCCGGCCGTGCGCACCGGCCTGGCCGTCGCGAATACCGAGCGGAGGGAGGTGAGGACCTTTTTGCCTGTTGATGTGGGATGGAGGAAGGTGTGAACCCTCTTGGCTATGTATAATATGTGGTGGAGGGAAATGAGAGATTCCTTGGTGGTTGATAATGTTGGATGGAGGAAGGCGAGAAGCACCTTGATTGTTGATGTCGGATGGAGCAGGGTGAAAGCCTACTTGGCTGTTGCTAATGTGGGATGGAGGAAGGTGAGAGTCCTTCTGCCTGTTGAAAATGTGGGATGAAGAAAGGTGAGAACTTCCTTGGCTGTTAATTATATGGGGTGGAGGAAGGTGAGAATCTTTGTATCTGTCGATGATGTGGGGAGGAGGAAGGTGAGAATCTTTGTGTTTGTTGATGATGTGAGACGGAGGAAGGTGAGAACCACCCTGATTATTGATAACAAGGGATGGAGGTAGGCGAGATCCGGCTTGGTGGTTGACAATATGGGAAGGGGAGAGATACGAAGCATCATCTCTATTCGATGTAAGAAAGGGCGAAGGAAGGTAGCCCTCGTACATCACCCCGTTCCTGTCTCGGAGACCCAGCCGCGCCATAAGCACCGCCGACGGGTCATCCGCCACCGACTCAGACCCCGTGGAGATCGCGTTGATGGGGGCCGACCTCGTAGAACTGGGCGTAAACTCTGTGGTTCCTTGTATCTGCTGTGACACGTTCGCGTTTGCAGACTCTGCTAATTTCCCGTTCAAATTCGTCGCGCCCAAGTCATCTTCCGAACTAGAGGCCACGGAAGCGTTGTGCTGACGCCAGCGTGACACCAGCCGCAACACCTGGCCGGTCATGTACACCGCCGGTCCAACGTCAGCGCGACTCAGCGCTGACTGTGAGACGCCGGCATCTGCGTGGAGCCGCGTGCTGCCGTCGTCCCCGCGGACCGGCACGACTGTGTAGTCCTCCGCGTCGGGCGTCCACGTAGCACCGGCGTGCAGGGGATATTGCTGATCGCCCGAGTCGCCGTCCGGATACAGTCGCAGGGAGCCGTCTTCGACAGACACCCGTCGAGTGCCGCCGTTTGACGCCCACTTGAGCACTTCAGGCGGGCTGGAGCCACCAGACAGCCACTGACGGTCCAGGCCGCCGTCTGCGCGTCCGCGCCACGTCGGCGGCAGGGTGAACATCGACCTCACGGCGCGCGTCGAAGTGGTGCCCAGCCACGGCGAGGCGGCGAACCCTGCTGGAGGCCGACTGACCTGTCGTCTTCTGGCCTCCCGCGCAATGGTGCGCCCTCTCCGCCATCCAACCGTGGCAACACGGGGAGAGCTCGGCCGGTGACGACTCCCGGACATCACTGGCCGGTGACGGAGACGGCTGAATGCCACGCGACGCGGCTGCGGCGCGGCTGGACGCCAGCCGGGGTGGCTGACCGACTTAAGGCGTACTCCGGGCACGTCTGGACGCCACTTGCGAGGGCCGGCTAACTTATGACGCGGTCTGAGCGCGACCGAGCGCCCAATAGGAAGGCCAACTGGCCCGAGATGCGACCCGGGCAGAATAATGCGTCCACGGGGACCGTTGTCCGCCTTTGAAGGCAGCCTGGACCAGTAGGAATAAACCGGCGGCGGTTTCTGTCGGCCGCGTCTGTGTGGCTGTCCGAAGTACGCCGCTGCCGCCGCGGGGGTGACACGACTCCGGAGCCCGACGTCGCCGCTGAATCTCGCAAAGTCCACACGGCGAGGCGCCGTCACGAGAATCGCACGCGCCACACTCGCGCCGAGTCCTGCGGCCAACAGAACAGCCACCAGGCGACTCAGCTCCGCGAAGCGCATCCTGTCGCGAAGTTTGTCCGCCGGCTCGAGCAGTCAACCTACCACAACTCGAAGTCCACTGCGGTGGCGAGAACAGCACACGGGCTGCGACACTGGACACCGGTGCGGAGACGAGCCAAACACGCCAGCCACTCCGCGCAGGGGATACGCGACTAGCTGTGTCCGGCTGCCCGCGTACTCGTCCGTCGATAATAGCCTGTTTGATTTAGGTGATTGCGACAGCTATGGTCACACGGAAGTCCGGTGTCCGGGGACGTTACGGACGCCGCAGAATGCACGCGCAGTGGTCGGTGGTGTTGTAAATCACCGGCGGCCGAGAGGAACGGGACACCTTCCGGGAGGCATCGTCACAGTCCGTCCGCTTTACAAATGACACTGTGCGCCTGGAAATTGGAACTTCGGGGACGATACACAATGCGGACATTATCTATGCAGTAATGATATCAGGAAAAATATTATCCGCATTTTTGGAACTATTCGCGATTGAGACGTTCGGGCGCTTCAACTGCACTGATTATACAGACCTCTTGCTATTGCGATTGTCCCCCGGAGATGCCAACATTAGCTGTGTGTCCTTTATGCGTGCCACAGTTGGTAAATACCAAACATTTACGCTGCACAATATACTCAGCACTGGTGGGACTGTCAACGCACTGGCCGTCGTGTGCACCGGGAAACCAGTGCAATGATAATTGGATGGATATTTTATCGGAACTGTGTTGGATGTAAGGATGGATCCGGGATGTTTTTTTTTGTCTCGGCAGGGAACTACATTGTGTTTGTTCTTCTCTTGCAACCTATCTTACCACTCACTTTTTTCGGAATCAAATTTGCATTTTACTTCTTCGTACACCACCAATGCATACTTCTATGTTCAGTGGAGGGAAGGGTCGGTGTGGGCAGAGGGAGGGTCCTCTTCACGAAAAAAGCCGAATCTTAAAAAATTTCAGATGAGTGGACTGGGGGAACTTTCGACACAAGTTGTTACATACCACGGATCAAAAGAAGAATCTTGGGCTTCTGCACGGATCATAGCTTTTATCCAGATCGGCCACTGGGTGACAGCAAGGACATGGACACTCACGAATGTTGTGGAGTGACAGCTCAATCTGAGCCAGTGAAACGGACACACTAGAGCAAAAAAGGGTTCGAGAATAGAAGGGAAAAAAAATTAATCAACTTTTGGGCCCTTTCGGGTCCAAGTGCTGCCAAGTTTCAAAATGATTCGTATTCTCAACTTGCAATAGGTACATATCTTGCTTTTTATTCTGGAAAATTATGCTGTTTTTGTTTAAATTTGTCATCTTTGTGGTATAAAATTTGTGTTCTTCAAAAGCAGGCTAGGCTAGGTTTGGTTAGGTAAAAAATTCACAACAAAATATTTCTATAAAATTGTTGAATTAATACAAATTGCATTCCTAAAAGAGAGCTTCATTAGCATCATTGTGCTTTAATGTATTCACCTGGCAAGTTTTACACCAACTTAACTCCACACAGTAAAGAAGGGTTTGGTTTAGCTAGGTTAGGTCAGGTTCTTCTTTAAGTTTAATTATTTTTCTTAAATAAATGGGAATTGCTTCCTTCAAAATCAAGTCAGGCTAGGATAGGTTAGGTTGGGTCAAGTTTTTATCTTGTGTTATAAATTTTGTGTTCTGAAAAAATTGTCTGAAATTTCTCCATATTTCATGTTTTTTTTCTTCAAAGTGAAGTTAAACGGTGCTATTGTCCTTGGTGCTATTTTGCTCACCAACTGGAGAATAAGCATTTGCAGAGGAAATGATTGGGCACTTTCTTATACATCTTGGGGAAATGTTTGAATTTAACAGAAATGATGCAATTAGAGGTCATCACTTCAAAATTAAAGTTAACCACAGCAGAACAAGGTTAAGACAGTCTTCACCAACAGGGTAGTAGAACACTGGAACCAGCTGCCAGAAACCATTGTAAGCAGCAGCACATTGAATGTCTTTAAAAACAGCATAGACAATCATTATAAGAATAGACTGCTTGCTTTTCGGTATTACAGGCCGGGCTCATCAATGGATTTGGTGGGCAACTGGTTCAGTGTACAGAGTGCAACCAAGAAGGGCCCTTGTGGCTCATAGTTGCACTAATGTTTTATGTCTTTATGTCTTCATGTCATAGTACTCAGCATTGCATTGGAAAGAGCAATTCCAAGACTTCATACAACACCACATGTGCAAATTTACCAGCTAGGTAGTGAAAACAATAACTCAGTTGTTATAGATTCAGAGTTTTGGTCATACAATCAGTGGGTTCAAATCCACAACCAACATGATTACTGAGTCCATCTACAACCAGCCAGCAAGAGGTCAGCAACATTAATTGACTCAGCAGTCAGACATGTCACACCATTTGACCATGCAGGGGAAATGAGTGGTCACACCATCTTGGCCATATCCATAGACATTGTATGGGGACAAATCCAAACCTTCAAAAATTACCCCCCCCCAAGGACAAATATATTACATGTATCTTCACTATCTAGGGTGGGCTAGGTTTCTTTAAGGTGGGAATATTTGAGAAGCAAACATTTGCAACTTTTTCTTTCAATTTTTTTTGTTCGTTTTGTTTTTGAAACACAGATTTACCGGTAAACACACCTACTTCAACCTTAATTGCATACCTAGAGGTACCTGGGTAGGATATGGTGAAGTTTTCACTTTCCAAAGAAATGAATATAAAATCCAAATCACCCAAGAAACGTCCGGAAAACATTTTGAAACAAAAAATTGGCCTCGGGCTTCTTCCATACATTTGTCCGGAGGTCCACCCCTGACTACACAAACCTAGCCTCTCCCACAATCACATCGCCGCTCCATATAGCGCTATGTTAATGCGTAAAATGCTATGTTGCTATGTAAAATATGTTAATGTTAATGCGTAAAATGCGCTGTGCGTAAGCAAAAATCTCTAACTCGAGAAATGCAAGGCGGAGAAATGAATGAATTGGATGCGCCATTTATGTGGGCTTGGAAATGTACCATCTGCTGTTGGGAAGCAAATGACGTTTTTAGCAATAGTTATGGAAAACAAATTAACGAATACTTTTTGGAAAAGAAAGGAATGCAGCAGATAACCAAACCAGGAGGCATTTATCATCAGAGAAAGGCTTGAGAAAACCAATCAATGCAATAAACAGACGAATTGAACGTGCGTCATCAGGCGTTTAGAACCAAGGCGAATGTATCACGTGACCGTATTTGTTGACGGAGCTGGGAGAGAGTGGGGAGGAGAGAAACTTGGGGACGCCTCGTGAGAGTGGGAGCTGACACGGAGTAGGTGGGAGGTCCTCGCGCTTGACCTAATGGTGACCCGAATGAGCCGGACCTGAGGGAGTCGGGACTTGTGTCGCCTGTATTTGCTATTGTGGATTTCCTTTGGGTAAGACGAATGTATGTGAAATCTGAGTTAACTTACCATGAAGCATAAACACCGGACATTTCCAGTGCGAACCCTGAGAAGCCGACAGGATAAAATTACATGATCCGGTAAGTTTAGAAGGCGTTTCTACAGCCGTGACGTGTTCAGTGTGAAGAGAAGTTCAGATGGTGCTCAGTGACAGATACTTTTTCATGGATGAACTTGCCATTGCAATTGGTAGGTACCTACCTACCTACCCACAACTTACAGTAAATTTGTCATTAAGGTGTTCTATTTAAATTTAAAAAAAAATAATATTTTGGAAAATCATGCTTATGAAGGTGACTAAGATGATGGGACCAATTATTTTCTGTGCAAATGGTTACTTTTCAGGCTGTCTGCAAAATAATGCCAAAAATGTACTGTGAGTTAGGTAATATAGCATAAAAAGAAATGTTAAACAAACAGTATTACCTTCATAAACAGTAACAATAAAGTGGTAACAATACATAAGATATTTAACAAGAATAATATGCAACAATTTTAAGTATTTAATATTCTGAAAAGCAAAAACATCTTAAGACAAATTTACTGAACAGAAATTGTAGATATCTAGGTAAGTAGGTAGGTAGGTACCTAGGTACCTACCTGTCTAACCATGTACATAGGTACCTACAGCCTTTGGCTGCTAAATCCAAACCATTTTTCTGTGCTATTTTGCTGACAACCGAAAAGTATGCACTTGCAGAGGAATCATATAGTACATTTTATCCATGAACACAAATGATGCATTGGTAAAGGGAATTCCAAGAGTTAAACAATTACCTTGAAACACAAATTTACCAACAACTTAACTTGGAAGTTTGACAATTCAATGAGTGTTTGCATTGGATGCATGCTAAGGAAATGCTTCTAAACATTTCCATGGACAATAAAGCTTGATAGCTTACACAAATTATGGATATAAAAAAGGTTGCACATAATGAGCATATGCCATTTCATCAGAGAGCTAGGGTAAATTAACATGTTTAAGGTGCCTAAGGAGTTCACAATGATACAGGCTGCCATGTATATTTGTCACTTATATTTAAGCTAGTTGCTCTTGTTGACTATGGAATGCAGTAGAGGGGACATAAAACTTCATCCAACTGAGGAGTTTGGCTACTTCATTTACTTGTGACCTACCAGGGATGAATCAGTCACAAAAATGTGCAAATTATGTGTGTAGAAGTACGCTGGCTTTCACATGCAGCAAAGGTTGAAAACATGAGCTTTTGGAAATTGTACTGAGAGGCAAGTGGATAAATAGCTATGTCAGCCAGACAAATTTGCATGTGAGTGCATTTATCCTATCTAGGAAATAATGCCAAGAATGCATGTGATCATGGTGTGCCAGTGAATATTCATGCAAGCTTGCTCTACTCTGTGGCATAACTCATGATTTTCCTGTAAAGCAGACATTTCATAACACTTTATGTGTATTAAGTACTAATTCTTCAAATCTGTTGATGATTTAGATCATTTCCTGAATTGATAGGGTTTTGCATATCATTGATAGTACTTCAAATAGTAAAACATCTAGGACAGTTGAATAACATCTGGGAACCATGATTATTTTGGAACATATTGTTACCAATGACGCATTACATTCAGATAATTTGCAGAGTAGTCAAACATTGTGCTACAAGTCAAAGCAGCATGCATAATCTTCATTATGCCTGATGTTGCATGTCAATGTATGGCATGATGCATACCCAGCTACAGGCATATGATATTTCCAAAGCTACAGTGTACATTTCAAAGTATGCTGAGCTATGTTTGTCTCATGTCACACTGATCTAGGCAAGGCTTTCTACAGTATGTTGGATTTGTTTGGCAACTTGATAACTAATGCTGTCCCACTCCCTATGTTCACAGGTGATTCTGCCCATAGCAAAGATGGGTGAGATGCTAGCATCGGCAGCCTTCCTCCACATGGGGGACATTGTCTCCCTCTATGCTGAGGGTGGAGTCTGTGGCTTCATCAGCACACTGGGGTAAGGAACTGAGAGCTATCTTTCTCAGACTGTGGATTATCAACATGTTTCCAGACAGCTTTGACAAAGTTTAGTATTTAGTTATCCAAAGGATAATTCTGGTGATGGTGGCAGTGAGAAGGGGGAAATTAAATTTGACAACTTTTGTCAGAGTGCCAGCACATGACTTCCTGCTCTTGAAAAAAACACCAATGGATCATTGCCATGCTATGGAAGGGAAGTTTTCCACACCGTTCTCGCACCGGTTGTCGCGTGTCGGTTGCATGCAGTCTACTGGGGAGGGGTCATCATGCATTGCCGTGTGTAGGATTGGCACGGTGTTTGACAAGTGGACAAGTGGCCCACCTAAGTCCTGTGGTACCACTGGGTAATCACGTACAGTATGTGCTATTTTGATTGCAACTCGGATCGTGCGCGTCCGACGACACAATCGGGACTAATTTACGCCAGGTGACGATGCAAATGACCCCAATGTGTTGGACGTTGACCGTGGATGACTATTTACGTTGTGATTGCGAGTGGCCGCCCGCTCCTGTGCTGTTCATCGACTGGCTGGTGTGTTGCCGATGCGTTGGACTACGACGCTTCTATTGTGTTTGTGGCATAGAGGTAGTTGAAATGTTCGTGAACTAAGCTCTGGGCGCCCGTGTCACCTAACAACGAAGCAACGGGCGGGTGATGCCATCCTTTTGACAGCGGGCTTTATTTGGTCGTCTATGTGTGTCAGTGACAAATTATTCGTCAAATAGGGTGGAATATACCACTTTTTGAACATTGACTCGACGTCCTTCTCCAAGAAGTATCGACATCCTGCTCCTTGCTGCGTGTTTATGGAGTCTTCGTGTTTCCTTTCTAACAGTATTGCTCTCGATAAGGAATGGTGATGTACGAGCATGTTGCAACGCAATTGCAAGAAAATGGATTACCTTTAACGTGATTTGGCTCACAATAGTAGTTAATGGCATAGGTATTATTCTCCACATCCTGAAGCACCTAACGAAAAATCATCATTTTAGCACTGCTGTGTGTGACACAGCCGAACAGTATGTGCCGCACACTTGGTGTAGGCTGTATGACTTCTGCAGACGATACGCCCCTAAGCATTGACAACCAACCCCAATGTTTGCTGTGGGCTGCATGACTGGCAGCGTGGTTCTGTATGCTGGCCATCCTGAAGTGTGGGGTGTGCTGGCTCGGAATGGCTGGTTCCATGTTTGGTGAGGGTGACTTCTTGTTGATGCTGTTATTGGTTTGATATGGTGCTCGTAGATAACGCTGGCGCTTGATGCACGTTTTATTTGCGTGAAGGCCGTAAGCACCGTTAAGCAGCTCATTATTTCTAAATCTGGCGCCTTCTTCGGATACCTTCAGTCAATACGACGTTTCAAGTGTAGGCCTGCTATTTCTCTTTAGTTTTCGCGCAATGGGAAGGGGAAAGATTGCGCGTGTCTAGTTAATATACGACCGGAATGTCTCTTTTTCCAAATGTCTTCCTGCCATATGTAAAAATGAAACAAGTTATGCCGGACGTACTGGTTTCGCGAAGGCGAATCGTGCTAATGCAAAGGTGCGCTGCACGAAAACGGGCCATTGTTTTCGACATTTTGTGTTTGTATTTTTGTCTTCTTTTTCAATGCTTATCGATGAGCTTCAGCCGACTTTAAATAGATGCAAATCACCGTTGACTGGTTCTCCACGATTTGCTAATTTTTACCGGGGAGGAGGAAGAAGTGAAGTGTCTTCCCGAGTAGTACACCCATACTGGCGCGAGCTCAATGCGCCCACCTACGGGGCACCCATCCGCGTGCGTCGAAAACATGTGGCCCTGGCGATGTACAATTGTGGTCGGGGCCGGCGAAGGCACCCAGATCTTCTGTCACGTCGGTTCGTCACGCTTCGGCCGACCGACGCCCTTTGTCTTGGACTTCGGCACGCAAGGTGTATGTATCGTTTTATGAGCGCCACCGTCTAAATGTTTGCGCTGGCTGTTCTGCTGGCGCGGCGGCAGGTCCCGGACTGTCGGCGACCACTTCTCCTGCCAGGGAGACGCTCCGTCATCTTGCTGACGGTGTCGTGGCCAGGGAGATGCTCCGTCATTCTGCCGGCGGTGTTGTGGGATTTCCCAGACTGTCGGCGACTACTTCCTCTGTCAAGCTCCATCATATTGCCGGTGGTGTTGTGGCATTTCTCGGACTGTCGGCGACCACTTCCTCTGTCAGGGAGACGCTCCATCATATTGCCGGTGGTGCTGTGGCATTTCCCGGACTGTCGGCGACCACTTCTCCCGTAAGGGGAACGCTCCATCATTCTGCCGGCGGTGTCTTGGTCAGCTAGACGCTCCATTATTCTGACAGCGGCGCCGTGGCAGGAACGTGACCCAGTCTGTGTATCGTGTCCATCTTTTTGACAGATAGTGTTGACACGGGAATCCATGCGACGATGCGTCGGTTTGTTTCTAAAGTCGTGCGCCGACTTCGCTCTGTTTTCATGCTGGTCGCGTGCGGCCCACAGCCAACATAGACAGGTGGCGGTCCCGAAGTCAGCCGATGCCGGCTGGCTGGCGGGGCACACCCTCGGGCTGGCCGGCGACCCGGCTGTCCAGGAGGGACGAGGTGCCGCTCAGGTTTCGTGGAGTTGTGGGCAGGAGCGCCGACGATTTTGCCGAGACTATGGGCGGCTGAATAATCACTGTTCGGGCACAAATGTCGCTTGTGCAGGAGGGCCAGAAAATCAATTCAAGCTTGAATGTCTGAGTGGAAAATTATTGTTGAAAGGGAGTGAATGATATATGGGTAAAAACTTCGAATAATAAAATAGGATGAGTTAGTACCTAAGAACAAATTGTGGCTTCCTACCTCTTGTAGTGTACCGAAAATTCAATGGCGGTAACATGATGTTTAGAGACGCCATTTCCTGATACTCGAATGTTTCCAGTTCAGCTTCAGCGATGCAAGAGTAGATTGATGAGCATGGCAGGAATGGAAATTGTATATAACTAGTTGCCAGCTTCTATCCAAATCAGCACGTTTTGGGGCCCCGTTGTTATATGTTCCGCCAGGGGTCCGTCGTGTTGGGTGACGTTTCAGGTCACCGTTGTGATGTGTTCCGCCGGGGGTCTGTCGTGTTGGGTGACGTTTCAGGTCACCGTTGTGATGTGTTACGCCGGGGGTCTATCGTGTTGGGTGACGTTTCAGGTCACCGTTGTGATGTGCTCCGCCGGGGGTCTGTCGTGTTGGGTGACGTTTCAGGTCACCGTTGTGATGTGTTCCGCCAGGGCTCTGTCGTGTTGGGTGACGTTTCAGGTCACCGTTGTGATGTGTTCCGCCAGGGCTCTGTCGTGTTGGGTGACGTTTTAGGCCACTGTTGTGATGTGTTTTGTGTTTGATGACGTTTTGGGCACCCGCTGTGAAGTGTTGCTCCAGGGGTCCGTCGAGTTGGGCATGCCGACGGGAAACTCCGTGGCGATGCCGAGAAGACGTCTGTCTGTCGGGAAACCCAGTTCTTGAATGATACCAAGACGTACACCGTATGCGAATGATCGGTATCATCGCTACTTTTCCGTCACTTGAGACGGCTTTTATCGCAGATGGAGCTTTAGGTGTTCAATATGGGTGCCGGGCAATGCATGATCAGCCGTTCAAAGAAGCGCCTTGCGGTATCTGATGGCCATCTATTGCAACAACGGTTCGTGTTCCTTGTGTTTCGAGGTTAATGGCCGTGCACCATCCCCCACTCCGATTGATTGCGGGGTGGCGACAAGCTGAGCATTCGTTTGCCTTTGAAACCCTGGATCGTCTGACCACGGCCTAACCTCTTGGCTAGGCTGACCTATTGCCGTCCGGCTGCCCCGTCTCTGCGTGCGCCCATTTGTGTTGCCCGGCTGCGACCGACTGCAATGGCTGGATGA
The DNA here is from genome assembly GCA_034440575.1 of Imbricaverruca yamaguchii. Lineage (NCBI taxonomy): Eukaryota > Metazoa > Arthropoda > Thecostraca > Neoverrucidae > Imbricaverruca > Imbricaverruca yamaguchii. The sequence goes on along the minus strand of JAOTOL010001104.1, from coordinate 135,050 downwards.
GCCCAAGTTCCTCCTTTAGCTGGAGAGACTCTCCAGATTGCACTGGCTATGGCCACGGGCGTTGCGTCAAACTCCGAATGTTGCACTTTGCCTCTACCATTGCTACAACTAGATTGTTTTTGTCGGAGTCACTGCTTCTATGGGAATCGGTGGTCACTTCCCATATTGGTTCCAAGGATTTCATTTGATGGTTACCCAGCCTAGTAATGCTCGCTTGCCGCCCTGGCTTCGTTGGCCTTTCGTTTTACCAGCTTGTGCTGGGATTTCCTCTTTGTCAGTCACAGATATAGCCCACACCTCCTGCTGCCCTTCCCACAGATGGTTCGCTTGTCCTGCCCGTCCCGGGCATGTCCCTGCCTTGCCAGTGGCGGATGAATATCGTCACGATATTTCACACCACTGGCGAATCCAGCTGACTTGTCTGGGGCCCAGCACCAAGTTTGGGGCTGGGCGAATAAATAGTCGGAGGCGACGTAAGATGCGCCAGTTTTGTTCACAAAACCTGGGTATCGTAGACGAGTACGCGCGCAATGCCGCCCGCGCCAGGGCTCGACCTATGCATCGCCTCTGTCGATGCCAGGGACCAGTACGCGCGCATTGCCGACCACACCAGGGATCGATCCATGGATCGCCTCTGTCGGTGCCAGGGACATGCATTGGGTAGGTACGAAATGCCGACCACACCAGGGATCGGACCCATGGATCGCCTCTGTGAACGCCAGGGACCGGCACGCGGTCTATGCCGGCCGCCGCAGAGGTCGCACTGTGGCTACGGCGGGGGCCTTCACCGTCTGGCACGGTCCGTGCCACCGGACAAATGCGGACGCCGATCAGATACGTCCGTGCAGGGCGATTATTGAGGCTACTTTGCCGGTGTCAGCCACGCCACGGAGCCATTCCTACTGGCTGCGTGACGTCACGCTCAGCTGGCGCCGCGTAGAAGACGCTGTATGAGAAAATGGTCGCTGTGGGGAAGCGATGACTATGATGACTAGCTGAGAAGTGACTCTTTATGCTTTTCTGCGTACACAACTGTAAAGATTACCGGACTTTGCCAGGTATATTCTGAACACTGCCCCGGTAGCTCAGTTGGTTAGAACGCTGACCTGCACTGGTCTCCCGTGTCCTGGCAAAACGGGGTTTGAGCCGCTTCGCGCGCTCGCATTTAGCCCCCGGCCAGGAGTGTCAGTTGGCAGCTGGCCCGATAAGGCCGGGGACGAGCTACCGGGCTGCCGTGTCGGTGCATTGACGGCACGTTAAACTTTCGATAAAAATTATACCGTTGAACTGGAATTAATGGATCGGGTGGTGGGGCCAGGGTTCACGCAACAAGCTCTGCTCATCAATAGAACCCTGTTTCCTAAAGCCACTACAGCAACAACTCGGACTAAATTTATTTCATAAAACATTGTTTTTCCCATTTGATGCTTGCATCGATGTTATGAGATCAAATGTGACTAAACAAAGGATTGGTAGGTGTTTTTGGTGGTGGTGGATACAGCCTCAAGGAACCCTAACAAAGGAGGACACCAAACGACGCACATCATTCATGTGTCACCGATTAGTGGTCAGTGATATGTCCCCAGCAAGAAACCAATGCACCACCCACCACCAAAAGATGTTCCCGGAGCGTTGGCCTCTGGCCACGGGCCGCCTCCCGCTACCGCGGCTCTCCTGGCGCTCCTGACACGGGAGGAGGTGAGACATGAGCCGCTCGGCGACCGGACACGGCCGTCTGGCTGGTACCGGCAGGCCGGCGGGCCGACCTTTGCACCGCACGTGGACTTGCCACAGCGCACAGCGGCGGCGGCGACGACCGTGCCGACGGCGGCGGCCGCCGCCGTTCACACCTCGGTCACGACTTGGAACACTAGCGAACGCCGAATGGAGCCGCCGCGCCGCCGCCCCCGCTCACCGTCCGCAAGCGGTCCGGTCGGCCACGACTGGGCCCAGTAAGCCCGGCCGGGCCGTGTCGCGGAGCATGGCTGGGGGCGGTCACGGACAACACCGGCCGGCCGGCCACCGCTCGGTCACTCGGTCACAGTCACGTCTCGAGAGCGCCGCCCTCGCAGGCACGGCTGACACAGGCTGGACCTGACATCGCAGGCACGGCTGACACAGGCTGGACCTGACACCGCAGGCACGGCTGACACAGGCTGAACCTGACATCGCAGGCACGGCTGACACAGGCTGAACCTGACATCGCAGGCACGGCTGACACAGGCTGGACCTGACACCGCAGGCACGGCTGACACAGGCTGAACCTGACACGGCTGACACAGGCTGGACCTGACACCGCGGACACGGCTGACACAGGCTGAACCTGACACCGCAGGCACGGCTGACACAGGCTGGACCTGACACCGCGGACACGGCTGATCCGGCATAGGCACGTTGAGCAATGACGACCCGGCAGCGAGATATGATGCACGCGCTTCGCACACCATCGAGTCCGTGGCGCGCGCTGTGTCGTAAAATGGAGAATGAGTCGAGGGAGCACGGCGTGTGTGCGTGATAAATGGAATGCTTGGTTGGTTATTGGTTTTACGACACATCGACCCTTGAGTCATGTAGCGTCGCCAATATCTCACGCCGATTGGCCGCGGACGAACAGTAGGGACAGGTGAGACTCGAACCCACAACCTTTCGATTGTGAGACGGGCAACCTGCCCCTAGGCTACTCATCCCCAAGTGGACCGCTTCTGTCGACCGCGTGTGGCGCGGTGTATTCGGCGACGATGGGTCGCAGTTAAAGTATTGCAGCGGCTGACAGGCGCGGCCGTGGCACATCTGTCAGCGGGCTCCTGCAGTAGCGCTCACCTCCATTTGGCTCATAATCCCTGTTGTAATCCCTGTAATAATCCCTGTACGATGCAGACCGGACAATATGGCAAACATGCCGTGTCGTGATTCAGTATCATTGGCCGTCTACTTTACTCGCTTCCAAGTACCGCGCTCTTCACTTCATGCAGGATTCCTCCATAATCCAGACGTTCTGCAGGATAATGGTGTTAATTGGCAGACGGCCTCAGGGGACGAAAGTAAGATGCTAATAGCATGACCAATGACAGACGACCTCGAGGGACGATGGTGTCGATAATAGTGGCTGGAGGTTGGCACAGTCCCAGGGGACGATAGGACAATAGCTGTGAATGGAGACTGGAGCAGCCCCAGGGGACGATGAGCCAATAGCAGTGACTGGACCACTAGCACAGTCTCGGGGGACAATAAGGCCAATATTAGTGACTGGATATTAGAACAGTCCCAGGGGAGGATAAGGACAATAGCGGTTACTGGAGACTAGATCAGTCTCAGAGGACGGTAAGGCCGTTATCAGTGGCTGGATATGTGGCTGGAGGCGATGAGACCAATCACAGTAGCTGAGCTGTGTATTTGTACAGCCACCGTGGACAATGGGCTTACAGCGGTGGCTGAGGATTCGTACAGTTCCTGTGTACAATGAGGCCAATAGCAGCAGATGAGTATTCGTACAGCTGTTGTAGACAATGAGATCAATAGCAGTGGCTGGGTATTCGAACAGCCCCTGGGGACGGTGAGGCCAATCACAGTGGCTGGCATGTGCCACCTTCTTTTCGTTGCAGTGGGCAATTCCAACAGTCCTGCCGAAGGATCGACTGTTTGTTGTTGGTGCTGCCCCACCTCGCCTGATGTGTTAGGTCTGGGGTGTCGCCTGATTATGTTCTGCTGCCTCCTGCTATCCTGTCGTGAGGGAACTGAAGTGTGCCTGACGTCATGGGTTTCTCTGTGCGTTATGCATTTTTAACACTGGCTGTATGGCCAACGTAGTCTTCCTGAAGCCTATCATATACCATGCATTATCATCAACGTTCTCAGTAAGCTTCTAGCAACTCCACGGCTTTTATTGGCTACAGGCATCAGTATGTGTTTGCATAAGGTATCAGCCGGGAGCATATGCCGACCACGCTGTTGTAGCGATGATTATGCAATGTTTATTCTTCTTTGTAGAACGTGTTCCTAGAACTTCATTAATTAATCCGACTGGAGCCTTCTTGCATGCTTGGTACTCCTCCAATTAATTCCAGAAGGTGTTTGCGGTAAATCGCGGCAGTTCCTGTGGGATGTGCTGGCCTAGAACGAACGACACCAACCGTCTGCAGCCAGTGTGCCACAAACTGACGGTAGTTCACCAACCGTCTGCACCCAGTGTGCCACAAACTGACGGTAGTTCACCAACCGTCTGCACCCAGTGTGCCACAAACTGACGGTAGTTCACCAACCGTCTGCGGCGAGTGTGCCACAAACTGACGGTTGTTCACCAACCGTCTGCAGCCAGTGTGCCACAAACTGACGGTAGTTCACCAACCATCTGCGGCGAGTGTGCCACAAACTGACGGTAGTTCACCAACCGTCTGCAGCCAGTGTGCCACAAACTGACGGTAGTTCACCAACCGTCTGCAGCCAGTGTGCCACAAACTGACGGTAGTTCACCAACCGTCTGCAGCCAGTGTGCCACAAACTGACGGTAGTTCACCAACCGCCTGCAGCCAGTACCACAAACGACGGTAGTTCACCAACCGTCTGCAGCCAGTGTGCCACAAACTGACGGTAGTTCACCAACCGTCTGCAGCCAGTGTGCCACAAACTGACGGTAGTTCACCAACCGTCTGCAGCCAGTGTGCCACAAACTGACGGTAGTTCACCAACCGTCTGCAGCCAGTGGCCACAAACTGACGGTAGTTCACCAACCGTCTGCAGCCAGTGTGCCACAAACGACGGTAGTCACCAACCGTCTGCAGCCAGTGCCACAAACGACGGTAGTTCACCAACCGTCTGCAGCCAGTGTGCCACAAACTGACGGTAGTTCACCAACCGTCTGCAGCCAGTGTGCCACAAACTGACGGTAGTTCACCAACCGTCTGCAGCCAGTGTGCCACAAACTGACGGTAGTTCACCAACCGTCTGCAGCCAGTGTGCCACAAACTGAAGGTAGTCCACCAACCGTCTGCAGCCAGTGTGCCACACACTGACGGTAGTTCACCAACCGTCTGCAGCCAGTGTGCCACACACTGACGGTAGTTCACCAACCGTCTGCAGCCAGTGTGCCACACACTGACGGTAGTTCACCAACCGTCTGCAGCCAGTGTGCCACAAACTGACGGTAGTTCACCAACCATCGGCAGCCAGTGTGCCACAAACTGACTGGTGGCGACAGCTCCACTCTGCCAGCCGCTCATGACTTTGTGCGCCGCCCATTTTAGACCCGACCGCAGTCCGTTCCGGCAAAGTTGTGCACATCGTCCGGCGATGGAAAATCATGGGAGTGCGTCCAACTTTGGCTAAAATTAGACAAGGTATACGCCCACTCCTATGTCATGCACGGGCGAAGCCCATACTTAGACACTGGAGCAGATTGGGTCAGGCAAACTGCCATTCCCACTCCTATATCATACTTTGATGAAAGGGTAGGCAGGCTGGCCACGTAGTTCGAATACTTGGAGCTACTCACTGCCCGTGCTAACCCAATATTTTGAATTGCCCATCTATAGGTCACTATTTTTGTCCAAGAAACGGCTTGACCTCATTTTACAAAGGCACAAATTCGAAAATCTCTAATTTTTTGCCTGTGTATGACAACGTGACCACGGACCTGAATCACTGGTGTTTCTGCAGGGAAAAAGCCAAACAAAATTGCCGCTGGACGATTTTTTCCGTACTCGTAAACGTAAGAGGCGTTTTTATGTTCACAGCCTTCTCTTCTCAGCCATTTCCAGAAAATAACTTTTATTACCGTATAAATGGAGTTGATATGGGGCGATAGGCTATACAAGGTAAAACTGCAACCTGGCGTACTTTCCCCCATGTCTTTGATTAGATCGACCTATATAAGTTAGTTGAGAGCAATGTGGAAGTCCTCGACCGTATGCATTTTTGTCGCCGGAGGATGACTGATCACAAGCTGCAAGTAGTTTTGGTTAACTTCGCATTTCTCAAAGTAGCTAAGTAAAGCTATATTCTGTAAAAGTGGTGGAGGTGGCATTGAATCGTGATTAATGAATGAAGTCAGGTGACATCTGAAGAGCGTGAGTTAACATTGCTGAACCTCACCGTGAAAAGTGGTGGGGTCATGCTCCCATTGACCTTCATCATCCCTACGCATATGGACCCAGGCACACACCCGTACACACTCATAAATGCTATGCCAGATGTGGATGAAGCCGAGACTCAGATCATGCTCGATATAGGTCTGTTGATTGGTCCGACTCTCAATTACTGGGTAATAGACAAAATGAAATTACTTGCTCATATGCGTCACCAATATGATACTTCGTCACCGACCTGTGACGCTGTGTCGGACGCAATAATGCGTACCGTCTGTGATACAACGACGCAGCGGAATTGATTCGTTGTCGAGTCGCGCCATCGATCTGTGAGACTGCGTCACCGATCTGTGAGACTGCGTCACCGATCTGAGAGGCTGCGTCACCGATGTGAGAGACTGAGTCACCGATCTGTGAGACTGCGTCACCGATCTGAGAGACTGCGTCACCGATCTGTGAGACTGCGTCACCGATCTGAGAGGCTGCGTCACCGATCTGTGGGACTACGTCACCGATCTGAGGGACTGCGTGTGAGGCTGTCTCACTGACCTGCGAGGCTGCGTCACTGACCTGTGAGACTGCCGGCGTCAGACCCAGTTCCCGGCCGGCTGCCGGTCCGTGCTCCGGCTAACGTCCGCTGTACACGGTGCGCGTCTCAGGTTTTATGGACGCCCAACGTCCGCCCAACACATAGTGGAAGAGGTCGAACATCGAGGGCACCGCGTCCAGCCACGTTCTCAACAGACGCGGAGGTGCTGCTGTGGCGCAGCTGTATCATGCCGCGGCCATAGAAGCTCAGCACATATTCGAGACAAATTTCACTCTCGAACGAATATCAGCGGGCGTCAGACGAACGTAAATTGTCCCTCCGAAATCGTCACTCCGAAATAGTCGCTCCACATCGCGCCTGTCGAAAACTGATACTCGCGGGCGACATTGCGGACATTTGACGGATGTCCGATGTCCGTAAAACCTAAAACGGACGCGGTATGCAGCTGGGCTAATTATCCCACCGGCAGTCGCCAAACGCGTCAAATTTAATATCATGCCGTCCTCACGCCGGGTTGCCATGGCGACGGGCTGGCGATGGCGTCATGCCACGTGACGTCACGTGGCTGCATACCCGAGTTGCTGCATTATAAGCGTGGGCTCCCGGAGGGTTGTTCCCGACAAGGTGTCGCTTGTAGGTTTTTTCGAGGGCATCCTTACAGTGGGGATTGCATTATTCGTCCGTTTTCCTTTTCTCAATTTTGTACTGATTTCCTCATGGCTCAGTTCAGCCATACCACTAGGTCGAATTCGTGTCGTGAGTGATCCTAAATATCTATTATAACCGAAAATGTTCCAATAGAACGTAGCTAAGAACACAAGGCCTTCTTCAGAAAAGAAGGAGCGACCTTCCGATATTCATTCTAGTTGCTCGTCACTGAGACCGTTTCATTAAAAAATACTCCCGGTTTGCGCTTACTGTGATGACCGTTTATTATTCCCCAATTAAGTACGGCCCATCTAGGCCTTACCATGTTGTGTGATGACGATGACATGGTATTACATCAGCTCGGGGTTAATGATAAATGTGAGGCCAATATTAATGCCAGGCTGCAAACTGCCGGCATTATCAGTTGATGGAGGCGGTTATATGTTGCACGATACCACGCAGGTGATGATCTGTCGCGACTGGGAGTCGATTCGGCCGGCGAAACATGCACTCTGATGATTAACCGTTTTGAACCGCTCCGATGCCGTATAGCCAGATCGGTCATGTTTAGTCGTGGTCCGGAATACCGCAATTACCAGGTCACTTGGTGGGGGCCGACGGTGCCGCCACCCATATTCCCGTGGCTCATCGTGTCATACGGCCAGAAGTGAAGCTTCGGCGAATTATGAGCGTAAATAACGCGTCAATCACGTGGCGAGATTGATATACTGGCTGGTGATAACGGTGATTACTGTCGTATCGAGCAGTGTAATCCTGTGGACGGTTTCACGCGAGCGATATCACTTGCTGACTAGGTGCGCTGGCCAACAGTACAGTCCATTTGCAGCGAAATGGATTACATTACATTCTGAACACATTTGATATTGGAAGAAATGCGCAAGCTTAGTTGAAGTTAATAAACGCTCTCACGTCACCACATATTTTGGGGTGGGGGCAGCATTGGAAAAGTGGCCCTTTTTTGGAACTTTTGCAATCCAAAGAATTATACACTCCGGAAAAAAATACACTCCTTGCATTGCTGGATGAAGACATGCTTAACTAGCAAGACAGCTAGATATCATTATACAATAATGATAACTTGGGTGGAGAGGAAGATTCAGTCATACTGGGTCCCCTACCACATAAAGTTTCCAGTATAATTGAGGATAATACACATTTGTTATTTCGGGTCATCTGTAGGCACATTCCAAGAGGAGGCAGGAGTGGAGCCGAAAATGAGATGCCAGCCAGATTGGAAGAATATCAGTTTGCTAGCATGCACAAGTACAACAGATGTCAATGGATGGCAAAATATGGATCACTGCAGTCTGAATATGATCTTAATGCCACTGAACATTCCACATTTCATAACATTCCATCTTCCATATCATTCCATAACATTCCATTTGTGTATGTGTGATATCTGGTGAAGTGCAGGTGAATTAATAAACAGCCACCAATGCATTCATGTGTATGTTCTCCATCTGTGGACAAACCTCAGAACAGTCCAGATGTGCCCAGAAGAATGTGTGGATGAGCATCAAGAGCTAGAGTGGCATCCACACAACTGGTAAGCCACAGTGTAGCACTTTCCCCAAATCCACAAAATACTGGTGGATATGAGCCATGTTTTGCCACAGCATAGGAATTTTCATGGGCACTATTACTTTTCCACACGTTTTACACACATTTTACCTCCATGAAGCATACAAAGGTATTAGTTTTGGCTAAGTTATGCTATATTTGTTTTTGTAAGTTATCCATTTATCAAATTCCTTTCGGAATAATTCAGGATTATAAAAAAGAAGTTTTTCAATTAAACAAAAAACACTCAGGCTAGCATAGGCTGTTTGGTTAAAATAGGCCATTTACTTTTGATTTTTGGAAGGAAAAAATTGCTTGGAAAATTTATATTAAAAAGGCTTTCTTGCATCCAGTTAGGCTGCAGCTTTTTCTTCATTTTTAACACTACATTTCATGGTATATTTCCCAACCAAACCCAAGAAACTTTTTTTTGGTGTCATTTTGCTACCCAACTGCACTTGCCAAAAAATGTGTGGTCGCATCATGTAAGTACCTACATTATGAACACATTCATAATCATTGCACAAAAATTAAATTTCAAGAAATCAAATCACCTTAAATTGCAAATTTGTCCATTCAGAAAGACAGAGACCAGAAATGTTAAAAGTATAATGGCATTCAATGGAGAATGGGGACAGGATGCACCTAACAATTCCCTGAACATATCATGAATGCACAAATAATGCTTGAATGCATGCATATCTATAATATCTGCAGTCAATGTGCACTGAAGAGGCCCAGCCCCCATTTTGAAAGAAAAACATTCACGCTTCAAAATGTGGAAAGTGAAAACAGGATTTTCCAGACAAAATCAAAGCAATCAGTTTTGTTCATTACTACGCTTGTGGGCAAAACATCGCAGCAATTAATATTATCATGTACTGCTCCTTGTATTATCTGAAAATATCCCGTCACACATCATAAGCCTACAGCTTTGGTTTATCCAAATTAATAACTCGAATTACCGCGAAGATATTTGATATAGGTAAGTAGGTAGGTACCTACAAAGTCAGATATTACAAACTCTCATACCTCGAGCCAAACACGCAGTCAATTCCAGCGAAGAGCTTTAAAGAAAATCCTTCGTTGAGTAAAAAAAACCACTACGCTCCGCTAACCAAATATAGGAATTCACCTTTACCAGCCCGACCGCGTAGGATGGTCCGTTCTTGGATTCAATGAGTTCACCGCTCTCCGTCTCCCACTCCGGCCGGAGCTATTTAAACCATTGCCACGAAAAGCCAAGGATAATGCATTTCTTCTTGGTTCCTTGGATAATGATATGTTCTGCATCAATTGGGATGGATAAAACCGTTCATATTTATATTATTAAGCAGTCAGGAGCGATATACATAAAAGATATCTGGACGATTTTCCCCATGAAAATTGCCGTAATGGTACCAAAACGTTCCTAAAACCTGCTAACACTTTGCTCCAAAATGAAGATCCATAGAACCAGAAATTTCACCTTCTTTCGATTTCATGACTTATATTGTTTCCGAATTTCATCAACAAGCGGGAATAGTTGTATTCATGCCACTCCGACCGCGAGGTTTCCCCACTCTGGACAAATTCAGATTTACGTGTGTTGACCTAATCCTCTACACTCTTATAAACCTCATTCTGATCCAATGATTAATTTCTTCCCATAATCCTGATTATTATTAATTGAGAAAAAGTTCCCTGTAATTCTCTTGGCTGATTTCTCTAGCTTATTTTCAATTTTTGGTATTTCATAGCAATCATGGTGCGAAATGAGACGCTAATTTCCGCTTGTCCGTGACGATAGTCTGTTTTCCAGCGGCAATTTGCCCCCCCCGTCTAGTCGCTTTTCAGCCTTCCAAGTCATTCCTTGCTTCCACTAAGCATTCCAGACATGAACCAAAAAGTGCATCGAAATATATTCAATATTAATAAGAATTGACTTGAATATTTTTCAGCTATCTCATTTGAAAGAAAGAAAATTTAATCGTCGAGAGAATAAAATATTTTTGACGGATTGTTTTAGTACAACTTTCCTTAAACCATTATATATTCCGAAACCCATATCCCGAAGTAACATTTTAGACCCTCCCATTTTAGACCCAGTCGGTGCACGAACGTCCTGCTCTCTCGGTATGTTGTGAATTTGTATTAGTTGTGCGGTGTTGGTATCCTAGGAGTGGCAGGTATTGCTATATGAACTTGGTTGAAATCGAATAAGTATAATTTTGTGATTATTTTCTCTACCATTGCTCAGGAAGTTGCCTTATAAGTCATTCACGTAACGTGGATGACTTCAGACGACGATGTGTGGTGGACCCCATCTGGTTGTCTGTGAGACACTATGATAAGAACCTAACAAATGACTTGAAGGCGTTTTATTCTTGAATAATACAAATTATCGGGTTATTTTACGACGCATTCAACCGCAAGGTTGTATAGTGTCGCCAACCTATATCACACCGATTGGTCGTGGGTGGACTCTGCAAATGCCGCCGGCCGCGAGATTCGAGTCCCACGCTCCACCATCTAAGCTACCGAGGCCACTGGGTTTTTATTCTTCATTCCAGAAAACATCACAGCATTTTTCAAAATGTATACACTTCGTTATTTATAAAATGCATATACTCAGTTACTTGGTGCTTCAATATACACCCCATAATTTGGCAAACTGGGAAATTATACACCATATAACATAGTGCTTCTCAAGATTATACACTCCATACTTTGGCAAGCCAAACAATTATACACTCCGAATCCAAGACCGAAAAGTGAAAATCCAACACTGGGTGGGGGTGGGGGTGGGGGTGGGTGTGGGTGTGGGTGTGGGTGTGGGTGTGGGTGTGGGTGTGGGTGTGGGTGTGGGTGTGGGTGTGGGTGGCGCAGTACACGCCCCGGAGACTACGAGATCGGACCTGCCTTGCTCTGATCTGATGTCCCAGACTGATTGGTACTGGTGCGAAGCACAGCCGGACTCACGCGCCATGATCCGATTTGACCCTCAGATTGATCAATGACGGGTGTGTGGTGCAGGACACCAGCGACCTGACTTGATCTGACATGTGGCCTGGCCTGACCTGAGCTGACCCTCAGGCTCGTCGATGACCGGTGCGTGGTGCAGCCGGACGCAGGCGACCTGCAGTACCCGCCGATGAAGTTCAGGGACTGCCTGTTCCGCATGTGTCCGATGAACCGCTACTCGGCGCAGAAGCAGTTCTGGAGTGCCGCAAAGCAGGCCTCCTCTTGCTCGGACACCTTCATGATCAAGCGACTGCATGTGAGTACCGCTTTAGCCCGACTATGACGCATGCTGTCACTACAGCGGTGGCTGCGGCGGCGACTCCGACTCCGACTGCGACTTCAACTGCGACTTCAACTGCGACTTCAACTGCGACTTCGACCGTGACTTCGACCGTGACTTCGACCGTGACTTCGACCGTGACTTCGACCGTGACTTCGACTGTGACTTCGACTGTGACGTCCACTGTGACGTCGACTGCGACTATAGCTGCGGCTCCGGCTTTGGCTCCAGCTGTGGCTCCGGCTTTGGCTCTAGCCGTAGCTCTAGCTGTGACTCCGGCTATGCTATGGCTAAGGCTGCAGCTCCTGCCGGCTCCAGTGTTTGTATTGATTTCTTTTTTGCTGTTAAGCTTCGTCATTTCGCTCTTAATTTTCTGTGACCAGGGCCTTAAGCAATCTCCTACTCATAAAGCTAGTTCTGACGCCATGAACGCCAGCACTGAAAATAATGTAGGAGATACGAGGTGATTCTAGCACGCACGGTTACCATTTGGAGGGGAGACGAGGCCATACTGTTCCCGATGTGGTTCACCTATGCCAGTTCGACACATACTTTGTCTTGCCCCAGTCTTACCACAATTTCACGGTGGAGAGCAGGCGTCACGTCAGTTCCAATTTCCGCGAATTGTACTGTGGCAATTGGCCACTTTGGTGGCAATTCGGAGATCGTCCAGACAGGTGATACATACATATATATATATATATATATATATATATATATATATATATATATATATATATATATATATATATCGATTGCTCGGTTCGACGCAATCTATTTATTTAAAAAATAGGCCCTATGCCTCTAAGTGTAATGTTGTGAAGAAAGATGGACGCTACGCAACCAGTAGCAGCAGATAATGCGCCCTGAAGCCCAAATCATCAATCAATCAATACTCTGACCCGTTGCTAATCATGTTTCTCGGAGCCGTGTCATTGGCTTGCGAGTGCTGTATGCCCAATGCAATCGAGCCCCAAGAACTAATCAGCCGCATGCCAGGGTGATGGAACGGTGGCGGGCGCGCAATTGGAGCAATGTCGTGGGGGTGGGACAAGCCTGCGCGAAAGCTAGGGTAGCGCTTAGTGCCAGCAGGCTGTCAACGGTCTACAGTGCACGAAATGTGACTCGCCACTACAGGCAGTGGATGCGGTACTGGGAGCGGGGGTCGGCCGCTGCCGGACCGGATACGTTACCCTCCTCGCCGCTACGACATTAGCTGCGGTACTGGGAGCGGGGGTCGGTCACTGCCGGACCGGATCCGTTACCCTCCTCGCCGCTAGACATTAGCTGCGGTACTTGGAGCGGGGGTCGGTCACTGCCGGACCGGATCCGTTACCCCCGCCGCCAAACACGGGTACAGTCCGGTCACGTGACGGCGGTGCGGCGGCCGGTCGCGCGCCGCGTGCGGCAGCGCGCCATCCGTCACGTGACGCGTAGCGTGACCACACGTGTGGGCACACGGCGGCCCGCCCGCCTCCGTTAAGCACCATGTGGTGGTGACGGCTGCGGCCGTGTAGTTGCGTTATCGCCGCAGTCGCCGGCACGCAGCGTCGGCCCCCGGCAGTACTGGTACAGCTCACACCACCACCGGTACAGTGTCGGCCCCGGCAGTACTGGTACAGCTCACACCACCACCGGTACAGTGTCGGCCCCGGCAGTACTGGTACAGCTCACACCACCACCGGTACAGTGTCGGCCCCGGCAGTACTGGTACAGCTCACACCACCACCGGTACAGTGTCGGCCCCGGCAGTACTGGTACAGCTCACACCGCTGCCGGTACAGTGTCGGCCCCGGCAGTACTGGTACAGCTCACACCACCACCGGTACAGTGTCGGCCCCGGCAGTACTGGTACAGCTCACACCACCCGGTACAGTGTCGGCCCCGGCAGTACTGGTACAGCTCACACCACCACCGTACAGTGTCGGCCCGGCAGTACTGGTACAGCTCACACCGCTGCCGGTATAGTGTCGGCCCCGGCAGTACTGGTACAGCTCACACCGCTGCCAGTATAGTGTCGGCCCCGGCAGTACTGGTACAGCTCACACCACCACCGGTACAGTGTCGGCCCCCGGCAGTACTGGTACAGCTCACACCACCACCGGTACAGTGTCGGCCCCGGCAGTACTGGTACAGCTCACACCGCTGCCGGTATAGTGTCGGCCCCGGCAGTACTGGTACAGCTCACACCGCTGCCAGTATAGTGTCGGCCCCGGCAGTACTGGTACAGCTCACACCGCTGCCGGTACAGTGTCGGCCCCCGGCAGTACTGGTACAGCTCACACCACCACCGGTACAGTGTCGGCCCCGGCAGTACTGGTACAGCTCACACCACCACCGGTACAGTGTCGGCCCCGGCAGTACTGGTACAGCTCACACCACCACCGGTACAGTGTCGGCCCCGGCAGTACTGGTACAGCTCACACCACCACCGGTACAGTGTCGGCCCCGGCAGTACTGGTACAGCTCACACCGCTGCCGGTATAGTGTCGGCCCCGGCAGTACTGGTACAGCTCACACCGCTGCCAGTATAGTGTCGGCCCCGGCAGTACTGGTACAGCTCACACCGCTGCCAGTATAGTGTCGGCCCCGGCAGTACTGGTACAGCTCACACCACCACCGGTACAGTGTCGGCCCCCGGCAGTACTGGTACAGCTCACACCACCACCGGTACAGTGTCGGCCCCGGCAGTACTGGTACAGCTCACACCACCACCGGTACAGTGTCGGCCCCGGCAGTACTGGTACAGCTCACACCGCTGCCAGTATAGTGTCGGCCCCGGCAGTACTGGTACAGCTCACACCGCTGCCAGTATAGTGTCGGCCCCGGCAGTACTGGTACAGCTCACACCGCTGCCGGTACAGTGTCGGCCCCGGCAGTACTGGTACAGCTCACACCACCACCGGTACAGTGTCGGCCCCGGCAGTACTGGTACAGCTCACACCGCTGCCAGTATAGTGTCGGCCCCGGCAGTCGGCGCTGGTACAGCTCACACCGCTGCCAGTATAGTGTCGGCCCCGGCAGTACTGGTACAGCTCACACCGCTGCCAGTATAGTGTCGGCCCCGGCAGTACTGGTACAGCTCACACCGCTGCCGGTATAGTGTCGGCCCCGGCAGTACTGGTACAGCTCACACCGCTACCGGTACAGTGTCGGCCCCGGTAGTACTGGTACAGCTCACACCGCTGCCGGTACAGTGTCGGCCCCGGCAGTACTGGTACAGCTCGCACCACCACCGGTACAGTGTCGGCCCCAGTAGTACTGGTACAGCTCACACCGCTGCCGGTACAGTGTCGGCCCCGGCAGTACTGGTACAGCTCGCACCACCACCGGTACAGTGTCGGCCCCAGTAGTACTGGTACAGCCGGGACACGCCGCAAACCGGTACAGTGTCGGCCCCGGGTACAGCTGCACACCACCGGTGGTAGTTCGAGTACTGGTACAGCTCACACCGCTGCCGGTACAGTGTCGGCCCCGGCAGTACTGGTACAGCTCAACACCACCGGTACAGTGTCGGCCCCGGCAGTACTGGTACAGCTCACACCGCCCCAGTACAGTGTCGGCCCCGGCAGTACTGGTACAGCTCACACCGCTGCCAGTATAGTGTCGGCCCCGGCAGTACTGGTACAGCTCACACCGCCGCCGGTACAGTGTCGGCCCCGGCAGTACTGGTACAGCTCACACCACCACCGGTACAGTGTCGGCCCCGGCAGTACTGGTACAGCTCACACCGCTGCCGGTATAGTGTCGGCCCCGGCAGTACTGGTACAGCTCACACCGCTGCCAGTATAGTGTCGGCCCCGGCAGTACTGGTACAGCTCACACCGCTGCCGGTATAGTGTCGGCCCCGGCAGTACTGGTACAGTTCACACCACCACCGGTACAGTGTCGGCCCCGGCAGTACTGGTACAGCTCACACCGCTGCCAGTACAGTGTCGGCCCCGGCAGTACTGGTACAGCTCACACCGCTGCCAGTATAGTGTCGGCCCCGGCAGTACTGGTACAGCTCACACCGCTGCCAGTATAGTGTCGGCCCCGGCAGTACTGGTACAGCTCACACCGCTGCCGGTACAGTGTCGGCCCCGGCAGTACTGGTACAGCTCACACCACCACCGGTACAGTGTCGGCCCCGGCAGTACTGGTACAGCTCACACCACCACCGGTACAGTGTCGGCCCCGGCAGTACTGGTACAGCCCCCCACGTGTCGGCCCCGGCAGTACTGGTACAGCTCACACCACCACCGGTACAGTGTCGGCCCCGGCAGTACTGGTACAGCTCACACCACCACCGGTACAGTGTCGGCCCCGGCAGTACTGGTACAGCTCACACCGCCACCGGTACAGTGTCGGCCCCGGCAGTACTGGTACAGCTCACACCGCCACCGGTACAGTGTCGGCCCCGGCAGTACTGGTACAGCTCACACCGCTGCCGGTACAGTGTCGGCCCCGGCAGTACTGGTACAGCTCACACCACCACCGTGGGCAGTACTGGCAGCACCGTCTGGTACAGCTCACACCGCCACCGGTACAGTGTCGGCCCCGGCAGTACTGGTACAGCTCACACCGCCACCGGTACAGTGTCGGCCCCGGCAGTACTGGTACAGCTCACACCACCACCGGCACAGTGTCGGCCCCGGCAGTACTGGTACAGCTCACACCGCTGCCGGTACAGTGTCGGCCCCGGCAGTACTGGTACAGCTCACACCGCTGCCGGTACAGTGTCGGCCCCGGCAGTACTGGTACAGCTCTGCACTGGTACAGTACTGGTACAGCTCGCACCACCCCTGGTGACCGGTGCAGCTCCGTGAGGAAGACGCTTCCGGTGTTGCGGCCGGGCGTAGCCGGCGCCGAGACTAATGAACAACGAACGAAACCGCCAGCCAACCGACCAGCGCAGGGCACACGGCGACTCCAGCCGAGGCTCGGTGCGCCCTCCGATCGTGTGGCTTAGGAGCGCATGGACTGCATAGCTCATATGGCTATGCAGTCCTCATATGGCTACCGTTATCACCAATAGGATTATTGGTGATAACGGTGATTAAGACCGGCCGCTCCGGTGTAGTCCCCGGCGCGACAGTGTCGTCCGTCCTCCGGCCGTGACCGTCATCTCGTGTCTGTGACGTCCGCACGCTGCTGCGCACATGACCGCGGGCGGCATGACGGGCCGGGACGGTCTGCAGGTGCTGCACGGGTCAGGTGAAGCCGACCGACCTGCCGGCCGGTCTGACCTGCACACGTGGCCGGCATGACGGTCTGCAGGTGCTGCACGGGTCAGGTGGAGCCGACCGACCCGCCGGCCGGTCTGCCCCGGGCCCGGGCGGACCATCTGCCATGATCGTATTTCAAAAGTCGATAATGTGTCTCAGGCGTCGGTAGTGCGATCGATTTACGGGCGATCGGGGCGCGCTCGGCTGGCTCGGCTGGCTCGGCTGGCTCGGCGGACACTGCGCTCATGGTACCTGCTCGACCGCACTCACAGGCCGCAACACACTGCGGCTGTCGGCGCCCCAGGATCTCTGCTCGGAACCAGCGGGACGACCGAAAATTACTTGGGAGATGTTGTCGGCTTTAGGACGACTTACACGCAGTTTGAGCCGAGCGAGAAAGCTGAAGCAACTTGTGGCGCACTTTCAACTTTGAAGTTCCTCCTCTCGCTTCCCTCGCTTGGTCGGTGTCGTAAGAGGTGCTGCAGCCGCGGCGATATCACAACGTTAGGGGTGTTTCGACAGCCGAATGCTTTGATGGTGCGAATATATCTACATTTCTTCGTAGGTTATCTTTTCTGCAGTGTAATCGGAACATAAAGATTCGGTAGCTTGACATGAGCCGTTATCACGACTCATTAGGAGAAGGCTTGTTATGTATGTTGGCAGGGTTACGTTGCTCGTTTCGCCCACCGAAACAGACCAGCACGTAAAACCTAATTGTAAGTCGCTGACCGATGCAGCCGATTTCGCCTTCCCGCCGCGGAGGGAGGGGAGGGGAGGGGAGTGTGCCGAAACCCGCCGCGTGCCGCAGCATTAATGAACCGACTATGAAGCCGAAATTGACTCACTGATCGGCGAACGGCTCTGAGCAGCTACTCCATTACCCCTAAAAGTCAGCCGCCAATGGCGTTTATGCGAATTCGGGTTTTCTAATCACTGGTCCAGAGGAAATTGCTCTGCGGATTGACCGGCTTGCAAGGCCAAGAGCGATACTCACTAGGATTGGGTGATTGAAATGCTTTTGATCATATCGTTGCAAGTTCGTTAGCCATGAGATCGGCAAGGTCATTGGCTACTCCGTTAACTTAGATGAGGGAGGGGATGGGGGCTAACCTCTGCCCAGCTCCTGTCGGGTCGTCGGCAGGAGGTGGGCTGGTAAGTCCGAGTCTTCCCTAGGTTGGGAACAGAAGAAGAATCTGAATAGCACACCATGATAGGTTTATGATTTTTGGTTGTTCAACCACAATTTTCGTTCAGGGAAGTGCCGCGTGGTCTAGTTATTCTACTACGTATATATATATATATATATATATATATATATATATATATATATATATATATATATATATATATTTTATGTATATTTATATGTACATACACACACATATAGATAGATATATATATATATATATAAAAATAATATATATATATATATATATATATATATATATATATATATCTGCATATGCCCAATTTTTCGGTTCCATATTTATGCATGGTGTTAAGCACAAAAAAGCACCATGCTTTGTAGAAATGTGAAGCCAAAATTGATTGATTGGCTTGATTCGTGCTAGTCCATGTTCGCAGCAGCTACATCGGCTTGGCCCAGGGCATGTGTATGGTATGCGCATGTATGTGAACCCTGTGGTTTTATGGGCAGACAAGTGATCCCACTTTCGGCGGATGTGCAAAATGACAGGAAGCGCTGATGCCCCGATACCAGCACCAGGTGTGGTATAGATATAAGCCCGTGACTGGGGCCGATACCAGCCTCAGCAGAGATGTAAGCTCGTGAACACACGGTGGCCGGCACGTCTCAAGTGGACTGTCAAGAATAGTTCCTTTTGTCGGTCTCAGTGAGGATGAAAGCCCATGGGACACCAGCGGGCGGACTTTCAACGGGCGCTGACGTCACAGGTGCTAACGCCACGGCGCTGACGTCACAGGCGTTGTGTAAGAAGAAAAAAGCGACCTTCAATATACCAGGAGGTGCTGAGTTTACATCAAAAGTAGTGTTAGGGATTATGCTATATTATAATCCCTAACTACTGACGATAGCCCCTGGCCGAAACGTTGAGTAATATAGCGTAATCCCTAACGTTACTTTTGATGTAAACTCAGCACCTCCTGGTATATTGAAGGTCGTTTTTTCTTCTCACGCAATGTCTAAAACCCAGGAGCACTCAAGAGCCATTCATCGTTGTATTAAACAATGTCACAGGCGTTGACATCACGTTGGTGTGGCCTCGTCTGGAGCTCACGCCGAGGCCGGCGGCTCGATGACTGACGTAGCTGCTCCGGATGGCGTGGCGAGAGACGAAGGCAATGGCGCTCTTCGTTCAAGTGTGCACACCCGGTGGTGACGAGAGCTGAAGGGGCCGGCCTCTCCGCGGGGATGGGCGGCGCCCTTCTGCTGGACAAGACGCCAGACAAGGTGTCGCGGGGCGGGGGTGGCCGAGTGGTTAAGGTGTCGGGCTATGGGTACCGAAGGTCCCAGGTCCGACACTGGCGCCGCTCAGGACATTTGCCAATCCCGCGGCCCACCGGCGAAACAGCGTGGGCGGCGCCATTAGACGTGAATGTGCATAAAGTGCGTCGTGAACCACCCAATAAACAAACAAGACAAAGTGTCTCAGTGTGACGTTTTGGCTGTCCCATACTTTCTGTGTTGCTCGACGCTGTTGGGTGTTCGGTCTGCAGTCCGCCTCGGGCTGCCGGTCCCGTCTGGCATGGCCAGACCGGCCGGCCGCCCGGTGCCGTCTGGTCGCTGGTCCCGTCTGGCCGCCCGGTCCCGTCTGGCCGCCCGGTCCCGTCTGGCCGCCCGGTCCCGTCTGGCCGCCCGGTCCCGTCTGGCCGCCCGGTCCCGTCTGGCCGCCCAGTCCCGTCTGGCCGCCCGGTCCCGTCTGGCCGCCCGGTGCCGTCTGGCCGCCCGGTCCCGTCTGACCGCCCGGTCCCGTCTGGCCGCCCGGTCCCGTCTGGCCGCCCGGTCCCGTCTGGCCGCCCGGTCCCGTCTGGCCGCCCGGTCCCGTCTGGCCGCCGGTCCGGCCGCCCGGTCCCGTCTGGCCGCCCGGTCCCGTCTGGCCGCCCGGTCCCGTCTGGCCGCCCGGTCCCGTCTGGCCGCCCGGTCCCGTCTGGCCGCCCGGTCCCGTCTGGCCGCCCGGTCCCGTCTGGCCGCCCGGTCCCGTCTGGCCGCCCGGTCCCGTCTGGCCGCCCGGTCCCGTCTGGCCGCCCGGTCCCGTCTGGCCGCCCGGTCCCGTCTGGCCGCCCGGTCCCGTCTGGCCGCCCGGTCCCGTCTGGCCGCCCGGTCCCGTCTGGCCGCCCGGTCCCGTCTGGCCGCCCGGTCCCGTCTGGCCGCCCGGTCCCGTCTGGCCGCCCGGTCCCGTCTGGCCGCCCGGTCCCGTCTGGCCGCCCGGTCCCGTCTGGCCGCCCGGTGCCGTCTGGCCGCCCGGTCCCGTCTGGCACGGCCAGACCGGTCGGCCGGTGATGCGTAGCCTACGATGTGTAGTGCAGGTGATGTGCCTGACGTGATGACGCGGATGTGCCGCTGGAGACGCTCGAGACGACATTTGTGTGCTGCTGGAGACGTTCGGGACATTTGTCTGCTGTGGAGACGCTCGGGGCATTTGTGTGCTGTGAAGACGCTCGAGACATTTGTGTGCTTTGGAGACGCTCGGGACGACGTTTGCAAACTATATTTGATAGTCGTTTGGAGGGAAGTTACCACATATTCACTGATTGCACCTCGCACGTATGGTTCGAATCCTAGAAACGGAAAACTTTCCGGCTGATTGTACTGCGGCTGTCTCCGTCCGGGCGATCGCAGCCGGCGCGCCGTGGCGACCCAGACCGCCGGTCACGCCGTCCGTGCAGGATCACACGACAGAAGGAGAGACCAGCGTGCTGCGCTGTGCTGCTGTTTTAGTGCCGTTCACTCCGGAACGCCACATAGACCGTGCACGGCGGGAGCCCAAGGCACTTTATTTATAGCCGCGTAATGGCGTCGTTCCGGCGCGCGGCTTCGGAGTGAAGGCAGTACGTGTGGTTTAATTAGTCGTTTGCTCGTCGCTGCCGGCGCTTGCTCGTGGGCGGCGGCCACGATGTGAAGTTTCCCCCGGCTGCTCATGTTTCCCACTGTAAACGACAATACACGGCACGGCCGGCTGGCCTTCACTAATGGCCACTATCACATGGAGCCTGTGCCCGGTGAAGTAATGCTGGCCGTTTGACCACGCTTCACGCTTGTCCCAGTTACCACCGCCAGCCGCACAGCACACCCATCTGAGGCAGTAGCCGGGCACTGATAATAAGTACATTGAACTGGAATGTCTCGTCACATGATTGCTGCGGAACAAAATACGTAGCATATATATATATATATATATATATGTTCCATACAAAAGCTGGTCATTGGAACATGTATACCTCAGCTCTAGTAGTAGCCTGTATCGTGCATAACCTGTATGTGGTGTGTCTATGCACAACTTACACAGACACTGGTCTGAACCGTGTGGTGATGCTGGGACTGAGGCTGGGGTGGGGTGAGGGGCACCACTTCGCGTGTCACCGCTGATCCGTGGCGTGCGGTCGGTCGCCAGGTGCATGTGCAGGCAGCTCGACAATAACATCCGCAGGCTCGCGTGGCCGAGTCGGCCCGCGATCCACGGAGGGTGGGGGACGTCTTGTCCGCAGGCCGTCTGACCTGACCCGCTGCGGCCACGTTGGTGAAGGTGATGAACAGTGGTGATCTGATCGCTGGCCGGTGATTCCGTCCCGTGGATGGGCCGGAGCGGAGAATTGCGTGCATTGCTGGAGGAACGTGCTTCTACCAACACCGGTACTGGTGGAGGGTTGCCAGTGAAGCAGCTGTGCCCCGGATTGTATCGACCCGAACTTGGTCCTGTGCCATGTGGGTCGCTTTCTCATTAGGTATCGTAGTGTGCAGTCTACTGGAATTGACGGAACCTTTGGTTTCAAACAGGTGCAACACACGTTGTGTCCGGCAGTTGACATTCACCAGGTCAGAGGATGGGCTGTGTCCCATTCGCGGTTAAGGTGCAGCCAGCTGCTCTATGAGCTTGGATAGTGCACAGAACGTGCTTATTCCATCTCTGCAGTCTTGAGTGTCTTGCACGTCTTGCTTATTTTGCCTGTCTTGTGAGTTTTGCCTATCGTGTGAGTTTTGCCTGCACGCATTTGTTCACGGCTGGCGGGGGTGGCGCCGCGATTGGAATTTCGGCGGAAGAAGAACGCGACGGGTGGGTCAGTCCGGAATCGTGGATGATGGGGGACCACCTGGAGTCTGGGGATGACGCAGGTCAGCGGCGAGTCTGTGGGCCAGCCGACCCATCTGGGGTCGCATTGATCAGCTACTGATCGGCCGAGCCTCCTGAGGGCTAACCGTCGGGCTAATGAGCCCGAGGACTAATCTGTCGGATGTCATGTCTGGCCGGCATTGAGTGTTGACTCACGTCACTGGCCAGGCTGCAGGTGTGCTCCGGCCATGAGACTCCGCTGTGTGTGTGACTGCCTGCGTATGGAGGTATCTGTATCTGGAGCTGCACGTGCACACGATTGATCGTTGCCCGAGGCAGCCTTTATGTGGTTGCGAGCCTTTGCGGGTAGCTACTTCTGGCGGCGTGCTACGTGCTTTACTGTCTATGTTTAGAGCTGCCCACGTGCGAGGTTTTGTTTTGTTGTCTATACGTAAAGCTGCCCACGTGCGGTCTTCTATGCTTTTTACTGTCTATACGTAAAGCTGCCCACGTGCGGTCTTCTATGCTTTTTACTGTCTATATGTAAAGCTGCCGACGTGCATGGTTCTTCGTTTTGCTGTCTATATGTAAAGCTGTCCACATGCGGGTTCCTGTGCGGCTTGCTGTCTATATATAAAGCTGCCTACGTGCTGGGTTCTATATGTGGGCCATCTGCTTCCAGGCTTATATGTGTTGGACTGCCTCTGTGTGGGCTCCTCTGTGTTGGACTGCCTCTGTGTGGGCTCCTCTGAGTTGGACTGTCAATGCGGTGCTCACGGGTTTCTGTGCGGGCTATGCGCACGTATCGGTGCATGTCTTTCGTCAGTCGTTTGCTATGGGGTCTCCTCGGCTCTGGGCTGTTGTGCTGGGGACGAGTTGTCTGGGGGTAAGTTGCCCGTCTCACAATCGAAAAATTGTGAGTTCGAGCTTCACCCGTCACTACTCTTCGTCCGCGACCCATCGGCGTGAGAGATTGGCGACACTACATAAATCAACGGTCGACGTGTCGTAAAACCAATAGCCGCCATCTGGGCTGTTGTGCTGAGGACGTGTTGCACTGTGTGCGTTGCGAGTGCTCCAGGTGGGCTGCGTGCGGCGCGGCCTTTGTCGGCAACACCCACCGGAGCGCGTGCTGTCCAGTGGCTCCCACGCGGCAGCTAATGCCCGCTGACCCTGGGATACTTCTCAGCCGGCCGGCTTTATTGCGTTTTGTTGTCAGTCGGGGTCGGGCAGTAATGCCTGTATGAACGGTGCGGCGGATTCTTCTAGCTGCCCTCCACCCATTCGCCAGAGACAACGGCACCATTCGTGTCGTCGCAAAATGTCTACGTTGGACTATTTAATGGACACTATGCATGCAGTTTACATGTCGTTTATTTTTTAATTGCTCCACACACCCTTGTCGCTCCTATTGCGGTTAGATGGCGTAGTACCCTCATCGTTCGTGATGTGATATCACGGTGAAGTATTCTGCAGTATTCCCGGTTTGGATGCGGTACACTGTTCTATTGTTTATCAGACGGCTATCGTGGTCGGCATGACATATACGTAGCAGTGAGCAAACTGTTGGTTAAGCTGCTTGGCATGTTATTTCTGTTGACTGAGCTTTTGTCCGTTTTCGTCTTGCTCCGTTGTGTTCGCACTCAGCCCAGGGTGTAATGTGCGCCACCTCCACGGCGGTGCAGGTTCCCTCCCGCCCAGGGTGTAATGTGTGCCACCTCCACGGCGGTGCAGGTTCCCCTCCCGCCCAGGGTGTAATGTGTGCCACCTCCACGGCGGTGCAGGTTCTCCTCCCGCCCAGGGTGTAATGTGCGCCACCTCCACGGCGGTGCAGGTTCACCTCCGGCCAGGGTGTAATGTGCGCCACCTCCACGGCGGTGCAGGTTCCCCTCCCGCCCAGGGTGTAATGTGCGCCACCTCCACGGCGGTGCAGGTTCCCCTCCCGCCCAGGGTGTAATGTGCGCCACCTCCACGGCGGTGCAGGTTCTCCTCCCGCCCAGGGTGTAATGTGTGCCACCTCCACGGCGGTGCAGGTTCACCTCCCGCCCAGGGTGTAATGTGGGCCACCTCCACGGCGGTGCAGGTTCCCCTCCCGCCCAGGGTGTAATGTGGGCCACCTCCACGGCGGTGCAGGTTCCCCTCCCGCCCAGGGTGTAATGTGCGCCACCTCCACGGCGGTGCAGGTTTCCCGCCCAGGGTGTAATGTGTGCCACCTCCACAGCGGTGCAGGTTCACCTCCCGCCCAGGGTGTAATGTGGGCCACCTCCACGGCGGTGCAGGTTCCCCTCCCGCCCAGGGTGTAATGTGCGCCACCTCCACGGCGGTGCAGGTTCTCCTCCCGCCCAGGGTGTAATGTGGGCCACCTCCACGGCGGTGCAGGTTCACCTCCCGCCCAGGGTGTAATGTGGGCCACCTCCACGGCGGTGCAGGTTCACCTCCCGCCCAGAGTGTAATGTGTGCCATCTCCACGGCGGTGCAGGTTCTCCTCCCGCCCAGGGTGTAATGTGTGCCATCTCCACGGCGGTGCAGGTTCTCCTCCCGCCCAGGGTGTAATGTGGGCCACCTCCACGGAGGTGCAGGTTCCCGTCCGGCCAGTGACGGCACACGTTATCGGGCGTCACGGGCGGCGCCGTGATGTCGTGATGCCGTGATGCCGTGATGCCGTGATGCACGCTCGCGGGCATCACCCTCACCGGCGCCACTCGCTCAGCCGGTGACGGCGTTTTTTTGCGGAGCGCTTGAACGTCCTGTTGAGTGTTTGGTCTGCAGTTTTTACGGAGCGCTTGGACGTCCTGTCTGGTGTCGCGTGTGCGGTTTTCCGGCGGCCTTGGCCAGTTGCGATCGGAGCTCTTTGCCATCAGCGTATCTGCCTGATGAGTGTTGGGCGACGGTGTGCGTTGTGTCGTGCTCTGGTCTGGGGTGGGCGACGGGAACCGTTCCAATTTGCAGCTCGCGCAGTTAGTTTGATGAAGTGGTGCGTTGGAACGGCGTCGTCAAATTAAACGGCGGTTTGAGTTTTTCATCGGCATTATAGTGCCCTGGATGTGTGTCGCTTGTTCGTGTGTTGTTTTTACTTACCTCCGTTTAGCCAGTGGGCGAGTAGTCTGGGGTAAGGCGTCGTCTCACAACCGAAAGGTTGTAGGTTGGAGTTCTGCCTGTCGCTGCTCTTCGCCCTCGACCAATCGGCGTGAGAGATTGACGACGCTATTTGACGCAACAGTCGACGCGTCGCAAAGTCAATTATCACAATCGCATCCATTCTCCCAGGTGCACAATGAAGATTGAGCGCTAGGTTTCCATTAGCGTGTTGCAAATTGGTAACACGGTGGCAGGTTTGGTGGAACATTACCTCGCCTGAAACATCATTGTGTATCCAAAATCTTTGGAGGACTTCGCGAGGAAGATTTGCATATTTTCTCATGTGCATGTGCTAGAAATTCGTTTCCGACCACACCTTGGTTCTAGTTCCGGTTGCAATCGCTGTATGTTCACGTTTCCGAGGTGATGTTCGATCACGTGAGTCCTCGCAGTCATAGTGCTCCCAGATTTCAGAAATTGCACCATGGCTTCACACATGCCGATGGGCTGAAGATGAATTTGTGAGCGGTGTGAAACCAACGACTGATACATGTGACTCCACGGGGAATACACGTAATTTCATGTATTCTCTGTTGTGAATCAGTGTTCACATACGTTTCATGGAATTTGCTAATTTAGTTCAGCGCAGGCTGCTACATAAGTGGCTATTGTGCCCGGGACTTAGTGTGACATTCAACGTCCTTGCAATTTGTCACAGGTCAGTAATTTCTGGTGGTCTGAAACTGTTTCGAGCATTAACTGCAGGGTGATGCCTGCGAGAAAGGTCATGGTAGATGTATGTGAACATGCCGACTTTGTGTCTGCCCTGCTCTACATATAGCATAGTCATCATTCTCGGCGGCGTACGCTTATATTCGCAAACGATCAGATACACAGACGTGCCGGGTCGTGGTCCACATTTTATGCGACGCTCTAGGAGCTGATAAGTCACCTCAATTAGCATGTGATGCCCATGCCGATTTGCTACCAAACACAAACATGCGGGCGGCTGCACTGCGGTAAACCCGGAATTTTCGGCGGAATCGCTGCCGTACCAGGCAGTACCATGCTTGTCCATACATGCTTGTGCATACCATGCATGTTTGCCATACCTCTCCATGCATGTTTGTCGTCAGTCGCCTTGGTACGAGCACATTGGTTCTCGAGCGAAGCTATTGACGGGCTTCACTCGCGAACCATGGAGCCACGAACTGGCTTGATCGGTCACAATTGATCTTCGCTGACTTTCTCATGGATGATTACGGCTGGGGCGTCCATCAGGTGACATTATATACACATAAATTATTTCGACTTACACAAGATACATGCTAAATCTTGTGTAAGTCGACGCAAGCCATCGACGCGGTGGGGGGAATGCGGCCGGCGTCCGGGGTTTATGTCTGTGTGCACTGTGCACGACGCGCATCCGGCTCCGTTCGGGCCGCACAGGGTCCGCGGTGTGGCATTCTGCTGAGAAGGCAGGTGACGGTCGGTGGTCAGCTGAACAAGTGTGCCCCGTCAGCTGCCCCTGATGCTCACGTCACGGGAGCAGCAATAGCCACACAATCTCAAGTTAGCCAGTGGGGTACAAGCATGCCAGTGGGGTACAAGTGGGGTGGCCATTGGGGTACAAGCATGCCGGCCAAACAAGCTAAGCTGGAAACTCGGCAGTATTGCTGTCGTTAAAAAAAATATCGGTGGCAGGTTCGTAACCAGACAGTGGTAGTGTGCACACAGACATAAACCCCGGGCACCGGCCGAAGTGAGCACTGTCAGCACCTTTACGGCACCTCAACATGGTCACGGAGGCCGATGGCGGGTGCACGCTCGTCAACAGAGCCGGATGTGTGTGCTGGAATGGGCGGCCAGTTCCGCGAACGTCTCAGCCGCCGCCGAGCGGATTATCTTCTCACAAGCTGACCGGCGGCCCGGGCTGTCGGAGGCCGCTGTGTGCGTGCACGAGGCGGCTGAGGGAGGCTGATGCCGACCGACACGTGCTGCTCTCAGCACCCAGTCGTGCCTGGCGTGGGTCTTGTCAGCACGGCGTGCACCGTGGGTCGTGACGCCCCCTGCGAGGCCGCTGTGTGCGTGCACGAGGCGGCTGAGGGAGGCTGATGCCGACCGACACGTGCTTCTCTCAGCACCCAGTTGTGCCTGGCGTGGGTCTCGTCAGCACGGGGTGCACCGTGAGTCGTGACGCCCCCTGCGAAGCCGCTGGACAGTGACGCTCGACTGTCGCGAGGCCCGAGCCGGGCGGGGGTGCCGACGCCGACCATTGCCACACAACGCCGACCGATTTTGTTCACAGGTCGCTGTGTTCACTAAGCGCCATTTATGTGTGACATGCAGCATTGCGTCAGCGGAGCCGTGCAGTAAACTGTTGCAACTGCAGCTGGCGTCCAGCTCTCGTGCCGGACTCGCCGCCCGTGCCGGATGGCGTGACACGGCCTCGCGACTCCAGCACGGCCGTCTCACGGCGGTCTGCCGGATAACCTCGGCGGGAGTCGCCGCCGCCCAACTGACCGGCGATACTGACGCGCGGCGCGGCAGACCCTGGTGGCTGGCGGTGTCGCCGCCGAGCTAACCCACGGTGCGGAAGGCCTGGGTGGTCGATAGGACCGGCGGAATTGGCCACGACAGCCCTGCACGGGGAGACGTCGCTCAGAGCGCCGCCGCGCCAGTGCAGACCCAGTCCGAGTCTGCACAGCGACACGGCTTTTGTGGTCGGCGGTTGGGTTTGGTTGATTCGTCGGAACAGGAGAGGGCTTGTGCCCGGCTCGGGACGAGCTGGGAAGCTGGCTGTCCCGGAGTTCGGGAATTGGGCTAGTCTCTGTCTCTTCTGGGCGTTTTCAGGTGTCTGGCAGGTGCGCAAGTTCCGTTGGCCCGTGGCTACTTCAGTACCCCTATTGTCAGGCCAGATCCACTCCCTCCCTCCCTCCCGATGACAGGCCAGACCCTAATTCCTTCCAGTTGCAGATCAGTTTGCTACGGCGGTAGGTCAGTTCTTCCGATGTTAGTTATTCAACGGTAGATCAGTTCCCCCAGTGGCAGGTCATCAGTTCTCAACTTGTGACGGGTTAATTCCCCTCTGTAGCAGGTTTCCTTGGCGGTATGTCAGTTTTACTCCGGTGGCAGGCCGATTATCCCCTTGCGACAGTACGCTCTTCCCCGGTGACAGATCAGTTTTCCTCCGGTGGCACACGAGTTCTTGCAAGGGTTAGAAAAGCAGACTATTTCACAATGAATTATTCTGTAACAACATGCTCAAAGTGCATTATAATGTGCAAACTGAGCTTCTGATGTGACAAGTTCCAGGAGACCTCCTCCTGTATTCGATAACCCATGATTTTCTTCTTCACATCCATAACAACTAAAGAGCGTCGGTAGCTCAGTGGCTAAGCTGAACATCTGGCAAGCCAGAGGTACGGGGCTCGATTCCCCGCGATGCCCGCTCTTCCTGCCAGGGTGAGAGGCAGGCGGCGCCATCTGGCCTCAGCTACTGAGTGCGTCGTAAAGTCACAGTCCAATCCAATACATAATTACTAAGTACAAATCCAACCCTGGTTCTCCGCCTGTGGCAGGTCAGTCCCACGTCTGGTTAGTTAGTTAGTTATTTCTTACCCCCATGCATGTAGCGCCCAGTCCACGTCTGGTGCCTGCGGCCGGCGGTCACTGGGAGGTGAGGCATTTACGGCCGACAGTAAATCTGGCAGCCCCGTGAAATCGGTGGCCAGGTCTCGGCGGGCGGCCGACCCCTCGCCGCCTGCGGTGCACTCGTCACGTCTCTGTGCCACCCAGACCAATGGTCTAGCCACCCAACTGGATTGACCGTCTAACCCGTCTGGTCAGGAGACCGCGTGACCGTCCAATCCATCCCACCCCGCCACCTAGACCAATGGCCGAGGCAGGCGCCTCATTGGCTAGCCCGTCCCACCCGTTTGGTCAAGAGACCAGCCTGATCCTTCAATCCCACCCCTCCACTCAGGCCAATGGTCCAACCACCTCACTGCACGTCCCACCCGCCTAGTCAGAAGAGGACCTGACCGTCCAATCCCGCCCCGCCACCCAGACGTTTGGCCACACCACTGCCTTCCGATGGGGCACGCTCCGTTTGGCCGCGCCTTCCGACCGGTGCGGGTATGCTCCACATCCAGCCGTTTAGCTGGTGTCCTACTACGGTCTGACCCACGACGCGGCTGACCCGGTGAGCCGTGGGTGGGTCAGCGATCTCGGACGGTGACCTGCCTCTACTCACGACTTGCCGGATCGTGAGGGATGCATGTGGGGCAGTGAGCTGAAGAAGGGCCGTGCACCACTGACCGGACACGGTGGCACGTGCACGGGCGTCGGCTCGTATTGCAGCGAGGCGGCGCCGGCGGGCGGCCGGTTATCCCGCCGCCGAGCCCGTCCGATCTTTACGGCGACACGAGTGGGGCCCATTGGACGTCCGCTCGGGGAGACGATGGCCAGAAATAGCCCACGAGCCGGTGGCGCCGCTAACAGCTCGCCCCGCCAGATCTCATCGGCCGGAAAAATGAAATGTCGGCCTGCTGTGAAATCCGTTTCCCAAGTCCCAGCAGGTGGCGTTGGGAATTTGACAGGCGTGTCCAGAATGAGTTATTTTTAGTGCGGCGGTGGCTACGATTCTTGATCCGGAGATCAGTCCACGTGGTGGATTACCAAAGGGAAATGGCGTGGCTAAGCGCGGCGCAGAAGAGCCAACATTTCCTGTTTTTATGTTGTTAGCTTTATTTTGTGTCAGTTTTACTCCGTCGGTTACGACTTTGACACTGGTGTTGGCATTCTACAGTAATATTGCACTTCTTACACGATGACACCATCATGCGTTTGTGTCGATGTTGTGTTAAGTTGCGTGCTGTCTCTGCCGACCGCTGTGCTACGCTGGCGTAAATGACGCGTACACACTGCGTGGCGACGTGCTTGAAGCCCCCCGCTGTTTTGTTGCAGCACGCGGCCGAGATCGAGAAGAAGCAGAACGACAGCGAGCACAAAAAGCTGCTGGGCTCGGTGATCCAGTATGGCAGCTGCATCCAGGTGAGACGCACCGCCGGCCGCCGGGTCACGTGGCTGATCTCGGATCGTGACCGGCCTGTCGCTCCGCGGCCGGGGCCACAATAGAAACTCGCGTCTGCCCGCCGGAATTCGGCCGACACCGGGGCGCCGGCCGATGCTGGTGCGCCGACCGATGCCGTGACACCTGACGATGCCGTGGCGCCTGACCATGCCGTGACGCAGGCTGATGCCGTGACACCTGACGATGCCGTGACGCCACCCGATGCCGTGACGCCGGCCGATGCCGTGACACCTGACGATGCCGTGACGCCGGCTGATGCCGTGGCGCCTGACGATGCCGTGACGCAGGATGATGCCGTGACACCGGCCGATGTCAGGGCGCCAGCCGATGCCATGACGCACGGCGATGCCTGGGCGTCGGCCGGTTGTTTTGGCGGGATGGATGGGCTCGTGCGCGGCGTGAGCGGCGGCTAGTCGCCGTTCGCGGACGGTTTTCGTCACGCTTGACGCAATGGCTGAAATCGACGCCGGCCAGGTAGCGGGCACTGCTTTGATGTTCTGCTGCTTCTGCTGATGATGCCTCTGCCTTGTTGCCTTTGTTGTTTCTGGCACTTCTGGATAAATATTACGGGCGAGGCTGGATGAAGCGTCTTTGTCGCGAACTGCGAAAAATACAGGATCAGGGCGACCCGGCCAGCACGATTTTGCGAGGTTGATGAATTGGCAATGACTCACCTGTGAATAACAGATTAAGCTCGATACATGTACTTGCCAATAGTTGCGTATTTTATGGTAATGGATTCTGACTAGCATACTTCTCATACACGCTCTAATAACTCTCATATGAGCTTGCACTGCTACTTCAGCTATAGGATGACGGTTGACGTGTTTAGTGTAAAATAATTCAAGTAGTCGACGCGCCACAGACAAGCACCAGTTCACCACCACCACACAGGTGGTGGTGGTAGTGGTTAATGCACCGAGGAATATAGCACTTGCAAATCTGAAGAGATGAAACTTACTACGCCTCGCTCTTCATTCGCCTAACAACATGTCTTTGTGAAGTTCGTATATCTCCAGATATGCCACCCCAAAGTTAAATCCTTATCATGCTATCTACATCAATACGTTCCCCTCTAACTGGCAGTTTTTGCTGTTGTTGGCCTTTTGAGATAGGTCAGGGTTGCGTTGTGTCAGACCACTTTCAGCCGTTTTTGTTGTGTGGTCATTTGCTTATGACCAAAACCTTTTTTAGTTTTCTTTTTGTTGGAAGGGAAAGATGGTGGAGCATGCTAGGAAGCCACCAACTGATTACCAAGAAGTGTCACGCATTTATCTCAGTCCGCGAAAGCACTGAACGGCGTGACAGACGCCTTTTCACCGCTTCACCGCATCACGTATCGCTCACACACCCGTCTCTGTCCGCCAGCTGCTGCACCTCAAGTCGAACAAATACCTGACCGTCAACAAGCGGCTGCCGGCGCTGCTGGAGAAGAACGCCACGCGCGTCTACCTGGACGCGGCCGGCAACGAGGGCTCCTGGTTCTACATCGCGCCGTTCTACAAGCTGCGCACCGCCGGCGACAGCGTGGTGGTGGGCGACAAGGTGATACTGACGCCGATGGGTGCCGGCCAGACCAGCCAGGTGCTGCACGCCGCCGCCAACCACGAGCTGCCCGACAACGCCGGCTGCAAGGAGGTGGGTGGGCGCGCGGCCGCCCGTCGCGCTGACTGCTGCGGCAGGTCACGCTGACGGCCGCTGCAGGTCACCCTGACGGCCGTTACAGGTCACGCTGACGGCCGTTACAGGTCACCCTGACGGCCGTTACAGGTCACCCTGACGGCCGTTACAGGTCACCCTGACGGCCGTTACAGGTCACCCTGACGGCCGTTACAGGTCACCCTGACGGCCGTTACAGGTCACGCTGACGGCCGTTACAGGTCACCCTGCCGGCCTTTACAGATCACGCTGACGCCCCGTTACAGGTCACGCTGACGGCCGTTACAGGTCACGCTGACGGCCGTTACAGGTCACCCTGACGGCCGTTACAGGTCACCCTGACGGCCGTTACAGGTCACCCTGACGGCCGTTACAGGTCACCCTGCCGGCCTTTACAGATCACGCTGACGGCCGTTACAGGTCACCCTGACGGCCGTTACAGGTCACCCTGACGGCCGCTGCAGGTCACGCTGACGGCCGTTACAGGTCACCCTGACGGCCGTTACAGGTCACCCTGACGGCCGTTACAGGTCACCCTGACGGCCGCTGCAGGTCACCCTGACGGCCACTGCAGGTCACCCTGACGGCCGTTACAGGTCACCCTGCCGGCCTTTACAGATCACGCTGACGGCCGTTACAGGTCACCCTGACGGCCGTTACAGGTCACCCTGACGGCCGCTGCAGGTCACGCTGACGGCCGTTACAGGTCACCCTGACGGCCGTTACAGGTCACCCTGACGGCCGCTGCAGGTCACCCTGACGGCCGCTGCAGGTCACGCTGACGACCACTGCAGGTCACCCTGACGGCCGTTACAGGTCACCCTGACGGCCGCTGCAGGTCACGCTGACGGCCGCTGCAGGTCACCCTGACGGCCGTTACAGGTCACCCTGACGGCCGCTGCAGGTCACGCTGACGGCCGCTGCAGGTCACCCTGACGGCCGTTACAGGTCACCCTGACGGCCGTTACAGGTCACCCTGACGGCCGTTACAGGTCACGCTGACGACCACTGCAGGTCACCCTGACGGCCGTTACAGGTGACGATGACGACCGCTGCAGGTCACGCTAACGGCCATTACAGGTCACAATGACGGCCGTTACAGGCCACGCTGACGGCCGTTACAGGTCACCCTGACGGCCGTTACAGGTCACGCTGACGGCCGCTACAGGTCGCCCTGACGGCCGTTACAGGTCGCCCTGACGGCCGTTACAGGTCACCCTGACGGCCGCTACAGGTGGCCAGGCCAAAGCTGGATTTGTGCTTTCTAATACTGGATGTCAAGTGAAATTTTTTTTAAGGTAATCGAATATGGAGGATTTTTCTTCTTCAAACCTGTGACATCAGAATCTCCATTTGCTCTTTCCAGTGAATCTTGAACATTTTATCACAGGTCAGCTTATTGTCGAACAGTACCGTTCAATTTGTAAATTATAAAAATGTGATAATTATCTGAATAGGATGATGTCCTGTATGCCAAAAATCTACGAACAGCCCATGTTCCAACCCTGCGCCAAGCTCAGACCAAGCGCAATGGGTGGGTTAGGTTTAAAGTTGGTAGGTGGTATAGATCGGTAAGGCTGGGGCTAGGTTAGTACTCGGTGATTCATGGCACATATTGGTAAGGTTATGGTCGGATCAAGGTTGAACCCATGTGTAGTTCAAGTCGGCCAGGTCAGGGTGAGACTGAAGGACGTAGTAAAATGATGAGTTATGCTAAATGGATACGCACGTATCAGCGGAAGAAACATGATAATCTGGAATGGAATAATGAGACCAACGGCGAATAAAAGGATTGATGCAAGCAGGAAAGATCCGGTGAGCTTGCGGGAATGCATTAGGACAGGACAACATTGTAGTGGGCATGAGATTGAAGGGTCCCAATGTTTCGAGCTGCTGTGGTCCGAAAAAGAAGCCGACCACCAGACTGGGGCCTTCCCTACGCAGTCTGACTTTCGGTATCCACCCCAGCTGCGGCGGACTCATTGGAGCACCAGCCCAACAGTGGCCACGCCAAGAGCCCCACGTCGCATCACATCACATTACCCGTCATCCCCCGTAGGGGACGAGTAGTCTAGGGGCAAGTTTCCCGTCTCACAATCTAAAGGTTGTGGGTTCGAGTCTCACCTGTCGCTACTCTTCCCCCGCGACAAATCGGCGCGAGAGATTGGCGATGCTACATGATTTAACGGTCGATGTGTCGTAAAACAAACCAACCAACCAACCCGTCATCCCCGCCGCAGGTGAACGTGCTGAACGCGAGCACCTGCTGGAAGATCTCGCTGTTCATGGAGCACAAGGAGAACCTGGACTCGGTGCTGAAGGGCGGCGACGTGGTGCGGCTGTTCCACGCAGAGCAGGAGAAGTTCCTCACCATGGACGCGCACCACGGCCGCGAGGTGGTGTTCCTGCGCACCACGGGCCGCGCCACCACCACCTCGGCCACCAGCAGCAAGGCGCTCTGGGAGGTGGAGGTGAGCGGATGTCCGGGGCCTGCGCCTGCTGCCGGCCGGGCGGCTGCTGACGGCGGTGGTCTGTGGTGGCCGGTGGTGGCCGGTGGTGGCCGGTGGTGGCCGGTGGTGGCCGGTGGTGGCCGGTGGTGGCCGGTGGTGGCCGGTGGTGGCCGGTGGTGGCCGGTGGTGGCCGGTGGTGGCCGGTGGTGGCCGGTGGTGGCCGGTGGTGGCTAGTGGTGCCCGGTGGTGGCCGGTGGTGGCCGGTGGTGTCTGTGGTGGCCGGTGGTGGCCGGTGGTGTCTGTGGTGGCTGTGGTGTCTGAGGTGGCTATAGTGACCGGTGGTGGCTGTGGTGTCTGGTGTCTGTGGTGGCCGGTGGTGACTAGTGGTGACCGGTGGTGGCCGGTGGGCGTGGTGTCTGGTGTCTGTGGTGGCCGGTGGTGACTATGGTGGCAGGTGGTGACCGGTGGTGGCGGTGGTGGCCGGTGGTGGGGGGGGGGGGGACCGGTGGTGGCCGGTGGTGGCTATGGTGACCGGTGGTGGCTGTGGTGGCCGGTGGTGTCTGCGGTGGTCGGTGGTGTCTGTGGTGGCGGGTGGTGGTCGTGGTGTCTGCGATGGCCGGTGGTGTCTGTGGTGGCCGGTGGTAGCCGGTAGTGTCTGGTGACCGGTGGTGGCTGTGATGCCCGGTGGTGTTTGTGGCGACCGGTGGTGGCTGTGGTGACCGTTGTTGGGTGTTGACGGGGGTGGAGGATGGTGCCTGGTGGTGGCGGCTGTTGTGACAGCTGTGATGGTGGGCGGTGGCAGACATTGACGAGTATTGATGGGTGGTGACCAATGTGTTCAAATTCAGAAATGTTGGAAAACGGGAAGAACTGAAGGAAATTGCCGGGCTTTAAGATGGGCATCTGTCCATCTTAAACTCAGATATTTTGTTTGATTATTTGCATCCTTCACTTGCATTTACTGCATCCTAGGGATGCACCACAAAATTAGCATGATATTGCTTCCCTTTCCTTCAGGTCCATGTGGCGTTGTTGTGCACTGCACAGGACAGACAGTTGCGTCATACAATTGCACGCAGTTAGAGTTCGCAGCGTTAAGGTGACCAGCATTGTTGTTGTATGCCAGCTCATGTGTCGATGCGTGTTGATGCCAGTCGGCACGTATTCTACTAACGTATCGGGCGAGTGATTACGAACGAACACGAGCCAGTGCGACCCATGCACGTGTCAGTACGTCGGCACGTTTCATTACCTGTCGGTACTTGTCGGTGCGTGCCAATACGTGAAGGTGCCTGTAGCTGTGTGTCGACGGAGGTCCTGAGAGGCGGAGAATGGAACTCAGAATAGAGTCTATGTCATTGGTGCTCGTCAGTAGTCAGCGCGTGTCCAAGGTACAGTCAGTTAGCCTGAGATGAATCCTCGTGTTCACAATCGCGGTCCACAGTGATGCCAGATAGTCGCCGTGCTCCTGCGAGCCCAACTGATCCACTTCTCACCAGCGTCCGTTGTCCATCGGCTGTTATCCGGTGACTTCATGTTCGTGTCGGCCCGCCGCTGGCACCACACCCGCCGGGAATACCGGCGCTGCGGGTCGTTTATGCTGTGCCTGGGATACTCGCTGTGCGCATTGTGCTGTGATGTTCTCCGTTCTGGGGCGTCGTGTCCTTTCTCGATTGTCACCTCGTCTGCAGCCGCCGCGCCAGTCAACACGGAAGTCAGTAGTGACCTTATTACTGTCGTGTCCTCCGTATGCATTCTTGCGTGCCCTTGTCTTCCCAGCATTTGTTCTTCCCGAGGCACCCGAGATACGCGATGTGCCTGATGTGTCTGGCGCATGCGCACCATCCTTATCATGTCATCTTCCTTCTGTTATGTCTAGCCTAGGGGTAAGTTGCTCGTCTCACAATCGAAAGGTTGTGGGTTCGAGTCTCACCTGTCGCTACTCTTCCCCCGCGACCAATCGGCGTGACAGATTGGGGACGCTACATGACTCGACGGTTGATGTGTCGTAAAGCCAATAACCAACCATCTTCTGTTATGTCAGTTCCTCTGGCGATAAATCGATGTCCAGTATTGACGCAGTGTCAATGTGCCCGTTGTCCGCGCTCCTCGCCGTGTACCGACCAGCGTACTGCGCCCAGCCGTTGGTCGTCTCGGTACTGTCAGCAACATCAGCACCGTCCGTACTGTCGGTACCACCAGCACCGTCTGCTCACAGCCGGACCGCTCGGCAGGTGTACAACGTGGACCGGTGTCGCGGCGGCGCCGGCCACTGGAACTCGCTGTACCGCTACAAACACCTGGCCACTGGACAGTACCTGGCCGCCGAAGTGGACACGGACGACACGCCCGACGCCAACCGCGACAAGCTGAGCGGAGGTCAGCGGCCGCGTCACGGCCGGACCGGGCCGTGGTCTGTAGGGGGCTGCTGTCTGTCCAGTGTCCCGGCCATAGTCTGACCGGGCCGTGGTCTGTAGGGGGCTGATGTCTGTCCAGTGTCCATGGCCGTGGTCTGTAGGGGGCTGCTGTCTGTCCAGTGTCCATGGCCGTGGTCTGTAGGGGGCTGCTGTCTGTCCAGTGTCCCGGCCATAGTCTGACCGGGCCGTGGTCTGTAGGGGGCTGCTGTCTGTCCAGTGTCCCGCCACCCTGAGGCCATGGTCTGTAGGGGGCTGATGTCTGTCCAGTGTCCCGGCCGTGGTCTGTAGGGGGCTGCTGTCTGTCCAGTGTCCATGGCCGTGGTCTGTAGGGGGCTGCTGTCTGTCCAGTGTCCCGGCCGTGGTCTGTAGGGGGCTGCTGTCTGTCCAGTGTCCCGGCCGTGGTCTGTAGGGGCTGCTGTCTGTCCAGTGTCCATGGCCGTGGTCTGTAGGGGGCTGATGTCTGTCCAGTGTCCCGGCCATAGTCTGACCGGGCCGTGGTCTGTAGGGGGCTGCTGTCTGTCCAGTGTCCCGGCCATAGTCTGACTGGACCGTGGTCTGTAGGGGGCTGCTGTCTGTCCAGTGTCTATGGCCGTGGTCTGTAGGGGGCTGCTGTCTGTCCAGTGTCCATGGCCATGGCCTGTATGGGGCTGCTGTCTGTCCAGTGTCCATGGCCGTGGTCTGTAGGGGGCTGATGTCTGTCCAGTGTCCATGGCCGTGGTCTGTAGGAGGCTGATGTCTGTCCAGTGTCCCGGCCGTGGCCTGACTGGGCCGTGGCAGTCTTTTTGGTATCCCGGTCATGCCTTCACTGGGGGGGGGCAGCGCTCTATCTCGTTTACGGGCCTGATGGCAGTGGTTCGTGGTGGCAGTGATGTGTCGGGTGTCCCGGCCACGATTGTTGCTGAGCGCCTCGATCATGGTTCACGAAGGGGATGGCAGTGATCTGTTTAGTGTCACGGCAATCACTATCTGTGAGGAGGGCTGGTTTGGGGTTGGTAGGTGGCAGTGGTTTGTTTAGTAACACGGCCATGATTGTCTCGGGGAGGGAGGTCTGGCCCGTGACCTGAGGGTGCTGCGATTGCTCGGCACAATGTCCTGTTCTTACAGCGCCTGCGCGGTCTGCTCCCCGGAGTGGGGGTAGATGAAATTGGTGACGCTTCGACATGTCTTACTACCAGCTGTTACCGCCATGCAAAGCATATAAGCAACACGCACTTCGTTTGAAGTGGTATCGGTATCTGATTGTAATTTGATTGAAACCAAATATTAATCCATTTTATTGACTTGGTTTGTTAAATTCGCAAATACGTTACACTACATGACGTCAAGTGTTTTATCCCATGGTTTGCCACAGATGCTTCTTTTGCTTAGGTTTGTTATGGACTCGGAATTAAGAATTGCTTTGAAGTTCATCGCCTCTATAAATCCTATGTCACCATAGCTACCACCGCATGCTAGGTCGTAATGAAACCTTAGGCTTCTTACTCCTCATTGCTTGATTTGATCTGGTGATAGTTCAACAACATAGCGCTGGTTTGGGTTTAATCAACACCTCGTTCATCTCGTACCAAATTCGTGCTTCATGAAAATCACCGACGTGAGCAGACTGTGAAGCAGAGGTGTTCAGTCTGTCGTCGTGCGCAGGTAGTCACGGCTACCAGCTAGTGCCCGTGCAGAACCCCAACGACCTGCAGACCATCTTCGAGCTGGACCCGACCACCTGCACACGGCCCGAGTCACTGGTGCCGCAGTCGTCGTACGTGCGCCTGCAGCACTTCACCACCAAGGCGTGGGTCCACTCCACCTGCATCCCCATCGACAAGGAGAACGAGCGGCCCGTCATGTCCAAGGTACGGCTCGGCGTGGCACGTGCACGCTTCTGCTCCGATAGGCCCTCTGTCCGGCTGAGCTCCTACAGAGCTCGCGCCATTCTAAACCGATACCCTACCTTCGCTTTGGAGTGGGCAGTTTCATTTACTCTCCGCTCCAGGTCTAAATGCAGCTAGTCCCTCGAGGTCTGACCGTTATCGATGTGACACTCGCATCGATAGCTGCCGTGAGCGCATCATTCGGCTGAATCGCACACTCGAGCTTCCTCTACAATCCAACAGGTGGGGTTGGCAGCTATCAAGGAGGACAAGGAGGCATTCGCATTGGTACCGGTGTCCGCGCAGGAGGTGCGAGATTTGGACTTCGCCAACGATGCCTGCAAGGTGCTGCAGAGTTTCAGTGAGAAGCTCGAGTCGGGCGTCATCACGAACAACGAGCGCAAGTCAGTGCCATTGTCCACATCATCAGTGATAAGTGAACCTCAGTGCTGTTCGTCATGGCACCTGCGTTGCCCGAGTCACACGAACGTGAGCTCCGACTACGTGGTGTGAAGCGGAGAAATGTGGTGTGGATTATACTGCGGTGTACACGTGCGCGTGACATTGTGTGTGTGCGTGTGTGTGTGTGTCCGGGGGATCAATTAGTGGCCCACCCGCGGGCTATGTCGGAGTCGCCAGTCTCGGGTCGTACGTCTCCGATGATATGTATGGATAGACTCGAACCAACACGAGGACTCAGACGAGCATTTATTTTGTGTTAACATCTTGAACTATCGGTCAGGTGAGATACGACACTCATATTGGTTGGTTATTTGGGCTGGCGCATCTACTGCATCGGTCAAACAGCGGCAACGCGGATGTCAAAGGGACGCCGTGGAATTGATCAGATAGGTGGTGTTGCACTGGTTTTGTTTCCGCGTCAGTGTTGGCTTGTTCCTTGCCGCGTGATGATATAACGTGGTTAGGTTTATGCCAATCAATGTCTCGTCTGTACTGGAGCCGTCAGCACATGCAACCAAATCCCTACCTCCTTACCCTGCCTGGTAGCCGACCAGCAGTATTGAACGGATGTAATACTCAGCCTTAATCCGTGTAGAATACAACTTAATACGCATGTAATATGCCGGCAACAATTCTGCTGTCTGGTCTCTCCTCTGGCGGAACTGACCGCCCCGGTGTTGTTGGTGCCGCCAGGATGGTGATACAGCTGCTGCAGGACATTATCTACTTCATCGCCATGCGAGAAACGGAGCAGAATCGTACCGACGCGCTCGATCTGGGCATCAGACACCCGAACCGGGACCGACAAAAGCTGCTGCGAGAACAGTCCATCATAGACTACATCTTCAAAATACTGCGGGTCAGTAGTGGGCGCCACGACCGGGGTAGTGAGAGAGGTCGGCAGAATTAGCTCCGGGGGCAGTCGACCATTGATTACGTGAATACAGTATTGTGGATCAGAACGGGGCTGTATTTATGTTATTGAATCCTGCATATCGAAATAACTTCAAGCATATTCCAGTCACGATTATTGTGTATTGGGTGGATTACGACGCATTTTATGCGCGATCACGGCTAATGGCGCCGCCCACTTTGTTTCGCCGGTAGGGTGCGTGCTTGGGATTGTCACGATCGATGTGAGTGTTGAACCCGGGACCTTGGAATCCAGGGCTCAACACTTTAACAACTGGGTCACCCCGCCCCGGCGTCTAGTTCGTAACAGATAATTAGCTCCCTTGCTTGCTATCATTGGAAGCATCCTTTTATCTTTCTGAACTTTGGCACATCTGGCTTTGATGTGTAGCTCAGGAACAGTGCAACTAGTCATAATTGGATCAATACTCCGAGAACATTAGAGACCGCATCCAACAATAGAAAGCTCATAATTTCTTGTATAATCATTCAATGTACTGTTCTTGTAAGGAAATCCGTGACTTACGAGAGGTGACTAGTAGTCTAGTGGTAAGTTGCACGTCTCACAATCGAAACATTGTGGGTTCGAACCTCACCTGTCGCTATTTTTCGCCGCGGCCAATCGGCGTGAGAGATTGGCGACGCTACATGACTCAACGGTCGACGTGTCGTACAACCAATAACCACCACTACCTGACTTGTGAGCCAACAGGTATCTGGTTTAACGAAAGGGCAACGGGTTTACGCGATTTCATTTTTAGTCAGCGACATTCGGTGTCCCCTGAAGAAAAAGGGAGATTATTTTCTGGAGCGTGTAACGTTCGGGATAGCGACTCCAGGACAACAGTGTAAAATAATTGACCACGTGTCCTGGAAATTCACAGTTAATGGAATTGTGCTATTTCATCCTTGTCTTAGGTTTTTACCATTCTGCTACTTGTGTGGGCAGTCATGCACACGACTGCTAAAAAATGTAAAATGCATGTGACTGAAGTGAAAGGCATTCCGATTTTTTAATCCTTAAGTGGCGATCCTTTATTGTCTTCCAATCTTTCACTATTGCCAAGCAACTTCTTTCTTCATCCACACAGTTAATGGTGAAGTAATTCTAGGACACTGCAGGATAAAGCCACTTTTCGAGCCTTGGGTGTGAGGGAAGTGCAGCAGCCGGTGGGTGAACTAGAGGACAAGAAACAGGGGTTGCTGGACTCGCCACTGGCCACACCTGGGCCATCACTGTTCACCGTGTGCACCATCAGTCGCTACTGGGCACCGTCTCCGATAGCCAGGCCTGCGTGTGCCCAGTCCGACTGTCAGCCAGGTGCCGCCAGGTGGCAGGACCGACGCGAGACCGGGCTGACTCCCCCTTCCCCGGTCAGGAGGGGGCCGTGGTAGCTCAGTTGGTAGAGCGTCGGACTCTTGATTGGAAGATTGTGAGTTCAAATCTCACAACCGACAGCGTTTACCGAGTCGACCCGTGACCAATCGGCGTGAGAGGTTGGCGATGCCATACAACCTAGCGGTTGAGAGCGTCATAAAAATCCCAAGGTTCTTCTTCACCGGTCAGGTGCCCGTCGTTCGATGGCCGGACCTAGGCGTGATCAGGGGGCGCGAATGATCAACCCTGGTCGATGCGCCCTAAAGCCCAAATAACTAACTAACTAACTAACTAACTAGGCGTGATCAGGGTGACTCCCCCTTCCCGGTCCAGGTGCCCTCGTTCGGCGAGCAGCAGGGTGGTGACACTGCCTTCATCCGGCTGGACGAGCTCGGCGATCCGCGGCACGCGCCGTACAAGTACATCTTCCGACTGTGCTACCGGATACTGCGGCTCAGTCAGCAAGACTACCGCAAAAACCAGGTAACACCGGGTGCGCTCGCTTCTTCGTGTGGCCGCGAGTGGATGGTGGCGACAGGCATGCTGGTGTTGTAATTTGGTTTGCATTGTTCTTGATGATCTTAAATTGATTGTTGTAGTGTTTTGTGCTCATTGTGTGAAACAACTTCTGGTATGTCTTCGTTTACTAACCCGAGGGTGGAGGCTTCCTGTAGACGCAATTTCAGCCTGCCAGGGGGAATGAAAGATACGTGGAGGGGAAGACATTCCCATATTTAAGGTGGCACGAGATATATTGTGTGTGGTACTTTTTCATGTTCACTGAAACAGACAGACTCGCTTAAATTTTGCAGGTATTTTCACTGATACATTCTGAAATTTCACCGTCACTGAGATGTGTTTCATACCCGAAAGAGAACGAGGCACGTGTGAAGAAATATCAAAGAACTGCTGCTCAAGACTACAGTGCTTCAGTTGGGCCAGTGGTGTGGCGCCAACGTGTCCATTCAGTCCAGTTCTGCGGACACTATCGGGCTAATAGACCGGGGGCCGCCGTCTACTTGTACGGTTGCCAGACTCACTCAGCACCTAAACCTAGTCATTCGCCGAGACTACCCAGAGTGTGACTGTGGGCCGGCCGACTGTGTTCCCGGGAGGGTTCGTGGCCAGCTGGTGGTGCCTTATCTCGTGGCCGGCCGGCTCTTTTGTGTGGGGGCGGTCCGTGGCCGGCCGACTCTGCTCCCTGGTGCTGGTTCGTGGTTAGCTGGCGCTGCCCTGTCTCGTAACCGGCCGAGTGTGTTCCCTGAGTGTGGCCCGTGCCCTCCTGACTATGTTTCCTAGTAGCTATCCATAACCGGCCGACTCTGTGCTCCCTGGTGGCGGTCCGTGGCCGGCTGGTGGTGCCCTGTCCTGTGGCCGGCTGCGTTCCCTGGTGGCTGTCCTGGTCTGCGTTTCCTGGTCAGCTGTTGCCGCCACGTCCCACCGCCACCGCTCGTGACCGGCGCTCGCCTTCTCAGGAGCACATCGCCAAGCACTTCGGCTTCATGCAGAAGCAGATCGGCTGCGACATTCTGGCCGAGGACACGATCACGGCGCTGCTGCACAACAACAGGAAGCTGCTCGAGAAGCACATCACCGCCAACGAGATCGAAACGTTCGTCGGTAGGTGGCCGGGCGAAAGCAGCACCTCTCGTCAGGTGTGCGATGTAGTAAGAGCGTGATGTAGTGATGTAGGACGTCGAAAT
Organism: Imbricaverruca yamaguchii; assembly: GCA_034440575.1. Lineage (NCBI taxonomy): Eukaryota > Metazoa > Arthropoda > Thecostraca > Neoverrucidae > Imbricaverruca > Imbricaverruca yamaguchii. Next base: position 91,427 of record JAOTOL010001104.1, on the reverse strand, counting down.
TCGCGATGGAAACGATGCCGTTTCGTGTCTGAACTTCCTTAAGCTCAACCTGAAACCAATAAGGCATTTCGAGGTTCGAATGTTTTTTCTCGTTGTTTCTGCGACTGGCCATGCTTATATTGTCAAGAGCAGCTGACGTAGTATAGCAGACTACATGCTAAATAATCGGATTACTTTGACATCAATGTCAAGGTGAGCGTGTTTTATTATCTGTAGTCTTGAGCATGGTACCTATGAACACAAAGATTAGACATGAGCGATAAAGATTCTTAAAATACTTGCTTTAAACACGGTCAAATTTTCGCGGAAGAATATCTATTCAGCATTCAGTGACTGGAATGCTCTGTGTGTTTTTTTATAACAAGAAACTAATCACTGCTCTATGGAAATCGGCCGATGTCGATGTGTCTGTCAGTAATGATGCCACTCTACTGGCGACTGATCGTTCGCTCGGTGCTTTAATGTTGCACCGACGCCCATACAACACCGGACGACTGCCGCAGGTCTGGTGCGCAAGAACATGAACAAGTGGGAGCCGCGCTACCTGGACTACCTGTCGCACCTGTGCATCTCAAACAAGGTGGCGATTGCCGCGACCCAGGAGCTCATCTGCAAGTCGGTGCTCAGTCCTAAGAACTCGGACATCCTCATACAGACCAGGTACGTGCTGGGGTGGCTGTGTGGCTACATTCTCAAACAAACTCGGTACGTGGCGGGGTGGCTGTGTGGCTATATTCGCATACAGACGCGGCACGTGCTGGGGTGGCTGTGTGGCTACATTCTCATGCAGACGCGGCACGTGCTGGGGTGGCTGTGTGGCTATATTCGCATACAGACGCGGCACGTGCTGGGGTGGCTGTGTGGCTACATTCTCATGCAGACGCGGCATGTGCTGGGATGGCTGTGTGGCTACATTCTCATACAGACGCGCCACGTGCTGGGGTGGCTGTGTGGCTACATTCTCATACAGACGCGGCACGTGCTGGGGTGGCTGTGTGGCTACATTCTCATGCAGACGCGGCATGTGCTGGGGTGGCTGTGTGGCTACATTCTCATACAGACGAGGTACGTGCTGGGGTGGCTGTGTGGCTACATTATCATACAGACGAGGTACGTGCTGGGGTGGCTGTGTGGCTACATTCTCATACAGACGCGGCACGTGCTGGCTGTGTGGCTACATTCTTATACAGACGCGGCACGTGCTGGGGTGGCTCAGTGGTTAGCCGGTCGCCGCGCCATATTATTTTATTGCATATTATTGTCATTGTTACATTGACGCTTCAGCTGAACCCGTCATCAGCTGCCTCTAGATGCTGTCTCCATGAGGTGCTTGTGAACAGTTGGATTATCAGAACACGTTGTGTTGTACGAATTGGGTAGGCTTTGTTGCTATTGATATTCATCTTGTGTTGTGGAATTCCTACCTCAGGGGTTCCAATGTATTCGTTCTTCGCATCCATAGATACGACCGCTTATGTCTTTGCCATAGGATGACATTTGTATGCCATAAGTTGAGTCTTTTTTGACAATATTCAGCAAAAAGTTTTTCGGTGTGCTAAATTCATTATATTTACTCCTTTTTTTTGGGGGGGAAACGCTGTTTCGGTGCCAGCCCAAGGACACACGAAAACGGCCTAACACCGAAAATGACGAATATCTTTATCTCGTGATAGCATTCAATGTGGCGCACTGCATGTTGTTCTGTTGTTAAAGAGCATTGTTCTGAATATGAAACGTGAAAACAAATATCAAATTAACGGTACGCTCATTTCGGCACATTCATTTTGTTTGACGTTCTACAAAACACATGACTTCATGATCGCAAGTCGTATGGATAAAGCAAGGCGAATATGAATGAGTGTCACAATATTGTGGTTATATTCAAAACAGTGGTGTACGTCATACAACAATTCATCTGGCCTGTAGTTGTGTCATCGCGAAATATGCGAAATGTTCGTTTCTGGCTATCTGGGCTTGTCAAAACATTCCTAGTTTAATGGCAGGAGGTTGCATATCATGAACTCGCCCGAACAGCAGCTGTCGCCTACCTGTGATCATATTTCATGTAAGATGAGCATTTGTGCGCTCCTACTTTCGGTTCAGCAGTAGGTTTAGCTTATTGAGCTGTGTCCTGTCATCGCGGGTATATGTCTATTTCATGACACCCACTGTGCGCCCGTGTCGTCCAGACTTCAGCATCACCCTGTGGAAGTTGAGGTGGAAGTGCATAACGTCGACGACGACGGCTCAGAACAGGTGCTCACCGTGGAGGAAGTGGAGGACGTCGAGCTGGAGTGGGGTCAAGGACAGGTCAGTGTGGTGTCATAGGGTGGTTTGTGCTGTATTGCTGAATGGTCAGGACCGTATCGCTGGCTGTGCACCGTAGCACGCGGACTGAACTGAATGCATGCCACAATGCGCGGACTGAGTCCTGGTTGTGTGCCACAGCATATACACTGTGCTGCCTGTGTGCCATAGCATATACACTGGCATAGCATATACACTGTGTGCCTGTGTGCCATGGCATATACACTGTGCTGCCTGAGTGCCACAGCATTTAAACTGTGCTGGCTGTGTGCCACAGCATATAAACTGTGCTGGCTTTTGGACTTAGGGACGCTTCGACTGTTCCGGTCATACAGCGCCCATAAACTGTGCTGGTTGTGTGCCACGGCATTCGGACTGTGCTGGCTGTGTGCCACAGCATTCGGACTATGCTGGCTGTGTGCCACAGCATACGGACCGCCCTGGCTATATGCCTCAGTACACGGACTAGCCTGGCATTACTTGACCACTGCAGTCGATGTGCCACTAAACCCCAACGGACTAACCTGGCTATGCGCCGCAGAATATGAACTGAGATCTGACCGTGTAGCGCAGTACACGGGATGGTCTGGCTGCGTACCGTAGTACACGGTCCATGGATGGAAAAAAATGGTCTGTTGGTGGATTTGGCATCCAGAACGTTATCCACTACATACAATTATCCTCTCATTTTTTTTATTTGAAAATTGAATGCAGCTGTTTTACAGTGGACTTCTCTGCGATAAAGTGTTGAAGATTCACTGGAAAATACAAACCAGTATCCTGATGTAGCGTGTCTGAAGAATGTCCTTGATATCCGATTACCTCTAGAATTGTCTTGTCCACATCCAGGATTGCACAGCATAGATCCAGCCCTGACACGGCGTAACCTGTCTATATGCTACAGTAGACGGACTGACCTGTCTGTATGCTACAGTAGACGGTCTGACCTGTCTATGTGCTACAGTAGACGGACTGGCCTGCCTGTATGCTACAGTAGACAGACTGCCTGTTTGTGTGCTACAGTAGACGGACTGACCTGTCTGTACGCTACAGTAGACGGCCTGACCTGTCTGTACGCTACAGTAGACGGACTGACCTGTCTGTACGCTACAGTAGACGGACTGACCTGTCTGTATGCTACCGTACAAGGTCTGACCTGCCTGTGTACCGCAGTGCTGTCGGTCCATATCCGACCTGGCGGCCGGCGCCCGGGGCGGGAGCATCGAGGACCGCCACATCCTCGACTACTACCGCCACCAGCTGGACCTCTTCTCCAACATGTGCCTCGACCGTCAGTACCTGGCCATCAACAGTCTGTCTCCGCATCTGGGCATCGACCTGATACTGCGGTCAGTGCTGCCGAAGTGCGCTGAACTCGGCCTGTCGTACTAAATGACTTAAATAGCATGGCGTCATAACTAACTTTGCAGTCGGGCTGGGCGTCCTGACGCCTGAATATAATGCATCGGTATTGGTGTGGTGGAAAACAGTATACCTATCGAGGATATTCGGGTGTCGGGACCCTCAGCCGGACTTCCAAGCTATTTGTGACGCCAACGGTACGTAGATGTGGTGGGAAACAATATGCCCATGCAGAATATTCAGGTGCCAGTGCGCCCAGACTGACTGCCAAGCCATTTGTGACGCCAATTATACATTGGATAACGTGGCGGAGATTTCTGTGGTATTCGAACCGCAGGCAGGTGGTGGAAAGCTATTCCTTATTCTCTTGCTGGTCATTTGCCTCACTTTTTTTTCGTAGAAAGTCATTTTGTGAGAAAGAGCAGGGCCGTACAGGATAATCTCGCCTCATGTGCATTGGACAGTGTGTGGGGGGGACTGTTAGTGTGGGATGTGTCAGAGGCGGTCCCGTGTATGGAAGGCATCACGTGTTCGGCTCTATATGTGCCTATGTTCATAGTAAGAAGTGATGTATTGTTGTGCCCGAGGAGCGTGGTCAGAAACTTAGTTCGGGGGGGGGGGGGCGAATTTGGGACTCCACGATGGACTTGGAGATTTGATAACGGACTTCATTTATCGACGCTTTTATCCTGGAAGCCAGGTCCAGCGATGGTGCTTGTGCTGAATCTCCCATTCCTCTTTGGGAAAATTATCAATTCTTACGATGTATGCCTTTCATTTCCCCAAGCCCTGTGGGTAAAGGCAGTGTCCCTTGCAGCTGCGTTACTGCGCCACCCTACTTATGCACGTTTTTTGTTCGGCCGCCGCTATCTGGCGGCACGATAGCCACCTACGCAAATTTCCCCGCTGTCTCGGCGGCCATATCGAGCAGTTCCACTCTGGCCACGTATCGATATCGGCTCCTGTATAGATGGCTGTGCTTGTGGTAGTCTGACGGAAGCGACCAGTATGATTACCATGGTCATGACCAGGCGCGTGGATCTCTGTCGAGGCAGGGTGTGTGTACCCGTGGTGCCGTGGCCGACAGCTGTATGTCTGACGAGACGCTACCACCTCGTTCAAATGTCGACATGGTGTGTGTGCCCGTGGGGCCGTGGCCGACAGGTATATGTCGGACGAGACGCTGTCGCCTCGTTCCCATGTGTGTAGGGTGTGTGTACCTGTGGCGCTGTGTCCGACAGATGTATGTCGGACGAGACTGTCGCCTCGTTCCCATGTGTGTAGGGTGTATGTACCTGGTGTGCCGTGGCCGACAGGTGTATGTCGGACGAGACGCTGTCGCCTCGTTCCAATGTCGACAGGGTGTATGTACCTGGTGTGCCGTGGCCGACAGGTGTATGTCGGACGAGACGCTGCCGCCTCGTTCCCATGTGTGTAGGGTGTATGTACCTGTGGCGATGTGGCCGACAGGTGTATGTACCTGGTGTGCCGTGGCCGACAGGTGTATGTCGGACGAGACGCTGTCGCCTCGTTCCAATGTCGACAGGGTGTATGTACCTGGTGTGCCGTGGCCGACAGGTGTATGTCGGACGAGACGCTTCCGCCTCGTTCCAATGTCGACAGGGTGTATGTACCTGGTGTGCCGTGGCCGACAGGTGTATGTCGGACGAGACTGTCGCCTCGTTCACATGTGTGTAGGGTGTATGTACCTGGTGTGCCGTGGCCGACAGGTGTATGTCGGACGAGACGCTGTCGCCTCGTTCCAATGTCGACAGGGTGTATGTACCTGGTGTGCCGTGGCCGACAGGTGTATGTACCTGGTGTGCCGTGTCCGACAGGGTGTATGTCGGACGAGACGCTGCCGTTCGAGTTGCGCGCCTCGTTCTCGCGGCTGATGCTGCACATGCACGCGGACCGCGACCCGCAGGAGCAGGTGACCACCGTCAAGTACGCGCGGCTCTGGTCCGAGATCCAGACCAACATGTCCATCACAGAGTGAGTTCCATCCGGGAGCGCAGCGGAGTGGCCGGAGCCGCTCAGGTGCGGTCAGGTGCTCAGGCCTCAGCACTGGCCTGTTCAGGCGGGCCCGTCCGAGGTCAGGTAGACGGTACCATGCTGTTGGAAGGAGGGTAGATGATAAATGATGGTATTCAGCGAAATTTTCGGGACGATAAAACCTGGTTTTCGATCGATTGGTATCGTCAGAAGTATTCCGGTGTTTTTTTTTAACCACCGATCTGATCTGATCATGGACTAGCACCGAGCTCATCTGACTAAGTCGTGCTGGCCAGCAACTGAACACCAAGCAAACTACGTATTAAGACGTGCGATATGTTGAATTACATATATGATATGGTAATACGAACGAGGCCGGTTGTGCCATTCATGGTATTCCAGCTATTGTGGGTAAATGTACACGGGGACATTGGTAGCGGTCTATGCTGTTGTGTGATGGGCTATTTGGTGTACCCAGCTCTGTACCCCACTGCACACATTGCAATGTATTGTTCCCGCTCGGTGTACCGGCGGCCTGCTCTGTATCGTACGATGTACAGCCCGTGCATCACTGCTCACAGTGGAAATGTCTACACGACCAGCTGCTCATGCCTCGCGTAGCTGTTCGCCTTACACTGGTAGCCAATGCTGCACATGCATTCGTCGTATCCGGGAAGCTATTGCCACCACAACCCGGACACTTACTGTACCCTGTAGGGCTGTCGCCATGACAACCTGGGCACTCAACGCACGGTATGAGGTTATCGTCGTGGCAACCCTGGCTTCCATTGCACCCTGTAGGGCTAATGTCATGCCAAGTCTGACATCGTGCCGTATTGTGGCAGCACTGTCACCGTCCGCTGACGAGACACGCTCTGATCCGTCTCTCTCGCCACAATTGTCGCTCGGCGCAAGGACCGACGATGGGGCACAGTTCAGCCTGCCTGGATATTTGCAATCTTTGACGGATTTAATTTCCACCAGCATTGCGCACGCAGTTGGCTCGTTGGCTGTCACATCACCTCGCCTCACCTCACGTCACATCATCTCATTTCAAGAACTGTCAGCTTTTCAGCTGACATCAATCGTTCGGGCCCACCTTTTGCCCGATGTGCATTGCGTTGAATATGCTCTCGTTTTCCCTGGCTTCGGGTCCTGCCGGGGCCTCCCGTCTTTCTGGTCACCTCACTCGCGATATCTGACTGGGCTATCTCTCTCTGTTTTCTCCCATCTAGGCTCGTCTCTCGTTCTTCGCCTAATGAAACGGGTAAACCTCGCATGGTTCGGTTGATTTATGCATGGTGTGATGGGTGCATTTACTGCATGCCAATTCTGCGGTTGTTGCTTACAGGGTGGAGTGCTTGCATTGGCGGTTTTTGGTTGCAGTAGCTATGACGGTTTGTATTTGACGTTTTCTTTTTGAGGACGCCAGTTCCTCATGTGATGTGACGTGACATTAACATGCTTTGTTTGTTGTTTGGTCGTGTGGTCTGAAACGTCTTATACAGTTATATTCACTTAGTGTTGCAACAGTCGTTGGCACCGTACCTGGTGGTAGCTTCAGAGGTACGCAAGATATCTGCATCCAAAGCAAGCCCATATGCTAGAACTAACCAGGATTGTTCTCACAGAAGTGCACATAGATAATGTGTGCAAGTCAGTGCAGGTACACTGCAGCTGGGCAGGAGTGGCCCACCTGACCATCATCTGAACAGGGCGCTCCGTGCTGCTCGTGGAGGGTTTGACATCTAGTGCTGGCAGCTATAAATGCACCGGCCGGTCGTCCTTGGGTAGCCTGCCGGCCGCTGCCTGTGTGCCGAGTCCCGTGTTCGCTGTCGGCGGGCTCGCTGACGGGGGGCAGGACCCGGGGGTGTAGTCGCGCGTCCGGGTCAGCACAGTACGTCCGGCCGGGCAGTGCAGATGGCTTGTGGTCGGGATCGAAAATCGTCATTCGTTTTCGGTGTTGGCGGGGGGCGTTGGCGGCTGGTCGGCTTCTCACGTGACTAATTGTTGCCAGGCAACGGAGGGTTGCTGCTTTAACCGCTACAGCGCAGTTGCTCTGACTGCTGCAGCACAGCTGGCCTGATTGCTGCAGCTCAGCTGCTCTGACTGGTATAGCGCAGCTGTTCTGGCTTTTGCAGCATGGCTGCTCTGATTGCTGCAGCACAGCTGCCCTGACTATTGCAGCACAGATGCTCGTGCTGCTGCAGCACAACTGCTCTGACTATTGCAGCACAGCTACTCGTACTGTTGCAGCACTGCCGATCTGTCACAATTCATGGGCGCTGTATAACCAACGCACTCGATGCGCCCGTAAGCCGATATAACCAGCCAACTGTCACAATTGAGGTGCATCGATTACTGAAATTTTGGTGTTCTGACTCGGAGTTCAGGTACCGTTAACTGTACTGTGACATTGCAGTTTAGGTGCGGCTGCCGGCGCAGTCCATGTGTTCCGTCTGTCGCAGTTCATGCCACCGACTCTCACAGATGGCATTGGTGGCCGTGGCCGGGGCGCGTGGTCCTCTGCGAATGGCTGGCTCTGGCTGCAGTAGCAGCTGGGGTCACAGGCTGCTGGATTGTCACAGCTCAATTATGTGGGCGGAGGGCGTCTATGTCGCCGCCTCGCTGCCGCCTGTTGCCCGGCCGTCTGGCTCGCGCGTTGCTGGCGCAGTTTGGCAAACTAATCGCCGAACCATTCTTTTAGTGAGCTGCATTAACAATAAGGCCTGATCTTTGGCATTTCATCATCTGCTTACCTGATCAGTCCTTGCTCTGTTTCACTGATCGGTTCTCTGATTTCTACGATCGGCTCTTATTCTGCTCCGCTGACAATTCCACCGTTCCATCTCGCAAGTCTATCCCAGTGCACTGGAGGCTTGTCTCGCCTGTCAGTCTGCCGACCGCGTGGGACCGTGCACCCCGAGCACGCCGTGTACCCCGCCAGTGCGTCTGGTGGCGCGGGTGTGTGACGTCACATGTCTGACGTCACCTACAGCTACGACAACAGTCGCACGCCGTCCGAGTGTCGCGAGGAGGTGTGCGTCAAGTTCGGCACCACCATGGAGTTCGTCGACGACTACCTCAAGAACGTGGTGGACCGCATGTGGAGCTTCTCGGACCCGGAGCAAAACAAGCTGACCTTTGAGGTGCGCCCACACCGGCGCCGATCGCTCCGGCGACGCTGGCTGCTGCTGCCTGTTCCCGTGCAACTGCATAAAATGTCTCGAGTTGTGCATTACCATGTCGATTCGTTTCGTCCGCCTAATCCAACGGTTTGTTTGCGCAAACGGTAGACTTTGATCATGTGGCGGGGGTGGCCGAGTGGTTAAGGTGTTGATCTCTGGGTACGAGAGGTCCCGGGTTTAACATTCGCACCACTAGGGACATTTCCCAATCCCTCGGCCCACCGGCGAAACAGTGTGGGCAGCGACATTAGCCGTGATAGTGCATAAAATGCGTCGGGAACCACCCAAGAAACAAGAAAACAAACTTTTATCATATCCCGTCTGGTCACAACATGTCGTATGTCAAAATCGCATGGTGGATGGCCTAGAAATAATGCGTGCATCAAAAGAGCACAAAAGCATGTTACATGGACGCTGTATGACCGAAGCAGTCAAAGCGCCCCTAAGCCCAAATAATCAACCAACAAGCATGTTACTTTGTCCGATTTGCTCCGAAAACCGGCTTCCTGCTATTTCTTGTTCCTTTGATAAATAATCGGCTTGCGAAGCTCGCCGGATATTTCCGGTTTGGTTTGGTAGAAATCCCACAATTTCTCCTTTATTCCAGTGTTTTTGTCTGTTGTTTGCTAGAAAGCTCCCCTTGGCTGCGACTCTGAGTCTGAGTCACTCCACAACCCGTACACATGGGAACAGCAGCGCTTGTAGTCGGGCTGGTCAATCAGCTCCGCCACACAGACCGCGCGGCGAACTCTCGACTCGTCGCTGTAACTGAGGCACCATTAACATCACCACTGACACCACCACCGTCCTACACCACCACCACTGACACCACCACCACTGACACCACCACCACTGACACCACCACCACTGACACCACCACCACCACTGACCCCACCACCACTGACCCCACCACCACTGACCCCACCACCACTGACCCCACCACCACTGACCCCACCACCACTGATACCACCACCACTGATACCACCACCACTGACACCACCACCACCACCAACACCGCCGCCGCTCTACACCACACCGCAAAACAGTCGTCCCGCACCGCCGCGGGTACAGCTTCGGCGGCGCGGTGGCTGGTGCACGCCACGCCGCGCCGACGTGGTCTGCACTACAGTACATTTAAAGCCATAATTCACTCATTGCTAAAGGTCATTAGTTAACATTTGGTGCAGACGTTCCTGCTAGACGTGACATGTTCAGTTCGTTTAATTTTTTTGCTCGTAAGTTTCGATCAAGGGGCAAACAAAAATTTGCATGACGACACATCGAAGTGAAAGACAAAAGCGAAACAGTCACATAATATGCTAATTGTCGACTAATCTTCTCTCGATTGCCTTTATTTGCATTAAATGTCGTCATTCGTTCGGTTTCTATATCAATTTGTGTGCAATGACGCTTTTTTAATCAAAAGTCGGCAGATATGCCATCCGGCTTCACTCACTAGATGTGACTTACCAAAATTGCATTGTTTTAATGCTGCAATTGGCGTGTATTTGATCAATTGCCAGATTTAAAAAAATGTGGAGATATCTTAATGCGTTTCCAAGTTATCGCGAATCTGACACAGCGTGTGTGGGATGAGGGCTCAGATTTGACCCCTCGGTCAATGCCTGGCTAACCGTGTGTTGTCGTCCGACCATTCCAGGTGGTGAAACTGGCCCGAAAGCTCATCTACTTCGGCTTCTACAGCTTCAGTGATCTGCTGCGGCTTACAAAAACACTTCTAAGCATTCTGGACTGTAGCACAGAGAGCTTCAGCAGCTCTGACTCCCCTGGCGTCGCCGACAACGGTGGGTACCCCCCCCCCCTCCGCCCGCGCGGGACCTGGGGCGAGCCACACAGTCCACTTTGGCTGGACCTCAGGTGGATCACGCACTCCCGCGGGACCACGCACTCCACTCGCACGGGACGTGGAGCGTGCCACAAACGGTCCAGTCCGACGGGACTTGGGGCGGACCCTGCTTAGACGGCAGACGACTCCCCCCTGACGGCCCCCGATGAGACGGAGCAACTTCTGTTTGAGGGAGTCACTTCTGTTTATCATCCTTGTAAACGACATTCAGGTAGGGCTGAGGATCTTTAAACTGATCGGTCTTGATCTTTCAGTTTTATCACGACCTGAAATGCCTAAGAATAGTGATGAATTTTGCGATATTCGGCTAAAAACACCAAGGGAGTGACAGTTTCCCTAGAACTACCTGAATGCATTAATTGGGTTCACGAATCTTCTTTTTGAATTCCAAGTTGCGCAGTAAGATATCGTGCCGAGTATCCACAGCGTGTTCACCAACTGCGGACTTTTCTGTTTGGGCCTTGGAAGGAACATTCCGGTGTTCCTTTAGTCGCTTATCCAGTGGTCGCCCGCTCCCTGCCGTGTTTTACTGCACCGAAGTGCCGCATTCCTCACTGCTCGTGTCCTATGTTTGAAATTTTGTAGAAACCCCTAATTAATATACCATCTGACAACTGAGCCGCTAAGAGCTCCGAAAGCTCATGGATTGTTTGAAAAAGGGTCATCTAGAATTTGTATTACGAGTCTTAAATTATGCTTATAAATGGGAATTATGCTGATAGTAGGCAGGTGATACTGGCGGTAGATTCAAAACATGCCTTTTGGTATGAATCCTGAAGATATTGGCTATGGTAGCGCATTGGGATATGTAGTTATTTTGAAACTCGGATATAACATTAATTAGTTGACATGAGTCTTTGTTTGTCTTAAAGTCTTTCCTGTACACGCTTGCTCAGCAACCGCGAATACGTGTATGACCAATGGCTATTACTCTCTCCTGCATTATATCTACGCTTCTCACAAGTCGTCATATTTTACGGGGACTAGTCATCATGCATCCCCCGAACCTCTATAAGCTGGTCGAACATTGCGCAGTACTCTGTCACCTATAAGCCAGCTTATTAACTATCAATCAAGTAGCTTCATACAGTCGTGTGTTGTGGCAAAACGACTAGGGCGATGAACGCCAAAAGCGGTGCATAGCTGAAAACAAATGTACCGATATATATAGACGATGGATCGATGGAAGTGGTTATGTGAATAATGGAAAAAATCGCGAACCTTGATGATTAAGGTTTGTGAACGGGCAGAACAAGACGAAAGTGGCATATTTGATATCAGCATGACAACACACATCGAACGTTACCCGTAAATCGAAGATCCGAAACAAAAATACCACAAAAAACGAGGCATCCTAAACTACATGCCGGCTGGTTAATCATGGGTGACAGAATCTGAGGACGTTTTGGACTCACTAACGAAAGGACGAAGGAACAAACATGATGCGTCGAACAGCAAAGCGCATGCTGGAGCCATGACGACGTGCCAGAATGTGTTAATTTTCCGTCTGGAAAAATAACCACCTCTCGCCACCAAGGCCACGATCAGTTTCAACTAATCAGGTACTGGTGGCCGTGCACTGTGACATGTGTCGGCGACGCACGGCCGTGACCCGTTGCGTTGTGTAGACATGTGCTGTGACATATGTCGGCGATGGCCGGCCGTGACCCGGGGCGTTGTGTAGACATGTGCTGTGACATATGTCGGCGACGCACCGGACCGGCGTTGTGAGACATGTCGTGAAAGTCGGCGACGGGCCGGACCCGGCGTGTGAGACATGTCGGACATAGGGACGCAGCCGGACCACGTGTGAGACATGTGCGGACATATGTCGGCGCGCGGCCGGACCGTCGTGAACAGTCGGACATTGGACGCCTCAAGCACAAGAGCACCAAAAAGACCACAAGCAAAAAAAAAAAAAAAAACAATATGTCGGCATGGCCGGCCGACCCGGACGTGAGACATGCACAATGTCGGCGATGGCCGGCCGGACCCGGACGTTGTGTAGACATGTGCTGTGACATATGTCGGCGATGGCCGGCCGTGACCCGGGACGTGTAGACATGTGCGGACATATGTCGGCGAGCCGACCCGCGTGGACATGTCACATCGCGACGGGCCGGCCCGTGGACATGTGCGGACATATTCGGCGAGCCCGACCCTGAGACATGGCGTACATATGTCGGCGGCCCCGCGTGTAACACCATATGTCGGCGATCCCGACCGACGTGCGTCGACATAGTGCACGCCGTCGGTGCAGCCCTTTAGACATGTGCGTGACATATGTCGCGAGCACGGCCGTGACCCGGTAGACATGTGCGCATTGTCGGCGAGCGGCCACCACGTGTGAGCATGTGGGCCGGCCGTGACCCGGACGTTGTGAGACTGTGCTGTGACATATGTCGGCGATGGCCGGCCGTGACCCGGGACGTTGTGTAGACATGTGCTGGACATATGTCGGCGACGCCGGCCGTGACCCGTTCGTTGTGTAGACATGTGCTGTGACATATGTCGGCGACGCACGGCCGGACCCGGCGTTGTAGACATGTGCGTGACATATGTCGGCGATGGCCGGCCGTGACCCGGGGCGTTGTGTAGACATGTGCTGTGACATATGTCGGCGATGGCCGGCCGTGACCCGGGGCGTTGTGTAGACATGTGCTGTGACATATGTCGGCGATGGCCGGCCGTGACCCGGGGCGTTGTGTAGACATGTGCTGTGACATGTGTCGGCGACGCACAGCCGTGACCCGTTGCGTTGTATAGACATGTGCTGTGACATATGTCGGCGACGCACAGCCGTGACCCGGGGCGTTGTGTAGACATGTGCTGCGTCGGTGCGGTGGTCGTGCGGTGAGCTTTCCCAAGTCTTACGATAATTCCAGCTGATGCCTTTGCATGGCTTTGTGGTTTCTAGTTGTGCTTTTTCACACATCCCCGCGGCCCCTAATGTTAAATTTATGAACGCTGAGTGTTGCTCTGCTCACCACCGCCTCGTCAACACTAATACTCCACCCACGCCTGTGGCGTGTGGTTGTGCTGTGCGGTGTGCCGGTGGCTTGTCGCGTGGGTGGACGGCGTGGCGGAGTCAGTGTTGGAGGAGACAGTCGGGTGCTTGATAGCCGTGGTCCGGAGCATTATCGCCGTCTGGCCGTGCTGCTGGCGTCGGCCGGTGCTGACTTGGCGCCGTTCCTATGCAGACGAGGACGATCTGGAGTTCGAACTGCACCCGGGTAAGGCGGCCGGGCTGAGTGTGCACGTGCGCTGCCCAGCCAGCATGGCATGTTCTGTAGGATGTGACACGGCCCGCCTCACCTCGGCCCCGACATACCCGTGCGGATTGTTATACTAGAATGTTGTGTTAAGCACGATGCTCTAGGGGTCCGCAATGCGAAGTAATCGATGTAACTGTGTGTTTGTTTCAGGGAAACATGAAGCATTATGGGTTGTGGTTCGGCATATTTGTGTTGCGTTCTTTTAAGATAACCTCCCATTAGTCCGTTTCGTCGGGAACGGTATTCGGAGGCATGTAATGTGGAAGTTATGCTGACCGCACCCTTTGATTTCCCATATCAGCAGACAGCTATGTTGGCTTTGAGTTCTTCCTGAAAAGTAATATTTTGAAGTGATCTTGGCGACGCTTTTCTTAATATTCGCAATGTTTGAAAGTCACACTATCAAGATGTCGTGATTGAAAGTCATGCTGAGCGATGTGATGTATTGTCCATTATTTAGTACATATTGTAACATCGACGGATTTGTAAGAAGTGTGTTCATTGACCCCTGGTCAGCGTAAGCTTTTCGCGAAGGCAACTTCCATTAGAGTTCTGCTACACCTATCATGTGTGCGTGTTTGGCATTGACCATGGTATTGACACGGACCGCGTTCGGCTGTATTGTCTTTTTATTTAGCGACGCCTTCATCTTGTGCGCTTCGTCGTAAACGTAAGAGCTGACATCTGAAACTGCTCGAAACTGAAGTTGTGACTCGTCTTCACGTGTCATGGCGTCGTCAGCATGCATTTTCTGTATGTACCTCTTTGTTTTGTATTGATATTCGTGTTCAGAACCCATTTTATCGACTACATGTTAGCCGCTGTGTTCGGCGGAACGGGTACCCCATAATTTACAGCAATTTGTGCGACATGCGGCCAACCTGCACTCGATCTGTGTCAAGCGCACTGCAGCGGTAATGTTCCACATCACAGAGCTGACACGTATGGACCGTAACTGGGCCCCGCATCACCTCGCCTCGCCCCGTGACGGCTCTTACGTCTACTGCACTTCCACGCCACACACACGACAGCTATAGTTGTCGTCTCTGTTTGACTTTTGTGTTTGACGGCACTATATCAAACTTACAGCCTGTAGCATGCCTCTAGTCAGTATAACCCTCTCTGACATTGTTCCAAGGCTCGCTGCACCTACACCCGTCGTCATCCGGCCGCGGTAGCTCGGTTGGTAGCGCGTCGAACTTTTGATCACAAGATTGTAGGTTCGAATCTCACAACCGACTGCATTTACCGAGTCCACCCGCGACCAATCGGCGTGAGAGGTTAGCGACGCTATATGGTTGAGTGCGTCGTAAAAGAGCCCAAGGTTCATCTGTGTCCTACTGAAATAGCCGCGACGTCAGGCATGTAGCTGCCACATTAGCCGTGTCGCGGCTGTGGATAGCCCGGCGATCCGCACCCCCTGGCCTGCGAGCTGAGCTGGTGTGTTGGCGCAGGTGGCAGCGGCGTGCTCAAGTCGCTGACCGACATGGGCCAGGTGATGACTCAGCTGACGCTGGGCAGCAGCGCTGCGCGCAGCGGCGCCATGCGCAAGGCCACCAGCAAGCGCGAGGACACGCTCGTCATGGACATCAAGCTGAAGATCATCGAGATCCTACAGGTCAGTGGTGGTGCACCTCGGCAGCCGACTGCACGTGGGTGGGATGGGCGTCGGTCGACAAAGGGTAGGCTGGTGCGGGAGGTGGAGACCAGGTGTCAGTTGCCGCGCGGCATGACACCGACAGCCTGGCGTGCTTCTGCCGTTCCTCCCGCGCGGGACGTTTCTCTCTTGCGGCACGTTTCCCCCGTAAGAGCCAAGTCTGGTTTAAAATCACGGTGGCAGCTTGTGAATTCGGCTTCCGCACGATTATTCTGCGTGAGAGTGGCGAAGGTGCATGGCCTAAGCACTAAGCAGCCACATGTGTCGTGCTTTTAAGCCATGGAGATAGACATTTCTCGCACTAGGCTTGGGATGAAATGGCCGCACGACGATATTGGGTTAGCATACTGCTAGGCTGGATAAGGATGACACTTTGATGAGATTATGTTGACCAGATGTTTGTCAGGAGTATGTTCATATTTTACAGACACGGCCTCGATTACCAGCTGCTTCGTGCTTTCAGCGCAACGAAAAAATGTCAGGTCCCAAAAATTCGCCATGAATAGATGCTGATCCCAATATATGTGCTTGCGGTGTGAAAGCAATGAAGCAGCTGAAATTGCTACTGATGCTTTTGCATGCGTGGATCCAGGATTGGGAGTCGGGTCAGCGGGAGAGTGGCTTGTTAACTATTTCCTGCCACCTAGTATGACGACAACGCAGATGTCCAAAAGTTTTTTTTTTTTTGTAGCAGCGTACTGTTGGTCCACTAACCACAACAATTCAAACAATGAAAAATAATCATAATTCAGCATCGCCACTCATGCTTCCAATATGGGACATTGTAAGGTAGTCTGGCATGATGATTCAGATAATTCAAATTCAGGGTAAAACGTTTTGAATTCACCATGCCTGCTACACCGCGTAATCAATGCACCGTCACGCGCGTACAAAATTGATGTTCCATCTATGATATGCAGGTACTGCTGTCCGCTGATGAAGGCTTATTTGAAGAGAAAGTATTATATGTGAAAAGAAGACAGAATTTCAATTGAATATTCATCGCGTGCTATTATCTACACACTTTCGTGCTCATGATATCAGTACACCTCCACCACTGCACCACTCTCCAGTACCGCTGGTTTAACTCTTCTTCTTCTTTTTTTTTTTGGGGGGGGGCTACCAGGAGCGAATCTGAGTGCTGATCTGTTTCATGTTAGCTGCTCTTTCCAACAGCAGATCGAAAAGCTCTGTCCACCAATGTCGGCTTGCTACGTCGTTTAAAGCATGTTCGTAAGTTAAATATTGGACAGTTATTGCACTTGGCACTTTTTCATGGAGTGATAAATATGGCTGATATCTTGATAGGCGTGTCTTCACATCATCGACAATCAAAACGCCTGCCGTGCAGTTTGCTAATCTACTATCCTCCGATCTTGTAATGAACTTATTTTTATTGTGTTAAATCACATCTTTGTGATTCGAGCGATGAGTTGAGCGTCGGCCCGTCTTCCTGCTAGCGTGCTTGTACCCCACACCAAAGACGAAAACAACTCCGAAAGCGGCATTGGGTGGTGTTGTATTTCACAGAAGTGGTGCGGGGTGATCGAAATCATTCGCGGTGATCGGTGCGACCAATATCACAGTTTACACGCAATGAGTCATTTGTCAACGACACATCCTCTGTACCCATCTGCTGTCTTGGTAACCAGTACGGACACCTTACGCTCACATGGACACCATGGGCGCTAAATGACCTTGTAGTCGGCGCGCCCTTAAGCCCAAATAATCAAGCACATGGACACACTTGTGCATCCTGCCGTGGAATGGACAGAAATGACTGCCTGTTTCTCCAGACCGATAGCAGTGAGGAGCAGTGTAGGGCATGGCATAAGGTGTGAATTTTGGTGCGTTTCAAGATGCCTGGGCTCAGAAAGGTTTGTTCTCCCAAATTCTAGGTAGCTGAAATGAGTGTCTGTTACCCCAATTCAGTATGCTAAAATGTTGCCTAACTCAAACACTGCCTCCATTATTCAAAAACTTTAATTTGGTCTCCATATTTTTTTCTTCAGAAAAAAACTCGATTGTTCTCCGATCTACCTGTTAGATTGTGACCCTAATATTCTTACGGCTGTACTGCTGGTCCACTAACTACAGCAATTCAAATAATGAAAAAAATAATCATAATTCAGTATCACCATTCATACTTCCAATATGGGAACTTGTAAGGCAGTCTTGTATGATGCTTCGGATGATTCAAAGTCAGAGCAGAACGTTTCCAATTCAACATGCCTTCCATCCCACCGTAATCAATATATCTTCACGCGCATATCAAGATTGATGTTCCATCTATGATATGCAGATACTCCTGGCCGTTGACGAAGGCGTATTGGAATACAAATAATGTGAACAGAAGACAAAATTCCAATCGAATATTCATCGCGTGCTATTATCTATACACTTTCGCGCTCCTTATTTCAGTACAGCTCCTTCGCTGCTGGTCGGGCTCCAATATTGCTGTTTTAATAAGGCCAACATTCTTAATTGACGCGACCTGGTCGACAGTTCATCCTGGACGTGCGGCTCGACTACCGGATCAGCTGTCTGCTCTCCATCTACAAGAGGGAGTGGGACAGCATGTTCGAGGGCGACCGGCCCGTGCGCGGGCCGCGCGTCGACGAGCGTATCGCCGTGCAGGCCGAAGACATCTTCGGCGGCGGGTGAGCACTGGTCGTGGTGTATGGGGACAGCTGACACGTGTCGGGTGAGCACGGATGTGGTGTATGGGGACAGCTGACACGTGTCGGTTGGGCGCCGGACGTGGTGTATGGGGACAGCTGACACGTGTCTGTTGGGCGCCGGACGTGGTGTATGGGGACAGCTGACACGTGTCGGGTGAGCGCCGGCGTGGTGTATGGGGACAGCTGACACGTGTCGGGTGAGCGCTGACGTGGTGTATGGGGACAGCTGACACGTGTCGGTTGGGCGCCGGACGTGGTGTATGGGGACAGCTGACACGTGTCGGGTGAGTACGGGGGTGGTGTATGAGGACAGCTGACACGTGCCGGGTGAGCACGGGCCGTGGTGTATGGGGACAGCTGACACGTGTCGGGTGAGCACGGGCCGTGGTGTATGGGGACAGCTGACACGTGTCGGGTGGGCGCCGGACGTGGTGTATGGGGACAGCTGACACGTGTCGGGTGAGTACGGATGTGGTGTATGGGGACAGCTGACACGTGTCGGTTGGGCGCCGGACGTGGTGTATGGGGACAGCTGACACGTGTCGGTTGGGCGCCGGACGTGGTGTATGGGGACAGCTGACACGTGTCGGGTGAGCGCCGGACGTGGTGTATGGGGACAGCTGACACGTGTCGGTTGGGCGCCGGACGTGGTGTATGGGGACAGCTGACACGTGTCGGTTGGGCGCCGGACGTGGTGTATGGGGACAGCTGACACGTGTCGGTTGGGCGCCGGACGTGGTGTATGGGGACAGCTGACACGTGTCGGGTGAGCGCCGGACGTGGTGTATGGGGACAGCTGACACGTGTCGCTTGGGCGCCGGACGTGGTGTATGGGGATAGCTGACACGTGTCGGTTGGGCGCCGGACGTGGTGTATGGGGACAGCTGACACGTGTCGCTTGGGCGCCGGACGTGGTGTATGGGGACAGCTGACACGTGTCGGTTGGGCGCCGGACGTGGTGTATGGGGACAGCTGACACGTGTCGGGTGAGCACCGGACGTGGTGTATGGGGACAGCTGACACGTGTCGGTTGGGCGCCGGACGTGGTGTATGGGGACAGCTGACACGTGTCTGTTGGGCGCCGGACGTGGTGTATGGGGACAGCTGACACGTGTCGGGTGAGCACGGGCGTGGTGTATGGGGACAGCTGACACGTGTCGGTTGGGCGCCGGACGTGGTGTATGGGGACAGCTGACACGTGTCGGTTGGGCGCCGGACGTGGTGTATGGGGACAGCTGACACGTGTCGGGTGAGCACGGGCCGTGGTGTATGGGACAGCTGACACGTGTCGGGTGAGCACGGGCCGTGGTGTATGGGACAGCTGACACGTGTCGGGTGAGCACGGGCCGTGGTGTATGGGGACAGCTGACGCCTGCGGCACGACGTGGGTAGGCACGCCTGGTTGGTGCTGCACGTGAGCAGGGCATGCCATGATGAATATCGGCGGCCGATGGAGACTGCTTCGAACAGCCCGTGGCATGTAGTTACTGTGAATCTGTTTGACCTGCCACGCTCTAAACGTGAGAATACGTGAAGGCGTGGGGGCAGCGTGTCACGCGGTCTCCATGACGTGAGTCCCCATTTGGTTTCGCGAATGTGAATGTGGATGTGAATGTGGATGTGGATATGGATGCGAATGCGAGTGTGAATGCGTGACTGGATGACTAAATTACTCGGTGAATGGTGCTCGACTCGGTGGCAAACAATTTTGGACGCCCCGGATTCATGGCGCTGGACAGCGCGCCAACTCAGCGATCGCCGCTCGGCGTGGCGGCATGCGGCGCCTCGATCCTGAACACGATGCCCACTTTCCGAGCTGCTGATGCGGTCTCGGTGTCGTCGGCGTGGAGCCAAGCCCCGGCGGTGGGTCGAGGTCGGAGTCGTGGCTGGCGGGGCCGGACGGTGGCGCCGGGCCGCCTCCGCAGGCGGCCGGCCAGCAGGCGCAGCGCCAGCATCAGTCCGTCGGCCAAGCTGAGGAACGACACGCCCAGCGTGAGACCCACGCAGCCGCCCGCCTCGCTGATGAAGACCGGCAGCGTGAGCGTGAGCCGCTCGGCGCGCACCGGCACCTGCGGCGCCCAGGCGAGCCGCAGGTAGGTCTGGTTCGGCGTCAGCGGCAGCGGCAGACTCGTCACCGTCGTGGTGTACATGTCGTCGCGGCAGGCCGGCGGGCAGACGTCGTCGCAGCGGCCGTGCGGCTGTCTGCCGACCAGCGCCGCAATGACGCGCCGCAGAGACACGTGGCTGGCGCACACCGGCGCCTCCACCTCCATCCAGGGACAGCGGCAGCCGGCGGCGGCGGCCACGCCGCGCCACAGGCACTTGGCCATGCACCAGACGCGCTGGTACCGGCGGCCGGCGCGGCACGGCCGCCGCCGCGTGCTCAGCCGCTCCGTGGCCGTCTTCACCACGCGCACCGTGTACAGGTGGCCCGGCCGCAGCTGCTGCGGCTCGCGCAGCATGGAGCGGAACATGGCGTCGCGCGGCAGCGTGGTCTCGCCGGGCAGGTAGAGCAGCAGCGCGCCGCCGCTGGTGTTGAGCCGCATCACGGGCCCGACAACGACGTCGGTCAGCGGCGGCTGCCGGCTGTCGGCCAGCGAGCTGTTGGCCGTCAGCGTGTAGCAGACGCCGACGCTGAGCAGCTGCCGGCTCCAGCGGCCGGTCGGCACGTCGGCGCCGCGCGCGCGCGGCCGACACGCGCCCCGGTTGCAGTCGAGCACCAGCTGGTGCAGCGGCGGCGCCGCCAGCCGCCACAGTTGCCGCAGCGGCCGGCTCCAGTTGTAGTCGGCCCACGCCGACAGCGGCACCAGGAACGGGCCGGTGCCGGTGTCGCCGTCGACGATCGGCGGCTGGACGGCCGGCGGCGGCAGCAGCGCCCACAGTGGCGCGTCATCGGCCGGCGGCTGGCACAGACTGAGCGGCGGCGGCAGGCCGAGCGGCTCCTCCCGCATGGTCGTCGTCGTATCCTGCCGCACGAGCACCTGCAGGCGCACGTGCAGCTGCAGCACGTTGACGGCGACCAGGCCGACGATGACGAGCCAGCGCACGGCCTGCGCCACCCGGCCCCAGTCGGCCATGCCGGTGTCGCCGCCAGCCGTGCCCTCTGGGCCGCGCGACCAGTGACAGGTGACGGCCCGGCCACCGGCTGATCCGCCGCCGCCGCCGCCGACACTGACGCGCCACGTCGGCGGCACTGCGGACAATCGCCGACTCGCCGACTCACTCGACACCACCGCCGCCCAACTTCTCCGTGGTCGCATTCAACAGCATACACAACTTGTTGGTGATCGATAGCTAATGATGATACCATCAGTAGGCAAACATCATTGGCGCGCGTGTGCGCCACGCTTGGGACTCGCCGATGTAATATTCGCCGCCGTCGTCATTACGTTCTATTCATGGCTGCCCTTAATCGGGATGGCCAAGTGAAGTGAAAGGAATATGTGAAGAGCCAATGATCTTGATTTATGTTGCATGACACGAGCGTGCTACTTAATATGTGTGCGTCGCGACGTTCGGTTCTGGCGTGTTGATGATGGAGGAACCATTTGATCGGCGCGGTGTATGACTTGGTGAGTATGTCTGATATTAATTGGTTACTACATGCGAGACAGAGTTCGATTCCTGATACGCCGGAATGATGAAATGAATGCCCGACGTCAACTTGGAACTGGATTCAAAAGTCTGTGGAATGTTGCGCTTGTGTTGGGAATGTGTGGAGGAGGCTGGGCGACACCAGGATCGGATGCATTTCTCATTTGGATTCTACTGGGCAGGTATTGATTAGTTTTTTGCTCAAACTCGCTCAGTTTGAAGCTAGTTTCAGGACGCTGGTTAGCTGAAACTCGTGGCCATCACTCGTGGTCTTGATAAATGTCCAGATGATTGTGTTTTCATAATATTTGTCAAGTGTGTTTGTCTATCGCGTGTTTTCACAACTGACGTTATACACAGTCACGGCTAATGGCGCCGCCCACACGGTTTCCCCGGTTGCCAAGGGTGTTCGTCATGAAGTGATGTTCCTTCGGCAGAAACGTCGGTAGAGTTGAACGTGGTTGATTTTAGTGGAAGGGATCCATTCCAGGTCGCGCGATTTACCGCCGGAGCTGGGCATCCGGAAGCTTCAGGTATTCCACTGGGTTTAACATCACGTACAGATGTGTTTCGCTGCCCGGCTGTCCATTTGGTAATCTGCCGAGATAATGGCGTGGTAGCTTAAATGAACTGTGTATCTTCCCATCAGTCTATATATTAAGCCCCCGCAAGCGATTACGGACTTCCGGCGTTCCGATTAATTTTTGGTGTTCGCTCTCAACGATTGTGACTATTCTGGTGATGCCAGCTGGGCCAGTAATGATGCCAGTTCGCCAAACACCACGACGTGGATGTTGACATGCCGCTAGTCATAAATTTAGAATATGTAATCCGGGTAGAAAGCCATAGTCTGTACCCCGTGTGAACTACAATTAATCTGAGGCGTGGCCGACGGCTGACCTCGGGTGTGAACTACGTCTGATATGGCCGGAGGAGGTCATTATAGCATTTACGTGTCAAGTCACTGTGCTTCAGAACTTTCTTCGCTTCAGCAGGCCGTTGGCAAAGTTTACACGTACTTTCTGTGATGTGCGGGTATGAACCCGTCCAAACAGGTGTATGGATTAACAGCTATCTATTCCATTGATGCTTTGGACTTACAGTCTGAAAGCTATTCATTGCGTACCAGTCGAGGCGCCCGAAAGCCCAAATAAGTAGCAGACTAACGAGCGGTGGTGAAGCCTGAACTGGTGCACATAAGTATGGTCCCGTGTATGGCACACAAGTTAAGCCAAGGTAGTGTGTCCGGTCCGGTCTAATCTGCCCTGGTCGTCACGCTTCTGAAGCCGCAGTAACTTTTATGTTACAGCGTTTTGCGTTGTAGTTTTCATGAGAGGGGATTTTGTTGTTGTTTTTTTTTTTTTTTTTTTAACTGATTTGTGCTCGACTATTTTGCCAAGCCATGGGTCAGTTGGCTAGAGCGTCGTCCTGCGTTCATCACCTTGTCCTTGCAAGACGGGGTTCGTGTCGCTTCACGCGATCGCATAGCTCCCAGCTGGAAGAGTCAGTTGGCAACAGGTCCGAAATGCCATGGGACGCAGCAACGGGGCGGCCAAATCGGTGCATTCACCGAACGTCAACATCCCTGTTACGATTTGCCGTTGAACTGGAATTCACGTGTCGGATAGTGGGGCCAGAGTTCATGCAACATGTTCTGCGTATCGCAAGACCTGATTCATAAAACCATCTCGGCAACCATCCTGACCCTATATCTGCGGGACACCGCGTCTGCACTCTGTCTGCCCCTGTGTCTTCGTGCTGGGCATCATGTCTCCACTCTGTGTCTGGTGCTGAATCTCCGAGCCTGGCATCATGTCTCCACTCTGTGTCTGGTGCTGTTCCCCGGGCATACGTCTCCACTCTGTGTCTGGTGCGTGTCTCCGAGCCGGGCATCACTTCTCCACTCTGTGTCTGGTGCTGTATCCCCGAGCCGGCATCACGTCTCCACTCTGTGTCCGGCCTGTGTCTCCGTGCGGGGCATACTTCTCCACTCTGTGTCTGGTGCTGTATCTCCGAGCCTGGCATCACGTCTCCACTCTGTGTCTGGTGCTGCATCTCCGAGCCTGGCATCACGTCTCCGCTCTGTGTCTGGTGCTGTGTCTCCGTGCGGGGCATCGCGTCTCCACTCTGTGTCTGGCCCTGTGTCTCCGTGCGGGGGATCGCGTCTCCGCTCTGTGCCCAGCCCTGTGTCTCCGTGCGGGGGATCGCGTCTCCGCTCTGTGCCCAGCCCTGTGTCTCCGTGCGGGGGATCACGTCTCCGCTCTGTGTCTGGTGCTGAATCTCCGAGCCTGGCATCACGTCTCCACTCTGTGTCTGGTGCTGTATCTCCGAGCCTGGCATCACGTCTCCGCTCTGTGTCCGGCCTGAATCTCCGTGCCTGGCATCGCGTCTCCGCTCTGTGCCCAGCCCTGTGTCTCCGTGCGGGGGATCATTTCTCCACTTTGTGTCCGGCCCTGTGTCTCTGTGCGTGACATCAGGTCTCCACTCTGTGTCTGGTGCTGCATCTCCGAGCCTGGCATCAGGTCTCCACTCTGTGTCTGGTGCTGTGTCTCCGTGCGGGGCATCACGTCTCCACTCTGTGCCCGGCGCTGTACGGCCGCGTCTGTTGCAGCGAGGATGCCGGCAGTCAGCTGGACCTGGACGGTAGATGCGGCCGCGTCTTCCTGCGGGTACTCCTGCACCTCACCATGCACGAGTACCCTCCGCTGGTCTCGGGCGCGCTTCACCTCCTGTTCCGACACTTCTCGCAACGGCTTGAGGTGCTCAAGTCGTACACGCAGGTCAGTGACCACGCGCGGATATGCCGCATGGGCAGGTAAGTGGCACCCGCACACATATCAGTGACCTCTCCATAGAGCCATGCACACAGGTCAACGATCCCTGTACGAATGTGTCCACACAGGTCAGTGGCCTATGTACAGATGCCTATTTGCCAATGACCTATGGCAATATCTTCCTAATTGTGTTTAATAGAATGAATGTACATAATATAAATCCCTTTACTCTCGGGTCCTTTTTCTTTTATTCTGTGCGCTATTCAGTTTTATAATTATGGTTTGTAGTTTAGTCAGTTGGGTTTAGTTGGGGTGTCTAATTGTTATTTTTTACGATCTAGCTTGATACAATTTGGATTCCTTCAGTAGCATCTGATGCCGAGCTAAAAATGAAGTCTGGGATATTGACACTGACATCCACCATTTAACCTGGCCGCATTAGTCTGGCTGGGTGCCGATGTGGAATCTTACGGACATACGGCAATTGCCCTCTAACGTTGATCGTTGGCCTGGCCATGCTGCGGGTCAGCTGTCCTTAGGGCTGAGAATGAACATGTGCCTGACTAATGACCCAGGCCGTGGCTTATCTGACGTTGACCGGGATTGCTGCTGACCCTATCCCTGACCCGGTCCCTGATTCTGATTCTGACCGTAATATTAGCGATAACCGTGGCCTTTGACCATGCGGTGACCGCAACCGTTACCTTAACCGTGATCTGTTGTCGTGTCCATGATCCAAACCCCGGCCCATGATCCTGGTCCCTGCCTCGTTTCCTAACTTGAACCCTTGCTGGGAAACTGACCGAAGTTATATATCTAACCTATGAACCTAATGTCTATGCTAGCCCAGCGAGTGACTCGCAACACACTGGTGATCGTGATCCGTGCCATACATTTTACTTGCGACCGTCAACAGTTGGTTGGAACGCGCCGCCGACCTCCCACAGGTGCAGCTGCTGGTGTCGGACGCCGACGTGGACTCGTACAAGCAGATCAAGAGCGACCTGGACACGTTTCGGCTGCTGGTGGAGAAGTCTGAGCTGTGGGTGTACAAGGCCAAGTGCGACGACGCGGACGCTGCGGCGGCCGGCAAGGAGGACGAGCTGGAGGAGGTGAAGCCGCCGCCGCGGGTCATGCTGCGCGACATGCACCGCCAGGGCAGCGCCATAGACCTGGACATCGGGCCCAAGGTGGAGGTCGAGCAGGCCAGGAACTACAAGTCGCTCCAGCAGGTGGGTGAAGGAGAAAGGAAGGGGGTGGACGGGGCATTGCGGGACGGGGGTGGGCAGAGCAGGGCAGACAGGGCGGGAGTGGCCGGGTGGGTAAGGTGCTGAGCTCTGGATACCAAGGTCCCGGGGCCGTGGTCGTGCATAAAGTGGGTCGTAAACCACCCAATGAACAAGGAGAAGGGGCGAGGGGCGATCGATGGGGTGGGGATGAAGGGACTTGACATCCGAGTGAATGTGGCTGTGTGTGCTCACCCACGTTATTTGATTATTTGAGTGGGAGGATGGATGGAGGTGGAGAAGGGCACTGTATGGCGGCTGTGCAGGTTGTGCGGGATGAAACTGGAGTGCTCCCACGTCAGAGTAACAACTAGCACGTCACTGTCAACAGCGCCGATCTTGGCGCAAAATGACCTTGCCGGCGACGTGCCCCTGAGCATCAATTCATCACGAACAGCGCCGATTACGCCGCGTGTGACGTCCCTCTCCGTCAGATTCTGCGCCGGATGAACAAGCTGTGTATCGAGAACTCGAGCGGCCAGGTGCGGCGGCGCAAGGACGAACAGCGTCTGCTGCGCAACATGGAGGTGCACAAGGTGGTGCTCGACCTGCTGCAGGTCAGTTCGTGGTCGCGGCGTGTCAGGTCAGGTCAACATGGAGGTGCACAAGGTGGTACTCGACCCGCTGCAGGTTAGTCCGCGGTCACGGCGTGTCAGGTCAGGTCAACATGGAGGTGCACAAGGTGGTGCTCGACCCGCTGCAGGTCAGTCCGCGGTCGCGGCGTGTCAGGTCAGGCCAGTCCAATGAAACGCCTGGTCAGGTCAGACACCCATTGAAATCACACCCATCAATGAAATCCTGACATGACCCCTGTTGGGTCATGTCAGGCCAGTGAAATGTCATATCAGGTCAGGTTAATCGCGTTAGTCGAATGGCCCTCTCAAGCCGGTAAGAGTTGTTAATTGTCATGGGAGGTTGTTAATTATCAAACCAGTTCAAATTACGGACAGCATATGCGAGTCCATACTTGGCGGCGCGACGTAGCTACTCGGTCATTCTGTTGAAAAGACGCAATTGATGCAGTATGATTTATTTATTTCACAATACATGCCCTCCACGTGCAGTGGCGTTTATGGACATTATGTTTGTATTATGTCCATTGTGCATTGTGCTTAGGTAGCTTTCATACATGTTGAAAATACCAATTTATATTGTTCAGCATTTGTGGTGTATTATATTTTCTTACCACAGCTATTAATTTGTTCGTTTGGTAAAGTGGGTAGTTGAAATTATCTTAATAAGATACAGCTATTCTGATCATGCTTAAATCAAAATAAACACCCTATGTTATTTGTATTTCCTTCGGCTGCTACCTTGTTTCCAAACTAATCTTCACATTGCTTGACATTCTGAGGCTGTTGCCCTCTCCAGCTGCTGATTACACTGTTGAGCACATCTGTTGTTTTGCTTCAGATTCCATATGACCAAAAGGAGGACGTGCGGATGAACGAGCTGATCCGCCTGGCACACGAATTCCTGCAGAACTTCTGTCTGGGCAACCGGCAGAACCAGGAGCTTTTGCACAAACACATAGATCTCTTCCTCACTCATGAGGTGAGTTTTGTGTGTCCGTCCAGCTAGCTGGGTGAGTTACCATGCTAGGTGAAATGTATCGCAATTATTTTTTAAAATATACTACCAGAAGCGGGTAAAAACTGCGGCTGACGGTGATTGTTTCAGGAATTTCTACTCCATCGGGTACCATTTAGCCAATGACAAAATCTCCATTACGACTAAAACTTCGCATATTCATCGCAACTGACCATTTTTTTGTTTGTTTGTTTTGCTTCCTAAAGCCCAGACGCGGCAAAAACGGTGAGAATAGTGTTACACTAATGACAGAAGGGCCTGAAAATACGGCGGTAAAGGTTGACCACATTGGCTGCATTTTTCGTGAGTACGTGGTTGTTGGCCCAACAACGTCGCATTTGTGTCGGATTTTTCAGTCGAATAGTGTTATTTGAACGTGCTTATAACATGGCGAAGCTTTTTCTCAACGAGGACCATTGGGAGTTGCAGTTGATTATGATAAGACCACGGCGGCATCAAAGAGCGTTCCGCCGTGATAAGTACAATAAACTAACTGACGAAACTCCATGGTTTCTTAATGAAATTTTTAATTGCATGAATCTGACATTTACAAATGTTTGATGTCATCAAACCTACACCTACACTAAACTATACCACGCTAAGCACTCTATAGTCTAATATAACCTAACCTAATATGACATGATGGCATGAAAACTGACATGGGGGCATGGACAACTGGAATGTAATGGATAGGAGGCATCCAATTATTAGATGGGCTGCAATAAGTTAGATTGTTACCTGACATTTTGCTGATTAATCACAAAGACTGGGTTGGAAATCTACTATTTTCAATATGGATTATCAATGTTTTTGTGGTTCTGGAGGTAAAACCAAGCATTCTTTGTCATTGCAATTACAAAACTACCAAACGTTAGGAAGTTGAAATAAATCACAATCAATTACGGTCCTGTCTGCAATGGTTCCACTTGCTTACAACTCGCAATGGGCCAGCAAGGATTGACCTGTGATGTGACATGAAGGTCCCTGCACTTCTCTGAAATTATTGTAGTATTCTGCAATAAATCGGCGCAACCTATCCCAAATATTCATATGACATGAATACTAAATACATGTGTCGATATTGGACAGAGGCAGATGCAAGAGGACATTGAGGGCATGTGCCCCCCACTCCCACACCTACCCACTTCTAGGAAGGTGGTGCTCCTCCGGCCGGGAGTAGGCGGCCCTCTGAAAAGGTTCGAGTGCACCCCTCAAATTTTTTTTTACTGCAAGCTACACTGAGGTAAAGGCTTGGAGGAAAAGGTGCCCCTCCGAGAAGATCCGAGTGCACCCCTCCGGGGGAAGCTCGAGTGTAACCTATCAAGTATTTTTTTTTGCAGCCAGAGGCACCCTTCCGGAATATATGCCCCATAATTATTCCTGGATCCGCCCCTGATGTTGAATGGTGTAAATCGCATGGTCACTGGAAAGCCAGCAATGTTTACATTTGTGTGATGTCTCATGAAAATAATAAAGCTCTCTCTTCTTGTTCGTTGACTAAACGCGTTATGTATCACGAAACTGGCAACTGAATGCACGGCTATCAACATACTGAACGACTTGATCTTCCTGGTGACATGATGCTCAGCAGAACGAAAAACTGCGACTACTTATGGCGCAAACGCAGATGTTGCAAATCAAATAAACCATTATATGAACCTTCATGTACTCAAAGGAACAGTTAATATGAAGTAAATGACAAAGGAAAGCATCTGGAAAGTAAATATAAAGTGTCTTTAAATATAGTGATAATATAACTTACACACACCTACAAGTTTGTTCCCCGGTATAGTGCCATCCATTCTGCCGTATTTTTGTCCGGAAAAAGCCGTCGTGCTTCTGAAAATGAAACCGATGATCTTTCGGTGGCAAATGTTTATAAAACCCGAAATACGACACTACGTTTTTTTCCACGACGGGTATTTTGTATTCTGTCAGTGACGGTATTTTTATGAAGCTCCCCCAGGTCCTGGTAGTGCCCCAACATATTCAGATTCGAGTGAGATATAGCACTCGGCTGGAAATAATTATCCACTCCTACCTGCCAAGTCAAAATATCGTGAATAATTTTCTACTTCCATCATTTCGGAACCAAATATCGTGCTTTTTGGGTCCAGCGTACACACATAGCTAATGAATTCAGTTGAATTCACAAGGTAATTCAGTGTTTCCTCCATTGGTTTTAAGGTGCACCATATATTCGATGCTAAGTTGCAAGTTGGATACTAAGTTGCAAGCTGTCTAAAATCCTACTATAGTTAGAACATTTGGAAATTATACATTGATTGTTTTTCTCGTCTCATTTTTCACTCTCGTAATACCCCTTCAAGAATACTGTTCTACCGTGACACACATGGCTAAGATCGGTTTTGGAACACTGGGTCGTAGCCACGTCTCATTTTTCCTACATTTGCTTTACTACACAATTTCATATCTGAAAATAATTTTCCAAAAGTGACTTTTTGTTGTTGTTGCCCATATGCCTCGTGCCAAGTCGCTCTGGTCATCCGCCGTGTTTGTCGATTATTTCGGTTTGAGGGTCGGCGTCATTGCGCGTGGTGATCGGACGTGCACTCTGTGCCGGCCAGGACGTGCTGGGAGACGTGAAGGCGGCTCTGTTGGCCGCCCTCGCCCGTACGCTTCTCCTGGACGTGCCCGGGCCGCCTCCCACTCAGTCCGCGGGCACGCCTCACCGGCCGGCTCTCCTGCGGAGGAGAACGGGCTGCGACGCCGCCGGACCGTCCTGAATCCTCACCTGGCAGCCCGGCCGACGACGGTGACCACCAGCCCGCCTGTCCTGCCGCCCTGCTGACCCCGTGCCGGCCCGCCACGCCCCTCGGCCCGGTCTGGCGCCTCACTCCCGGCTGGCAGGGGCGGACCTCCACTCACTGACACTGTGGTGAAGACCGTACCGGCACCGACTGCCTGTCGCCACGTGCCTACGTCCGAGCCTCGCCCACGCACGTGAGGCCCTCCTGACGTCCTGCCGCCGTCCTGCCGCCGTCCTGCTGCTGTCCTGCCGCTGTCCTGCCACTGTCCTGCCACTGTACTGCCGCTGTCCTGCCACTGTCCTGCCACTGTCCTGCCGCTGTCCTGCCACTGTCCTGCCACTGTCCTGCCGCTGTCCTGCCGCTGTCCTGCCGCTGTCCTGGCACTGTACTGCCGCTGTACTGCCACTGTCCTGCCACTGTCCTGCCACTGTCCTGCCGCTGTCCTGCCACTGTCCTGCCACTGTCCTGCCACTGTCCTGCCGCTGTCCTGCCGCTGTCCTGCCACTGTCCTGCCACTGTACTGCCACTGTCCTGCCGCTGTCCTGCCGCTGTCCTGCCACTGTACTGCCACTGTACTACCACTGTCCTGCCGCCGTCCTGACGCTGTCCTGCCGCTGTCCTGCCACTGTCCTGCCACTGTCCTGCCACTGTCCTGACGCTGTCCTGACGCTGTCCTGCCACTGTACTGACGCTGTCCTGGCACTGTACTGCCGCTGTCCTGACGCTGTCCTGCCGCTGTCCTGACGCTGTCCTGACGCTGTCCTGACGTTGTCCTGACGCTGTCCTGCCACTGTCCTGCCGCTGTCCTGCCGCTGTCCTGCCACTGTCATGCCACTGTCATGCCACTGTCCTGCCACTGTCCTGACGCTGTCCTGGCACTGTACTGCCACTGTCATGCCGCTGTCCTGCCACTGTCCTGACGCTGTCCTAGCACTGTCCTAGCACTGTACTGCCACTGTACTGCCACTGTCCTGACGCTGTCCTGGGACTGTCCTGCCACTGTCCTGCCGCTGTCCTGCCGCTGTCCTGCCACTACTGCCACTGTCCTGCTACTGTCCTGCCACTGTCCTGCCACTGTCCTGCCACTGTCCTGCCACTGTCCTAGCACTGTACTGCCACTGTACTGCCACTGTCCTGACGCTGTCCTGGCACTGTCCTGCCGCTGTCCTGCCGCTGTCCTGCCGCTGTCCTGCCGCTGTCCTAGCACTGTCCTGCCACTGTCCTGACGCTGTCCTGCCACTGTCCTGCCACTGTCCTGACGCTGTCCTGGCACTGTCCTGGCACTGTACTGCCACTGTCCTGCCGCCGTCCTGCCGCCGTCCTGCCACTGTACTGCCACTGTCCTGCCGCTGTCCTGCCGCTGTCCTGCCACTGTCCTGCCACTGTCCTGCCACTGTCCTGACTGCTGTCCTAGCACTGTCCTAGCACTGTCCTAGCACTGTACTGTCACTGTCCTGACGCTGTCCTGGGACTGTCCTGGGACTGTCCTGACGCTGTCCTGCCGCTGTCCTGCCGCTGTCCTGCCGCTGTCCTGCCGCTGTCCTGCCGCTGTCCTGCCGCTGTCCTGCCGCTGTCCTGCCACTGTCCTGCCACTGTCCTGCCACTGTCCTGCCACCGTCCTGCCACTGTCCTGCCACTGTCCTGCTGCTGTCCTGCCACTGTCCTGCCACTGTCCTGCCGCTGTCCTGCCACTGTCCTGCTGCTGTCCTGCTGCTGTCCTGCCGCTGTCCTGCCACTGTCCTGGCACTGTCCTGCCACTGTCCTGCCGCTGTCCTGCCGCTGTCCTCATTGCCACGTGATGTCAGAACGGCTGCCTTATGTGGTATGACATTGTGACCGTACGACATTTCAGAAGGCACCGGTAGAGGTGGGGGTTATCACATTGTGACGGCTTAACATCGTGAGAGAAGAGAAGTGAATCGTGAAGTGCATATCAATGCCTATGGCACGACTACATGACTGCTGACTTCTATAGTTGTTTGTTGGAATCCAGATCAGTTGCATTAATGAGTTCAGACGGGATGAATAGAAATGTGTTGCAGTGCGATTACGAAATCAGGAGTAGGCAGCATAATGCTGTCTGGGGTGCCCAAATTGCTGGTTGGCAGATAATGCTCCCCTAAACTGCGGTTATGTTGATTCCAATTCAGCGGACGTTTTGACAATGGTTCACCCATGAGCACCTGTTTTCCATTGAGCGATTGTTTGTAAACCTAGCGATGTACACGTTGCTGTGTTGTTTTACTTTAAAAAAAGCAAAACATTTTCGTCTTGATTTCTGAGCGGTAGTTCAGTTTCAATCTTGTCCTGGTCAAAATTTCCGTTTTGCTCTCGTCCCTGCAGAGCACCGAAGCTTTTAGGTACCCACGTTTGACAAAAAAATAGTGTCCTTTTATTAATATAACTATTTACAATACATTATCATTAGCGGAACTGGGAAGTGTATGGTAAGGCAGTGGTTATGCTTACTAATTGTAATTTTGTTACGCATTTTACGTGCTGTAATGTAATTTAACGTAATTTATACTCAATGTAATTGTATACATTTTGGTACGTGCTTGTTGTACGTACTAAAATATACTCGCGCCCACGTGCTAATTGTACGTGTTAAACATAGCATGTAATTGAATCAATTCTACAAATCAAAACAGTGGATCAAATCATGCTGACGTCTTCATAGACGATCGTTCAGTTATGTGAATGTTGTGTGCTGGCGTTCACCATCAGATCAGTGCCTGGAATACCGCACCACTCCGCTACTGTCCGGTTCCTGCGACCCTGACGTGCGACCCAAACCCGCAGCTGCTGGAGGCGCAGACGGTGTGCGCCATCTTCAAAGACAACTCGTCGCTCTGCAACGAGGTGTCCGAGCGGGTGATCCAGCACTTCGTCAACTGCATCGAGACGCACGGCCGGCACACGCAGTACCTGCGCTTCCTGCAGACCATCGTCAAGGCCGAGGGCCAGTTCATCCGACGCTGTCAGGACATCGTCATGCAGGAGGTGCGCGTCGCGTCGTCGGACGGCGCTGCGGGCGGGGTGGTGAGAAGGCTGTGTCTGGATATTGGCCGTGCCACCGTAACCGTCGGGGTCACAATATGCGTCGGAGTCACCACGACTGTCGGGGTCACCTTAGCGGTCAGGTCACCGTAGCGGTCAGGTCACCGTAGCGGTCGGGTCACCGTAACCGTCGGGGTCACCGTAACCGTCGGGGTCACCGTAACCGTCGGGGTCAACGTAGCTGTCGGGGTCGCCATAGCCTTGGGAGGCACAGTAACCACCGGTGTCATCGTAACCGTCGGGGCCACCGTAATCGGCGCCAAGTGTTCTGTCATAGTCGTTGCGTCCCAAACCCTAATCACACACACGGAGCCACCGTAGCCGGCCGGGTTCAAACTCGTCTGGCAGCTGGCTTGGCCGGCCGTCGGTAACACGCGTCCGCCCTTGCCACCAGTTGGTGAACGTTGGCGACGAGGTGCTCATCTTCTACAACGACAAGGCGTCGCGGGCGCTGCTGCTGGAGCTGATGCGGTCGGAGCGCGAGCGACTGGACGAAGCGTCACCGCTGCGCTACCACATGGAGCTGGTCAACCTGCTGTCGAACTGCACCGAGGGCAAGAACGCCAGCACCGAGATCCAGTGTCACAGTCTGCTGCCGCTCGACGACATCGTGGCCGTCGTGCAGAACCGCGACTGCATACCAGAGGTCAGCGTCAAACCGCTACTACATACCGGGGTCAATGTAAAACCGCGACTGCATACCGGGGGTCAATGTAAAACTGCGACTGTATACCAGAGGTGAGCGTCAAACCGCTACCGCATACCGGGGTCAATGTAAAACCGCCACCATTTGCACCAAGTCGCCCTTATATTATGCAGCACACGTGGGACGTGTCCGGAGTGCGACGACCGGACCCTCCCTTCGCGGTGTGGTGCAATAGGTGATGCCGGCTAATGACAGGCTAGGACGTTGGCCGGGCCAGCCCCTGCCCCTACCCCTCTTTCGCGTTCGCGGCTCGGCAAGACACGACTGAGCGGCGAGGCTGGTAAGATGTAGCAGACTGGGTGAAGGTGAGCAGACGTGCAGACGCTGGCAGTTGCCCGCCACGGATGCCTGCAAACTTCGAGGCGTACATTATGGACACTGTTTAGGCTGTTGAACAAGTTGTCGCCGTATTGCCGCCGACACTGCCCCCCATGTCTCCTACACAGAGGTCGTGCATTAAAGTCGGAAGACAGCGGCGGTTTTGCATTACTTTCCGGAATAAATTGACACTCGTCCCGGTCAATGTAAGGGCATTAACGGCTTTAAGAACTTGTTGAATTGGAGAGCCTGCTGTAATTGAGAACCAGTTACCACACAAGTGAGGCGAACCCTAGAATATCACAGCCAGGCGAAGCAAACTTGCCTGCACACTGAAAAGCATCGCTACCGGCCATATCAATGTTTCTAACAGGAATAACCGAAATAAGTTCATACTTATAAGTACTAGCATCTGCTGTCAGTTTTAAGCCGCCGACGTGCTCACGGTGGCGACTTCTACTTCAGGTGAAGGAGGCGTACATCAACTTCCTGAACCACTGCTACATCGACACCGAGGTGGAGATGAAGGAGATCTACACGTCGCACCACATCTGGACGTTGTTCGAGAAGTCCTTCCTGGTGGACATAGCTATTGTGGCCAATTCGCCGCACGACAAGAAGCACGCAGACTCGGTGGGTGGTCGGGGTGTGTGGTGATTGAACTGTTGCCCGAACATGTGGCTATGACGTGGCCCAGTCGCAGTCATCTGAACTGTTGCCCGAACATGTAGCACAGTGGCTCCAGTCTGTAGTCATCTGAACTGTTGCCCGAACATGTGGCTAGCTGAACAGTGGCTCCAGTCTGTAGTCATCTGAACTGTTGCCCGAACATGTAGCTATCTGGGCTGGGCTCCAGTCTGTAGTCATCTGTACTGTTGCCCGAACATGTGGCTATCTGAGCTGTGGCTCCAGTCTGCAGTCATCTGTACTGTTGCCCGAACATGTGGCTATCTGAGCTGTGGCTCCAGTCTGTAGTCATCTGTACTGTTGCCCGTACATGTAGCTAGTTGAACAGTGGCTCCAGTCTGCAGTCATCTGTACTGTTGCCCGTACATGTGGCTATATGAACTTGGGCTCCAGTCTGTAGTCATCTGTGCTGTTGCCCGGATATGTGGCTATCTGGGCTGGGGCTCCAGTCTGTAGTCATCGGAACTGTCTGTTCGCGTTCAACTCGGGGAGCTGGAGTTGTTATCTGTTGCGTTACGGCTTTTGTGGCTGTGAAGGTCGGTTGCACGGTGATTTGCTCATTGCTCCGGGTATAGCATGCTAATTATCGGAGGATCAGCTGGCAATCGCAACACCTTATTCGGTATCTTCCACATGGTGCTCAATTTTAACGGAAATGTGTGTTTTTGCACTTTGTGTTGTTTCGTGGCATAAGCAATCACAGTGCAGCAAATTCCAAACTTTCTTGTCTAGTCTTTTTTTTTATAAAGTTGTCATTCCGACGTTCAGAAGGACCGCTGAGTACGTAATCATTAAAGCGTCGTTAACGAGTTTCAGCAGTCTGTGTTCACCGACACCTACCTTGGGTATGTGGACCCGCACTCGCCACCATGGCTGCCGTACCGCTGGGGGATGAGAGAGATGACGTCACGACCGGGCCGCACTCGCCCTTGTGTGTTTCATGTCCGCCGAACGATACCATAGCTTCTGAAACATCACTGGTGCTTTTGCCAACTGGAATAACGGTCCGGATATGCGACGGCTTTTTGGGTATGACAACATATGAAGGTTCATGATAGGGGACGAGTAGCTTAGGGATAAGTCGCTCGTCTCACAATCGAAAGGTTGTGGGTTCGAATCTCACCTGTCGATACTCTTCGCCCGCGACCAATCGGCGTGAGAGATTGGCGATGCTACATGACTCAACGGTCGATGTGTCGTAAAAACCAATAACCAACCAACCAACCGAAGGTTGATGACAGCATAATCATTAGAGGTAGACGAGCATTTATCGTCCAATTATCCAGATTATAGTTTCGACGTGGTGGGTGTGCTCTGAATACTTCACACGCATATGTAACGTCCGACGTAAGCCGTGACCACTTCCCCTCACGAGCGTAGCGTTTGATGTAAGCCGCGGCCGCTTTCACACACATACGTGACGTCTGATGTGAACTGTGACACACACACATACGTGACGTCTGCTGTGAACTGTGACACACACACATACGTGACGTCTGCTGTGAACTGTGACACACACACATACGTGACGTCTGCTATGAACTGTGACACACACACATACGTGACGTCTGATGTGACCTGTGACGTGACGTCTGGTGTGAACTGTGACACACGCATACGTGACGTCTGATGTGAACTGTGGCACACACACATAGTGACGTCTGATGTGAACTGTAACACACACACATACGTGACGTCTGATGTGAACTGTAACATACATACGTGACGTCTGATGTGAACTGTAACACACACACATACGTGACGTCTGATGTGAACTGTAACACACACACATACGTGACGTCTGATGTGAACTGTAACACACACACATACGTGACGTCTGATGTGAACTGTAACACACACACATACGTGACGTCTGCTGTGAACTGTGACACACACAAACACACATACGTGACGTCTGCTGTGAACTGTGACACACACACATACGTGACGTCTGCTGTGAACTGTGACACACACACACACACATACGTGACGTCTGCTGTGAACTGTGACACACATCATACGTGACGTCTGCTGTGAACTGTGACACACACACACACATACGTGACGTCTGATGTGACCTGTGACGTGACGTCTGATGTGAACTGTGACGTCATGTCTGATGTGAGCCGGGAGGACGCGACTGGAGCGAGCCTGTCTGACGTCCGCGTCTGCGCACCCAGGTGATGGTGAACTACGTGACCTCCTGTGTGATGAGCATCATCACCACCTTCTTCAGGAGTCCGTTCTCGGACCAAAGTACGACCGTACAGGTGAGGGATAGAGAGGGAGAGATATATGGATAGAGAAAGAGAGGGATAGAGATATAGATAGAGAGAGAGAGAGAGCGAGACAGATAGAGAGAGCGAGATAGATATATGTAAAGAGAGCGAGAGATAGATAGAGGAAGGGAGCGGGAGAGATAGATGGAGAAAGAAAGTGAGAGAAAGAGAGAGAGAGAGACAGACAGACAGACAGACAGACAGACAGACAGACAGACAGACAGACAGACAGACAGACAGACAGACAGACAGACAGACAGACAGACAGACAGACAGACAGAGACACACACACACAGACAGACAGAGACACACACACACATACAGACAGAGACACACACACACAGACAGACAGACACACACACACACAGACAGACAGAGACACACACACACAGACAGACAGACATAGACACACACACACAGACTGACAGAGACACACACACACAGACTGACAGAGACACACACACAGAGACTGGCAGAGACACACACACACAGACAGACAGAGACACACACACACACAGACAGACAGAGACACACACACACACAGACAGACAGAGACACACACACACAGACAGACAGAGACACACACACACATACAGACAGAGACACACACACACAGACAGACAGAGACACACACACACAGACAGACAGACACACACACAGAGACACACAGACAGACACACACACAGAGACACACAGACAGAGACACACACACAGACAGACAGAGACACACACACAGAGACACACAGACAGAGACACACACAGAGACACACAGACAGAGACACACAGACAGAGACACACAGACAGAGACACACAGACAGAGACACACAGACAGAGACAGACAGACAGAGACAGACAGAGACAGACAGACAGAGACACACAGACAGAGACACACAGACAGAGACACACAGACAGAGACACACAGACAGACAGAGACACACAGACAGAGACACACAGACAGAGACAGACAGACAGAGACAGACAGACAGAGACAGACAGACAGACAGACAGAGACAGACAGACAGAGGGAGAGAGGCGGACGTCACGGCCGAGCCAGGTGTGCCGCGGTCAGTCCACGCCGACCCGTGTCGGCTGCAGTAGATTGGCCGCCCCACTGCCTCTGCTGGATGGCGGCCGTACTGCCGGTGTCGGACGGGCTCCGCCGCCGTCAATGCAGCACCGTGGTCGTATTAGCCAGTCTAGTATTCGATTCGGCAGCGTGGGTTCCTGCACGTAGACTCCGCTGGTGGAATGCAGCGGCATCTGTTTCCGGTGGTTGGGCGCTAAATGACCAACCATGGTCGATGCGCCCTAAAACCACAATCACACACACTGTTTCCGGTGGTGTCCTGCGCGACCAGGATGGCTGGATGCTCTGCATCCAGCCTGGGGAAAGCCATTGCTGACTTTTCCGCCGTGTTAGCCTCACGAGATGGAGGAGATTGAAATGTCGCGCTGCAGTACCACTGCTACCGGACCAGTATCTGCTCAGTCACGACTAACTCAGCCCAAGTAACGGTGCTATCACTGAGCAGAGTGCTCACTGTATGCCGTGACCTCCTACACTGAGGACACCAATTAAATGTCTGAGTTAGTGCTGCAGGATTGCGCCTGACTTGCGAGCAGGTAAGACACGACCCGATGCTCCGCTTGCTTCGTTCGACTGCAGTTTGAGTAATTGTCGGTGCGTGTCTGTCGGATGCCGAGAGCGGCCCTAAGCTCTGGCCGACTAGCGGACGCTCGCCGTCCGCACCTCTGCTGCGACACGAGCTCCGTGCGGTGCGCCGTCCCGCTCCGCCCCCGCCCCCGCCGCCGCCTGGCGTCGGTGCCACGCTGGCTGCGCCTCTGGGACGGCCGTGCGGTGCGCCGCCACCTGTGATTCGTGCCGACGCGTGTTGTGCGTGTTGTTCGCGCCGCTGTGCTGTGGGTGCCGCTGGTGAGTGTTGCGCGATGGCGGGCTGCCGGATTGGCTTCGGGGCACACCACAGCACACTGCTGTTTGGTGTGTCGCGGCCACCACAGCACACTGCTGTTTGGTCTGCCACAGCACACTGCCATTTGGTGTGTCGCGGCGCCGCTTTGCCGATCCGTGCCCGCCGTCAAGTGTTGCCTTTCTGTCAGGGCTATCTGGCAGAGGCGGGCGACTTCTGGTTGCACCGTACCATCGGCGCGCGGCTCTGCCCCGGTGTAAGTGCTGACGCGCGCTCGCCACTGCCACCTATCGGCAGCGACTGGAAGTTGCAGTGCGCGCGACCACCGACAGTACCGGGTGCACCGTCTGGCTGTTTCTGTCCCTGGCTCTGGAGTTTGGGCGTGATTGGGGCTGGCCGTGAGGTCTGGTCGGGCGCGCGCACGCTCGGTGGATTGCTGCACCTGCACGGCCGTTGGCGCCGACGCCGCCGATGCATGGCGCATGCTCGATGTCCGGTGGCACCACCCGGCCGCGGGAGAGGATGGTGCGGCTCTCGTCCACGGTCGGCCACGGTGAAGGGCAGAGCCACGGCAGAGGCGCGCCCACCGCCACGGGAGAGGGAGGTGGCGGCTAATATGTGCAATATCGTGCCGGTCGCACGGAGCAATTTTCAGCGGTGGTGGCGCACGCATGTCGTACCATGAAACTGAGCGCCATTTATCATTAAGTGTACTGGAATGATTGTAGCGAGATGTTGTATGTGTTAAATTTGTATGTTGGCAGGCAATGTGTATGTACGATTGTTTCTCTATTACCTTGGAGCATGCGACCATTACGAAACTGTGATAATTAATGTTTTTCGTGTTGAGTATAATATTGGTAGCTGTCCAGCGTATTTTCTGAGTTCGTATAGTGCTTCGTTGTGTGCTGGAAAATATATACGTATGCAATCGCAAATATTGCCAGAGACCCTTGCTATTTTGTGTAGCAGCGACTGAATTGGTCAAAGGTGTGCATTTAATTTCCTGGAAATACGTTAAGCAGCATGCTATTAAGCCCCATAAATAACTAGAGTAGATATCCACGCTGGCAAGGTGTTATAAGCTATGGCATGTGGCTTACCTGAATTGCACATTTTGTCTTCTCCGCATCGTGTTTGTTAGCGTTTTGAATATCAATATCCTGGTGATGTTTGGGATATAGCAGCGCGAGAACCTTCACCTCCCCTGAATAGCAGCATGCCTCAGGTTTTTGTCGTCACATGCTGTCTCTAATTGGATTTATCGCGATACCCGTGTTTCAGTATTGCACGGCTCCCGTGCCTCACTTCCCTAAGATTCCCGTATCGTATCTGGTTTCTCCTGACTCCTGTTCCCTGCATCCCCGTCACTCACGTGTCTCACCGCTCGATGACTTCCGTGTCTCAGTGTCTCGTGTGACCTATTTGTCACTTACCCGTGAATCTTCTGTCTCAATATCCCATGACTTCAATGACTCACTGTGTCGTGGATCGCATCCTGGCTATCCCGTAGTTCTCGTGTAATTCCCTGTCCGATGACCTTGTACTCGGTGGCCCTGACTTTGACCCGCCGACCCAGCCGTACCGTAACCCGACCGTATACACAAGCTCCGTGTTTCAGAGCCGACAGCCGGTGGGCTGGCTGTACGGTGACCGTGACCGTAACCGGGCCGTGTTTCAGAGCCGGCAGCCGGTGTTTGTGCGGCTGCTACAGGCCGTGTACAGACTCTCGCAGGTGGGCTGGCTGTACGGTGACCGTGACCGTAACCGGGCCGTGTTTGAGAGCCGGCAGCCGGTGTTTGTGCGGCTGCTACAGGCCGTGTACAGACTCTCGCAGGTGGGCTGGCTGTACGGTGACCGTGACCGTAACCGGGCCGTGTTTCAGAGCCGGCAGCCGGTGTTTGTGCGGCTGCTACAGGCCGTGTACAGACTCTCGCAGGTGGGCTGGCTGTACGGTGACCGTGACCGTAACCGGGCCGTGTTTCAGAGCCGGCAGCCGGTGTTTGTGCGGCTGCTACAGGCCGTGTACAGACTCTCGCAGGTGGGCTGGCTGTACGGTGACCGTGACCGTAACCGGGCCGTGTTTCAGAGCCGGCAGCCGGTGTTTGTGCGGCTGCTACAGGCCGTGTACAGACTCTCGCAGGTGGGCTGGCTGATGCCTCAGCAGCGCCACTGGGTGGACACGTGCGTCCAGACGCTCGCCGAAGTCGGTCAGTATCCAGACACTTTGTTATTATGCGCCACATGCTGGCCATTCATATGTTCACACACATACACGCATGCACTCACTCACTCACTCAAGCACCCACGCACGCACGCACGCACGCATGCAAGCACGCACTCATGTACGCACGCACGTCATAGTGGTCACGAGTCAGTCTGAGCCCGAACCCTCCTCCACGGTGGGAACCATTTTTAGATAAGCAAGCATGTCGCAGTTGATGTCCAGTGCTGGCTGGGGTAAGGTCAGCTGGTGGCTGTGGTAAGGTTATCTGGTGGCTGGGGTAAGGTCAGCTGGTGGCTGGGCAAGGTCGTTAGTATTTTGCAAGCATAGCTATAGTCAAAGCTCTGCACGAGATGTGGTTGCAGGTAAAGAACTTATAAATTTCCTCCCTGTGGTGGCCAATGTGTGTCTGTTGGGCTGGTGCAAGCTCTGATCATCCGCCGGTGTATTGCAGCCAAGAATCGCGGCATTGCCATCCCCAGTGACCTGGAGGTGCAGGTGCAGGCCATGTTCTCGCGGGTGGCCATGGTGAACAGGCAGTCCAACAAGTGGCTCCAGATGATAAGAGGACCGAAACGGGACATGTCCTCCCATCAGGTGAGGACCAGGGTAAGACCTTCGCTGAAAGGTAGCGGGCTGACGCGAAGTTGGCGCCCTCTCGCTGTACGCGTGTTTGCAATCGATGGTTCATGTGAACTCGTAGCTTTTACGATGTGTCTGCTCTTCAGTGTGAGTTGTTGGCGTAGGCATGCAGTCATGCTTGTCTGCGCTGAAATCTTAAAATCACTTGCAGCATAGGAGCGGCCCTTGCAGCACAATCTGGCGGCATATCCCCGTCGGGATATGGCGATGTGATGCGAAGGACTGTGCTACGCCACACAGTACATTCCGCAAGGGCGCAAGCGTAGCACAATGCAATCTGCACACTGGGTTGCACTGTGCTACGCTGCACAGCGCAATCCACCATGTATTTTATGAGCGAGCGCGCTGTCCACGCCTTGACATGTCCAGATCCCACTGCGATCCGGTGCTCTTCTGTCCGCTCCACACCACACGTTGAGCGCAGCCTGGTCTGTCGTTCAGCTGAACGCCCGCGTGGACCACCGTATCCTGGAGGGCTTCCACGACATCGTGGCCACACTGGAGGACCACCTGAAGCCGCTGGTGGACTCCGAGCTGTCCGTGCTGGTGGACATCCTGTACCGGCCCGAGCTGCTCTTCCCGCCCAACACGGAGGCCCGCCTCAAGTGCGAGGACGGCGGCTTTATCTCGCGGTGAGGTCCGCGCCGGCAGCGTCTGCCATGCGCCGGCAGTGTCTGTGATGCGCCGGCAGTGTCTGCGATGCGCCGGCAGTGTCTGCGATGCGCCGGCAGTGTCTGCGATGCGCCGGCAGTGTCTGCGATGCGCCGGCAGCGTCTGTGATGCGCCGGCAGTGTCTCCGATGCGCCGGCAGTGTCTGTGATGCGCCGGCAGTGTCTCCGATGCGCCGGCAGTGTCTGTGATGCGCCGGCAGTGTCTGTGATGCGCCGGCAGTGTCTGTGATGCGCCGTCAGTGTCTGTGATGCGCCGGCAGTGTCTGCGATGCGCCGGCAGCGTCTATGATGCGCCGGCAGTGTCTGTGATGCGCCGGCAGTGTCT
Organism: Imbricaverruca yamaguchii; assembly: GCA_034440575.1. Lineage (NCBI taxonomy): Eukaryota > Metazoa > Arthropoda > Thecostraca > Neoverrucidae > Imbricaverruca > Imbricaverruca yamaguchii. The sequence goes on along the minus strand of JAOTOL010001104.1, from coordinate 48,240 downwards.
GCGATGCGCCGGCAGCGTCTGCGATGCGCCGGCAGCGTCTGTGATGCGCCGGCAGTGTCTGCGATGCGCCGGCAGTGTCTATGATGCGCCGGCAGTGTCTCCGATGCGCCGGCAGTGTCTGCGATGCGCCGGCAGTGTCTGTGATGCGCCGGCAGCGTCTATGATGCGCCGGCAGTGTCTGTGATGCGCCGGCAGTGTCTGCGATGCGCCGGCAGTGTCTGTGATGCGCCGGCAGCGTCTGTGATGCGCCGGCAGCGTCTATGATGCGCCGGCAATGTCTGTGATGCGCCGGCAGTGTCTGTGATGCGCCGGCAGCGTCTGTGATGCCCCGGCATGTCTGTGATGCGCCGGCATGTCTGTGGTGCGCCGGCAATGTCTGTGATGCGCCGGCAGTGTCTGTGATGCGCCGGCAGCGTCTGTGATGCGCCGGCATGTCTGTGATGCGCCGGCAGCGTCTGCCATGCGTCGGCAGTGTCTCCGATGCGCCGGCAGCGTCGGCAGTGCTGAGAGCCGGCTGCCGTACGGTCAGCTACAGTCAGCCATGTGACTGATGCCGCCGTGTGACCGCGTCCCAGATATGACGGCGCAGCTCTTCCTTAATCTCTGGCCGGCTGAGAGCATTGCCATGTAAATCCACACATCGAGCGATATGTGAGATGGCGCTGCTCGCGGTCACGCGCTAGCCGTCCTGTGGTCCTACCAGTGTTTGCTGGGTATTGAGACGAGCCGGCGTGTTGCAGTCTGATCCGACACACGGAGAAGCTGCTCGGCAGCATGGAGGAGGGCCTCTGCATCCGCGTGCTGCAGACTCTGCGGTCCATGATGTCCAAGGACGCCAACTATGGCGACAAGGTCAGCCCGCCCGGCCGGCTGCTAACTGGTGTTCCACAGAAGCACGGCTTTGAATATTTATGGCGGGTTCGCGAAATAGACCGTGCTGAGGTGCCATGAATAATTGCTGAATGCATATTTTCTGGATTCCTTTAATATCACTTGATTAAATATACGGTGGTGTCGCTGTTGCATATTTCAGCGGAGTCAAGTGAGTATACGTTTTCCGGTTGGTCCGGATAGCCGCACCTCACCGGTCTGCGTGTCGCATGCACAGACGCGCTGACCGCGTGTGTGTCGCCTCCCGACAGGGTGACAAGCTGCGGATGTCGCTGCTGGAGCGGTACTTCGGCAACCTGCGCACCAAGTCGGCCGGGGTCCAGCCCGTCGGCCAGGGCACCGCCGCCAAGCACCCCACACCAGGAGGTGAGTGGCGGCTGGGGGGCCACATTCCCTCACAAAGAGACGGACGGCGTTCATGGGCCATCGCCATCAACCTTTGGACGCTTGCGTTTACGTTTCAGCCGCGCGCTGGTAGCCCTGGGTGTCACGTCGCGTACCCGACTGGGAGATGCTGAGTGGAGGGCAGAACATATTTTCTTCCTAGTTCATTGTTGTCGTTGCTAAGTCTCTTCCAGTACTGGCGATCACCACCATGTGATCTGTTGTCTGTGCTTCCACTATCCTTATAGACTGAACCGTCATGGCCTGACCTGACCTGACCTGACACTGCAGAGACGCTGCTGCCCAGAGCCGGGATGACCATGTCTGAGGTGCAGTGTCACCTGGACCGCGAGGGCGCCAGCACGCTGGTGATGGCTCTGGTGACCCGGTCGGCCGCATCTCACGAGATCTTCACCGAGGCCGTACAGCTGGGCATCGCCCTGCTGGAGGGCGGCAATCCGGTCATCCAGCGCAGCATGTACAGCACGCTCATGCTCAAGGAGGGCACGCGGCAGGCCTTCTTCAAGGTGGCTGACCATCGCACTGCGCCCGACACGGCAACTCCCCTCTGTGCCCCATCACCGTTAGCCAGCCTGGGGTACAGCTGGTTCTCGGCTATCCTTTGACCAGGATTGGATTTGTACTTTGCAGTCGCGTTTGCGGGGGGGAAGTTTTTTTCGGTACTTGAATATGGAGAGGATGTTTTCCTTCGAACTTGTCACATCGGAATCTCAGTTCTCAATTTCCCGGCAAATCTTGAGCACTTTATCACAGAGCAGTTCATTATCGAACAGTACAATTCGCCTCCATGTGAGCACTATGTGAAGATAATTACTTGGAGGGAATACTGTTTAGAATCCCAAAAGTCCAGGAACAGCTTGTTTCCCAACCTTGCCATTGACTCTCCTCATTACTGGTGGCCACCAATGGCACTGGCTACCACTAACGAAAACTGTGCCACTCACCGAAGCATCACATCTATGCCTGTCAAATGCCATCATTGGTCAGAACTGTGCCACTAACCAGAGCACCACTGACCCTGGCTGCCCTCTGCCACCATTGCCGATGACTGTGCCATTAACCAGAGCACCACTGGCCCTGGCTGTCCTTTGCCACCATTGGTCGGGACCGTGCCACTAACCAGGCCACTACTGACCCATGGCTGGTCCCTGCCACCATTGGTCGGGACCATGCCACTAACCAGGGCACTACTGACCCCTGGCTGGTCCCTGCCACCATTGGTCGGGACCGTGCCACTAACCAGGCCACTACTGACCCCTGGCTGGTCCCTGCCACCATTGGTCGGGACCGTGCCACTAACCAGGGCACTACTGACCCCTGGCTGGTCCCTGCCACCATTGGTCGGGACCGTGCCACTAACCAGGCCACTACTGACCCCTGGCTGGTCCCTGCCACCATTGGTCAGGACCATGCCACTAACCAGGCCACTACTGACCCATGGCTGGTCCCTGCCACCATTGGTCAGGACCATGCCACTAACCAGGGCACTACTGACCCATGGCTGGTCCTCTGCCACCATTGGCTAGGACTGTGCCACTAACCAGGCCACTACTGACCCCTGGCTGGTCCCTGCCACCATTGGTCGGGACCGTGCCACTAACCATGCCACTACTGACCCCTGGCTGGTCCCTGCCACCATTGGCCAGAACTGTGCCATCAGCCATGGCACGTCTGGCAGTGGCCGGCTGGTCAACTAGATATCGTACAGGTTGTGAGCGACTGACGCCGCTTCTAAGGCATGCAATAAACCCACGCTTAACGTGTCTGAACGTATGTCTGTGTGTAATTGCTTCAATGATGCCCGGCCTATGTTGTTTGCTGTCTTGAGTAACTGTCTGGTATTTTCCCATGTTTAGATCTCCGTGCGTCGCAACGATTGCCGTGCTGTTCTGGCGGTAGACAAAACATGTATCATTCGTATCACACGTAGAGCATGCTAGAAGAGATGTAACGAGCTTTTCGCGGGCATCCCCTACAGGGGCTGACCCCCCTCAACAAACGGGCAGGTTTTCTCGGAGAAGATGCGCGACGCGCAGATCGAGATAAAGAACACGGTGACGGTGAACACGGCTGACATCACGGCCAAGTCCGCCGAGGATCAGCAGGGCAAGGAGCAGGAGAAGCAGCCCAAGCCGCGTCGGCTCAGCCCGCGCGCCAACTGCCTCACCGTGACCGACGAGCTGCGCGGCGAGCTGAACGAGGCGGCGCGCAGCACCCAGCAGGCCTACCACAACGTCCGCAACACACTGGAGGGTCAGTGGCGGCGGCGGCCTCGGACGCTCCGCAGCTTATCTGGGCTATCGTACGCGGGGTAGCGGGTCGCGGTCTCCCCGTGTGTCCAGCATGTATGGACGCGGCGGATCTTGTGTCGTGGTTCTTCTCATGCGACTACCAATGTTGTATGAGGGTGTGCATCAAGAAGACGATTACACCAGCGACTCGCGATCCATCGACCTAATTCGTGTCGGTTGATTTGTATTTCGGTCATAACACTGCGGGCGGCTTGTAAAGTTGCTCTTCAACAACCGCGCCGTTTGAACTAACAGGGTTCCACCTGTGTAGTGTTGGATGCGAGGACGGGGTGTAACGAGCTCCTTTCTACGATTCTCTGGACGCTGTAAAACATTCAGTTGAAGCGCCCATAAACCTCAATAACAACAACAATAGCATGCTCTGGAGGTGCTCCTCCGATGTAGTCTAGGGGTACAAGTAGTAGTGACAAGGGGACAAGTAGTCTAGGGGTAAGTTGCCTGTCTCACAACCGAAAGAGTGTGGGTCCGAGTCTCGCCTGTCGCTACTCCTCGCCCGCGACCGATCGGCGTGAGAGATTGGTGACACTACATGGCTCAACGGTCGACGTGTCGGAAAAACCAGCACCGAACCAACCAACCGGTGATGTATGCACCCGAAGCTGACGATTACAGTCCTCCACCCCCCCAGGTGACGAGGGTGAGGTGGGTCTGGCGCCGTCCTCCGACGCGCTGGTGGACATGCTGGCCGAGCGGGCGGACAGAGTGAAGGAGAAGCACGACGACAACGCGCTCTCGACCAAAGTGATGGTGATGGACCCAATCCTCCGTTTCCTGCAGCTGCTCTGCGAGAACCACAACGCTCAGCTGCAGGTGAGAAGCTGCGCGAAATATTTACAAGCCATCTGTTGGTAACCGATGGGTTCGCGTGAACTGTTGGGTGTCGGTATGAGTTATCAATAGAGTGCTCGACTCACTGTTTGGAGACGAGAACTTTTGCGTGAAGGTATGGCGCGGTTGCTACCATCGGATTCGATTCCTGAATAAGCACGCTTTGTAAATTCAGTCAAGTAAACTAAAGGACACTTCAATTTCTGTTGATAGGAAAGTTTAACGCTGGGCAGTTGGCAGTCTGGGAAAATCATCTGCCACATCACTGTCGCGTTGAAGAATCACGGCATACAAGTTTTTTTTGTCATTAGGAGGAAGGCTTTTGTCACATGTCAGAAGACGATATTACCTTATCACTGATCACCATACGTCTTTTTCGTGCATTTTAGTACTTTCATTGCCATTATATGCTAACCTTTATTATATTTTGATTTGAGTATAACCGTACAATTATGCGGGCGACACTGCTTATTATCTTTGTGTTGGTTTCACGTCCCCGATGTTCCGATAGTCTTGTCGTATCAAGGAGCAGACGGATATCGACAGCGGTGTGTGTCGGCCGTAATTGTGAAATGAGCGCGACGGCGGTGTGTCTTGCTCCAGAACTTCCTGCGCGACCTCAACAACAAGAACAAGTACAGCCTGGTCTCGGAGACGCTCATGTTCCTGGACTGCATCTGCGGCTCCACCACCGGCGGACTGGGTCTGCTCGGACTCTACATCAACGAGCACAACGTCCACCTGATCGTGCAGACGCTCAAAACACTCACCGAGTACTGTCAGGTGAGTCGGCCACGGCACTGAGCTCCCCTGGTGCTGATGGTGGTGGCCACCCCCAGCGGACGGACACGGACGGGGTGTGTGCTGACCGGCCCTGACCTACCCTGGTGCTGGTGGTGGCCATCGGATAGGCATGCCGGTGTGCCGGCTACCGCTGGCTTGAGTGTACTGACTATAGGTGACGGCCTGCGTATGATCCAGACTGGTGAATTATTTCACTATGCTTCCGAGATGAAGTTTTTGTCGTCTGTTCGTCAGTGTAGCATGGTGGAGCTTGTTGTCTTGTGTATGTGCGTGCATGTGCGACTTGGGCGGATGTATGTAGGGATCGTCAATGAGGCGTAGAAACGCTTGATCTTTGATGTGAACCATGTCGCTACCTAGTTATGGGCATTCAATTACCAAGCCTGGTCGATTTGCCTTGAAACTCAAATAGCTAACCAACCAGCCAACCAATTCAATGTGATCTGGAATATGATGGTTGCTGTCTCAGCTAGTTGAGATCTGCAAGTCACAGTGATCTATGGTAGTCTTTATTCGAGAACGTTAACTAAATTCCGACCTCATGAGAGCTGGACAGCGCTAAGGTGTTCTGCCGTGCAGAAGGCGACATGTGTGCTCAGCAGAATGGGGCTCGTTTGGGGTCACGAGGTCACCTTGCAAAATCTGTAGCCGTTGCGGGAACCTCAATGTTAGCCTTACGAAGTTCGGTAAAAGTTTGTAGTCCCGAGGTCCTCAAGGCGACCTCTGGTCATACCAAGTTCGAAATTGCTCTCGCTTGTTTCATGAATGGATAATGCATATTAAAATACTGTATTTAAATATGAGATATCTGGAATTCTCGGCTCCAACTTAGCTGTTGCAAATTTCGGCTCCTCTTGTGACTACGAGGCGGGAGAGGCTAACGGTGCCCGACAATCGTATGAACGAAGGAAACATGATTTTAGGCGAGTTGTGTCTGCACAATTACAAGTTGTGTGGGGCAGGGATGGCCGAGTGGTTCAGGTGTTGAGCTCTGGGTACCAAGGTTCCGTGTTCAACACTCGCACCAATCGGGACATTTCCAAATATCGCGGCCCACCGACAATATAGTGTGGGCGGCGGCATTAGCCGTGATCGTGCATAAAGTGCGTCGTGGACCACACAATAAACAAACGAGCACTCAACAATTACAAGTTGTGGATGCATGAACTATGCATTTTGCAAGTGTTGATTAAACATGAAGCCATTTTGCCCAAACATTCTAAACATTGTTCCTTTTCTTGGACTTGGGAAGTTCAAATTTTGCCACTGTTCAAATGTGACGTATTCAGCAACTGTGCCGAAATGGTATGCTCTTCCTTGTCCATGTATATTTACATTGCATGTTGCCACTATCGAGAGTAATATTTCCCACTCGGCTATTCCTTGCTGACTCCGCCGTGCATCACTCAACTCGACTCAGGAGCTAACTCGACTTTCAGACAAAGTTACTGTAACAGATGTATCGCAACATCCAATCACTAGTGTCCTCGACGGCGTAGTTGTATGTGTTCCAGGCGACGCGTCTGCCCACTGTCAACGGACGTCACGCAATCGCCGCATCTGTTGACAGCCGTCGCGGTCATTGCCATGTCGACCCATGCCGTGTTGGCGCTGGCGCCATGTCGGGTCATGTTCACGTCCTGCTGGCGGCGGTGACGTGTCGGGTCATGTTCACGTCCTGCTGACGGCGGTGACGTGTCAGGTCATGTTTACGTCCTGCTGGCGGCGGTTACGTGTCAGGTCATGTTTACGTCCTGCTGGGGGTGGTGACGTGTCGGGTCATGTTTGCGTCCTGCTGGGGGTGGTGACGTGTCGGGTAATGATTACGTCCTGCTGGCGGTGGTGACGTGTCGGGTCATGTTTACGTCCTGCTATGGGTGTTGACGTGGCGATCCGTGGTGCATGGCGGTAGTCACCACGAGTCGATTTCGTCACCGGCAGGGTCCATGCCACGAGAACCAGAACTGCATCGCCACGCACGAGTCCAACGGCCTGGACATCATCATTGCACTCATCCTGAACGACATCAATCCGCTGGGCAAGACCCGCATGGACCTGGTGCTCGACCTCAAGAACAACGCGTCCAAGCTGCTGCTGGCCATCATGGAGTCACGCGGGGACAGCGAGAACGCCGAACGTATCCTGAACAACATGAACCCCAAACAGCTGGTCAGTGAACAGGTCGGAGCGTATCAGCTGACCAGCAACACTCGTCATCACTCGTCTCCTCCCCTGTTCTTTGAATCTAACAGCATTACAGTGATATCATGTTTATCGCACAGTATTTATGCATGATGTTATATTCGAGGTGTTTATGTACGAGGTTTTGGCACACAATGGCCCAAGTAGTCGCGCCGCTTTGTCGAGTATAATAAAGAAAACAACGCACGTCTTCCGTCGGGTTTGGATATATTTGGAATGCTATTGCTCGTCCCACCACTGGCTTGTCGAATGTTCGGCGGATATTTGTGTGTCTTGTTGGTTTTGTTGTTCGATGAGGCCATCTTTCGTTCCATGTTCGTCAGTGTGCAAACCGACGTAGCTGCTTAGCCAGTGAACACTAGACACCTATGGTCATGTGTTGTCAGTGACTTCGTGCCAGTGAGGCTCGTCTGGAGTCTGAGCTCATGCAGATGACACACCGTTAATTTGCTGACACGTTAGTGGTGGCGCCCCGCTGCATGACCCACGAGGTTGAAGTGCCCTTAAACTCAGAGGTGGTGTGCCGGGCCTACTATCAGGACGGTGTGGTGGTGGTGATTCCTCAGCTGTCAGCTGATTAACGTCAGCGTTATCGTGCGTCTCGACAGTTGGAGGTGGCGTGCCGGGCCTACTATCAGGACGGCTTGGTGGATGATGCCGAGGACGACCCAGCCGACGGCGACGACGGCGTCTCGCCGCGGGAGGTGAGCAGTGAGAGCGTGGTCTCGCCACAGGAGCTATGCGAATATGATCTCACTATGGCGTCTCACAACAACGTCCTCCTGCTCGTTTGCTAGTCTCGTTTCACGGCTTCAGGTAAGCTGCAGCATTTTTCCCCACTTCATTGTCACGACTAATTTTGTCGGAGACTAGGCTATTTTGTCGACCATAATATTGATGAAACCTTTAGCCCGATCCTTTCCCAACTTTGCAATATGACCAAGGAGGTCGATGCGCCCCACAGCCCAAATAACTAGCTTTCCCATTTTTATCCGCTCATGAAGTCTCGTTCGCTGTGATAAATTGTACGTCTTATTCCGTACAACTAACTTTGGTTTTCACTTTCCGGGCCTCGAATCAATACATGGTACGTCTATATATCCTGGTTGCTTAATTATGATGCAATGTAGTTAGGTTTTTAACAGCACCAATGCGACCCGGGCACCGTCGCTATAAATATTCTTAACCTTACCTCACTGCGCTATAATTGCTTCCTGGATACGTTTCACCAAATTTGATGAGCTTCCTTGGGCTGTACTGTGGTCGACCTTATGCAAGTCGATGCTTCGTGGATTAATTGTTAAGTATTACGTTGAATACATCGAAGGGTGGGAAGAGTGTGCCATTAAGCTACCATATTTCCCCTCGCCTACCCCAACATTCACCCTTCAACCTCTTGTGACCAAGATAGCAATGGTATAACGTGTCATTAAGCCGCCATATTTCCCCCTCTTCCAACGCTCTCGTCACCCTCCACCTCTTGGGACCAAGATGGCACTCGTGGAACGTTAAACCGGCCCCGTCCACGTTCCTTGGCTAACTGAACCAGTCGGTGATCTCCATTTACTCTCGTCCATACCCTCAGTCAGATTGTTAGGTCGAACCTGACCCAGATTCCAACCCCAACACAGATACCGATTCTTTCCCGCAATCTAACATTGACCTTGACGTCAGCTCACATCGACGTTGACCTCGGTCGCGACCCCGATCCAAACCCGACACCGGGCACAACTTGAAGCCTCAACCTCGGCCGTGCCTCTGGCTCCGTCCTCGACCCGTACTCTAGCCTCGACCCTGTCCATAACCGCCGGTCGGTAGGCGTTGACACCGTTTTTGTTGCAGGTGGGGCACAACATCTACATCCTGTGCCACCAACTGTCGCACCACAACCGCGAGCTGCAGACCCTGCTCAGGCAGTCTGACAACCTGGAGACGAAGATGGTCCGCGCCCTCGAGTACTACCGCACCCATACCGCCCAGATAGAGGTATGGCTCGCGCTGGTCGTGTCCGTTAGGGCGTCTACTGGCGCGGCCCACAACGCCGCTGCTACTGATCATTATGGTGCAGCTGATAAATATGTCAGCGTATCCGCTTGTCCTCATGGTAGCGCCGCTGCTACCGGTATCAGTACCGCTGCTGCTCGCTATGGTGCTGCTGTTGCTGCCTGTTAAAGTACCTCATGCTGCTGCTGCTTAGTGTGGGGCTGCTGCTACCCACATCTGTGTGCTGCCGCGCTGTCTGTAATAGAGCCGTCGCTGCGGCTTGTTATAGTAGTTGCCGACGCTCACATTGTAACAGAGTTGCTAGACACGTACTGTTTTAATTGTATAATGTCTAACAGTGGGTGTTGTGACCCTGTAAATCAGCCGACCTACCATGCCCCGCATATGTCACGCCCGTACTTTTCCGTCCGGCGCCGGCAACGCGGTCACCGGCCCTCGTCGGAACCGAGTCAGCGTTCTCGGGACAACGTCCGGCAACTGCGACGTGTACCCAGGCTTCCGGTCGTGGTCGAGCCAGGGCGGTGGCCAGACCCCCGCTGACAGAGACGTGTCTGGACTGTCGAGCCGCGCCGACCTGTCGCTGTCGGTCGCGTGCGTAAATTAACTGTATTTCGGCCTCCAAATTTACAATTGAAATCAATCGTCACCATATATTCACTATGCCTATTGCACAATATACCGTGTAGAGTACTTATCATTTTTGCCTTCGGAGTTATTGCGGCGCGCTGGTCAAGACCCTAGACTGTTCACGAGCCTAGAAGAAGGACCTTCACTACAAAATCACCACCACTGCTGTTCGCAACACGTTATTCGCCGCCTATATCAGTATTGTGTCGCCATGCACAATTCTGGCAGTGGTCTCTTGCGGGTCGGTGAAATATACAGGAAATGACTCGCGTATTGTAGACAGTGTTCTTCCCTGTTAATTGTTTTAAGGACTCGTAGCGTCACAGTGTGTTGCGCTGCATGCACGCCTGTCCACCTGCTCATTGTTTTGCACTTCAACACTAGAATTTCTGAGTGTAGCTGTTCGATGTGCTTAAGATAATGATGATTATGATGATTGTTCTGGACGGCGATGGAGGTCGCTACGCAAGGCCGGAAATATATTGTTTCTGGGATGTTTGGCATCCATAACATTATCGTCTCCAGACAATTATCTCATTTTCTCATGTGGAGTTTTAATGACACTGTTTGACAATTGACCGATGTATGATCAGGTGTTTAAGCGCGACTGGCAGCCTCAAACTGAGATTCTAATGTCACAGGTTTGAAGAAAAGTATCCTCTCCGTTTGCGATTACTCATGGTTTATCCTCCGCACATCCAGGACAAAACGGTACAAATCCAACCCTGTCGTCACGTGCGTGCTGGCGCCTGCGGGTGTGACGGAGGCGGTGACTGTGGTCCGTATAGCGACGCCGGGTGTCGCGGACTTTGGTCCGTATAACGACGCTCGATGACGACCCACCCGACAGATCGTGCGCGACGACCGCACCATGGAGCAGATCGTGTTCCCCATCCCGGAGATCTGCGAGTACCTCACCAAGGAGACCCAGACGCGAGTGCACACCACCGTGGAGCGTGACGAGCAGGGATCCAAGGTGCAGGGCTTCTTCGATCGGTGCGACTATCTGTTCGACGAGATGAAGTGGCAGAAGAAGCTGCGAGGTGGGTGCCACAGGCCGCTGTACCTCCTGAGCTATGTGACACCCTGGTCGGGGCTGTACCTCCTGAGCTGCGTGACACCCTGGTCGGGGCTGTACCTCCTGAGCTGCGTGACACCCTGGTCGGGGCTGTACCTCCTGAGCTGCGTGACACCCTGGTCGGGGCTGTACCTCCTGAGCTGCGCGACACCCTGGTCGGGGTTGTACCTCCTGAGCTGCGTGACACCCTGGTCGGGGCTGTACCTCCTGAGCTGCGTGACACCCTGGTCGGGGCTGTACCTCCTGAGCTGCGTGACACCCTGGTCGGGGCTGTACCTCCTGAGCTGCGTGACACCCTGGTCGGGGTTGTACCTCCTGAGCTGCGTGACACCCTGGTCGGGACTGTACCTCCTGAGCTGCGTGACACCCTGGTCGGGACTGTACCTCCTGAGCTGCGTGACACCCTGGTCGGGGTTGTACCTCCTGAGCTATGTGACACCCTGGTCGGGGCTGTACCTCCTGAGCTGCGTGACACCCTGGTCGGGACTGTACCTCCTGAGCTATGTGACACCCTGGTCGGTGCTGTTCCTCCTGAGCTGCGTGACACCCTGTTCGGTGCTGTGCCTCCTTCCTCAGTGCCTTGTCCACCTATATGATGCATCAGTGGTGTTTGCATACGGACAGTCGTCTCAGCGGTAGTTCCTGCCACTTTCATGTTTTTTTTTAAAGCTGAAGTCTGTTTATTAACGTGGTTGATGCCATTAACATATGTATTATTTACAACAGTATTATTATAATATTATAAGTAGTGCTAATGTTACACACACCTCAATATTAGTATTACTTCTTCATATTCATTGCCTCTTCTGTTGTTTTCGTTCTCTTTGTATTCTACCATTATTGTTGCGCCTTTTAGCTCACGTCGCGTTTTCATGTTTTGGCTTATCTTATTATTCATAATATACTTTGCTACTTTCAAAGATAATGTGATAATAACATTGAACGGAGTGGTGGTAAACAGTTGTGCTATGATGTAGCCACGCTAGCAGGTTTTGTTGTCCGGTGACTCCATGCATGCATGGGTGGGTGGACTCTGCCCTGACCACAGACGCCACGTCACCGCCTGCTCCTCATCCGCAGCCCAGCCGCTGCTCTTCCACATCAGCAACTACATGAGTCTGTGGTCTCACGTGCTGTTCTTCCTGGCCGTCATCATCAACATGCTGGTGGCCGTCAGCTACCCCTTCACCAACGACTGGCCAGGTCAGTCGGGCGCCCCCCTCCGCCCCGCCCCCGCGCACGCGCTGTGTGCTGCTGCCGGGTGGATTCGGTCAGGTTGACACAGTGCGTACGTGCGGCTTCCGCTTGCGTGTCCGCTTATGTGGGAATATTTATGTGCGTCTATGGCCTGCACATTGCGTATGCAACGTGCATGGTGAAGGATGTGCTGTCCATGTCATCTTGCTTCAGCGTTACGAGTCGGGGCGGGGTGGCCGAGTGGCTGTAGTGTTGAGCTTTGGATAGCAAGGTCCTGCATTCAACACTCCCAACACCCGGGGATTTTTCAATCGCGGCCCACCGGCGGAGCTGTGGGCGACGCCATTAGCCGTGATCGTGCATAAAGTGTATCGCATACCATCCAATGAACAACAAACGGCATTACAAGCCAAATGTATTGTGTTCGTGTGATTCTTTGCCAGCTTGATTCGGTGCTATGGGTCCTAAATTGGCTCCTCGGGATGGAACGTTTTGTGTTCCTGTGTTATATTTTGGCAATTATAACATCGCGGCGTGTTGCAGTGAGCCTGCCGGGACCAAGGCGTGTTGGATTGCCTTACATCTCTCTGGCGTGTTGTAATACATGCAAGATCACCGTGGCGTGTTGCAATATAGCTAGCGTCACCGTGGCGTGTTGTGTATCTGGTGTCACCGTGGCGTGTTGTGTATCTGGTGTCACCGTGGCGTGTTGTGTATCTGGTGTCACCGTGGCGTGTTGTGTATCTGGAGTCACCGTGGCGTGTTGTGTATCTGGAGTCACCATGGCGTGTTGTGTATCTGGTGTCACCGTGGCGTGTTGTGTATCTGGTGTCACCGTGGCGTGTTACAGTACATCTGGTGTCACCGTGGCGTGTTGTGTATCTGGTGTCACCGTGGCGTGTTACAGTACATCTGGTGTCACCGTGGCGTGTTGTGTATCTGGTGTCACCGTGGCGTGTTAAGTACATCTGGTGTCACCGTGGCGTGTTGTGTATCTGGTGTCACCGTGGCGTGTTACAGTACATCTGGTGTCACCGTGGCGTGTTGTGTATCTGGTGTCACCGTGGCGTGTTACAGTACATCTGGTGTCACCGTGGCGTGTTGTGTATCTGGTGTCACCGTGGCGTGTTACAGTGCACATCTGGTGTCACCGTGGCGTGTTGTGTATCTGGTGTCACCGTGGCGTGTTACAGTACATCTGGTGTCACCGTGGCGTGTTGTGTATCTGGAGTCACCGTGGCGTGTTGTGTATCTGGAGTCACCGTGGCGTGTTGTGTATCTGGTGTCACCATGGCGTGTTGTGTATCTGGTGTCACCGTGGTGTGTTGTGTATCTGGTGTCACCATGGCGTATTGCAGTACATCTGTTGTCACCGTAGCGTGTTACAGTACATCTGGCGTCACCGTGGCGTTTTGGAGTACATTTGGTGTCACCGTGAGGTACTCTGACGTATCTGGAATTGCTGGCGTGTTACAGTATGTATGGTGTCACCGTGACATGTTCTGATGTATCTGGTATCACCGTGACGTTTTGGTGTATCTGGTGTCACCGTGGCGTGTTGCAACATATCTGGTGTCACCATGACACGTGGTGGTATCTGATGACACCACGGCAGGCTGCGGCGCGCCTGACGTTTCTCTGACATGTTGCAGTGATGGGCAGTTGGATGACAGTCACGTGGGCGGCGACGTTTGTGGCGGCGGCGGGCGCGTTCTGGTTCCCCGGCGCCGTCTCGTTCATGCTGCTATTCCTCTGCGTGCTGTTCATCTTCATCTTCACCGCTGGCCTGGAGTCGGTCATCTTCATCGTGGGACTCATCAACGTGAGTGCGGCGACGGCGGCGGTCATGGCGCCACTTGTGGGGGCTCTCGCCGTCGGCGGGTCGCACCGATAAGCCTCGCGCCGAGGGCTCGAACGTCCGGCTGGGGACCGACCGGGATGAGAAAAACAACTCTGCTCTGCATTTTGTCATCCAGAACATTATCTTCTCTGGAGAACTATCATCTCTTCCTTGTGCTAGAAAGCTGGACTGCTTATTGCTATTGTTGATAGGCTTCCAGAAAAAAACATCCGAGCCTCTGAGTTTCAAAGCTGGGCTTTTATTTCAGCGGTAATATACTTCATTGATGAAACCCTGGGCAAAAGGCACACATTATTCCTCATTCCTATTTGTTTTAATAATCCATTATTTGTAAATGAGAAGTCAAAATTAAATAGGTGCTCCCAAAGCCAAGACGCACAAAAGGAGTATCTGATGCCGAAAACATAACAGCATCGTCTTCTCGCGTTCGATATCATCACCGGTATCCTCCACAACTATAGGATTCTAAAATACAATCTGGAGTCGAGCGGTCAGTGGAGTTGGGTGTGGGCACGTGTGCGGAGTCGCCGCGACGAGCCACCGCACGCGTGTCCGTCAGGTCAGCCGCCACATGTGGCAGCACGCCTGTGACACCGCCCAGGGGCTCGGGTCGGTGCGGCCGTGTTGGACTGGTGTGTTGGCGGAAATGTACGTTCAAGACTCGGTTGCGTCCGGGAAGTGTTTGCACCCAACGATTGGACCTCACAAGCTGTGTATGGCGCTGAAAATTGCCGGGTCGTGTGCTTGAGCGATGTGACTCCCTGACCCCGCCCTCTCACACGCAAAACTTTTTTTCATTTAAATTCAGACATGGCGATACATGGAAATACCTACTTAATTTGTTCTCGTCTCCACAATGTATAGCCAGTGGAACCAGAATTGACACAGAATGTTTTGTTTATTGTTTATTGGGTGGTTCACGACGCACTTTATGCACATTCACGGCTAATGGCGGCGCCTACACTGTTTCGCCGATGGGCGCGGGATTGGGAAATGTTCCGAGCGGCGCTAGTGTCGAACCCGGGACCTTTGGTATCCAGAGCCCAACACCTTAACCACTCGGTCATTACCGCCCCTGGATGACTTTCCCAATTAAGCGTGTCGCAGAAGATGTAAACGACGTCACTATGGCCGTCCTCTGTTTCAGTTGGTGTTCAAAGGCATACACGTGGCGAGCATCATGGGCAACAAGGGCTCGTTCGAGAAGACGTTCCGCCAGCGTGTCTCCGACTACGAGCTGCTCTACCACTTCGCCTACTTCGTGGTGTGCGTGTTCGGACTGTCGCACTGTTTCTTCTACTCGGTGCTCCTGTTCGACGTGGTGTACCGCGAGGAAACGCTGCTCAACGTCATCAAATCTGTCACCAAGAACGGCAGGTCGATCTTGTTGACGGCAGTACTAGCGCTCATACTCGTCTACTTGTTTTCCATCATCGGCTTCATCTTCTTCCAGGACGACTTCCTGGTGCCCGTCACAATGGGGCCGCGCGCAGGTCAGTGGGGCTACCGGTCTGCATGCCATGTCGGTACTGGTCCTTGGCAGGTGTTGACTGGTCATTTTAGTGCGGCTCAAACACGGCAATTCATGGGTAAAGCCAGTGTGAACTTGAGCAGGAGGTACTTGTCAGTATGGGGCTGACATACGGGAAGGGGTCGGCGAATAAATTGGGTCATACCAGATAAGCAAGGAGGTGGAGCTGGAATCTGTGCTGAGTCCTTGTTCGGAAATGTGGAGTGAACAGGTCTACCTTAGTCACGGACTTCTCGCAGATTAATTTGGCGGACGCAATATTCCGTACCAGGAATTAATAACGTCGGAATTAAATTAAAATCGTTCCAATGTGCATGGGAGCGCACGGTTTCCATGGAACAAAGCACTCGGGCGATGCATATATTTAAAGGAAAAGAACGGTCTGCGACATTGCTTTGCAGAACCTGTTTTATTCACGCGCACGCCGGAAGGCCCCTCACTTTACCCGGTCCGGAGGGAGGATTTGGATGGTAGATTGCGGCTGAAGTCAACTCGCTGCGGTATACATTGCATGAACTTACGTCAATGCCTTTAGGACCAAATGACAAAGGATGGCGAGATCGGCTGCCGTGTCGATGGTACCTTGTGACCTTGAAAGATCGGGGACCAGCCGGTTGACTTCGCACCCAAGCAGTTCCTGTTCAACGACGGATTTTAATTTGTTGCATGGGTACCCTCATCAATTCTTGCAAAGTCACAAAATTTAATTACAACATACCTGCCCGTTTATGAGATACCATTAAAATGCAAGAGGGGTCGAATGGATCCACCCACCCACCGTCCTCCAGTGCGCGTATCAAAGTGTAGATGACCTTTTTATGCTGTATTTCGATATTCGCATGTTTGAGTCTAGAACTTGTGGAAGTTATTTTTTTCCAGGACAAAATGGTCCCAAGACAGACATTCGGCTTGTTGCTTTGACATTGGATGACAATCATGGCACCTGTAGATTAATGGTAGTGTTGAAGACAACAAGATAATAACGGGCGATGATGAGAATCGTACAGACTGGTTTGAGAAAATGAGAAACAGACTGGTTTCATGGCCACGTTGTCCACTCTGTGTATACGAAGCCTCACGATCTGCCGCTGCGTGGCGCCCATCGGTGACGCTGGCGGCCGTGGACAGTCGCCAGATGTTACTGACGACTGTCCACACGTCCACTACCTGTGACGTGCCGGCAAATACTGTGAACTGTCGTCAGATACGTCTGACGACGTGCTGGCGGCGGCTGTCGGCTCCGGTTCCGGCTCCGGCTCCGGCTCCGGCTCCGGCTCCGGCTCCGGCTGGTGCGAGGCGGACGGCTCCCTGTGTTCAGCCGACAGCCCTGCCGCCAAATACACGAGCCGTGAGTATTGCCGACGCTGCTGAGACCATGGAAACGAACCGTGCGCTATTGGTGTACAGCCGTAGAGCGCCATTTGTAGCCGATAGTCTGCCAAGATTTAGCGCGCCGGGCTTCTGCACGAAGCCTTCAAACCCGCAGCGTCGACGGCTGTTTGGCAACGGGTGTCTTCCGAGTTCAACGTCGGCCGATGTGCCCTGTCTTGGGTCTACGGTGTGCCCTGTCCTGGGGGCTGCGGTGTTCCCTGTCCTGGGGGCTGCGGTGTGCCCTGCTTGTCCCTGGGGGCTGCGGCCTGGTGCTCGGTGGTTCCCTGTCGGGGGCTGCGGTGTTCCCTGCCCTGGGGGCTGCGGTGTTCCCTGTCCTGGGGGCTGCGGTGTTCCCTGTCCTGGGGGCTGCGGTGTGCCCTGTTCTGGGGCTACGGTGTTCCCCTGCCCTGGGGCTGCGGTGTTCCTTGTCCTAGGGGCTGCGGTGTGCCATTTTCTGGGGCTACGCTGTGCTCTGTCCGGGGCTGCGGTGTGCCCTGTTCTGGGGCTACGCTGTGCTCTGTCCTTGGGGCTGCGGTGTTCCCTGTCCTGGGGGCTGCGGTGTGCCCTGTTCTGGGGCTACGCTGTGCTCTGTCCTTGGGGCTGCGGTGTTCCCTGTCCTGGGGGCTGCGGTGTTCCCTGCCCTGGGGGCTGCGGTGTTCCCTGCCCTGGGGGCTGCGGTGTGCCCTGTTCTGGGGCTACGCTGTGCTCTGTCCTTGGGGCTGCGGTGTGCCCTGCCCTGGGGGCTGCGGTGTGCCCTGCCCTGGGGGCTGCGGTGTGCCCTGTCCTGGGGGCTGCGGTGTGCCCTGTTCTGGAGTCTGCGGTGTGCGGGCGTGTTAGGTCGCCATTAGTTGGCATGTGGTGTGGTGTGCTGTGATATGAGGGGTAGTAATGTGTAGTACATTGTGACTTGACGTGGTGTGATATGTGGGGTAGTAATGTGTAGTACAGTGTGACTTGATGTGGTGTGATATGTGGGGTAGTGATGTGTAGTACAGTGTGACTTGATGTGGTGTGATATGTGGGGTAGTAATGTGTAGTACAGTGTGACTTGATGTGGTGTGATATGTGGGGTAGTAATGTGTAGTACAGTGTGACTTGATGTGGTGTGATATGTGGGGTAGTGATGTGTAGTACAGTGTGACTTGATGTGGTGTGATATGTGGGGTAGTAATGTGTAGACAGTGTGACTTGATGTGGTGTGATATGTGGGGTAGTAATGTGTAGTACAGTGTGACTTGATGTGGTGTGATGTGTACAGTGTGACTGTGGTATATGTGGGGTAGTAATGTGTAGTACAGTGTGACTTGATGTGGTGTGATATGTGGGGTAGTAATGTGTAGTACAGTGTGACTTGATGTGGTGTGATATGTGGGGTAGTAATGTGTAGTACAGTGTGACTTGATGTGGTGTGATATGTGGGGTAGTAATGTGTAGTACAGTGTGACTTGATGTGGTGTGATATGTGGGGTAGTGATGTGTAGTACAGTGTGACTTGATGTGGTGTGATATGTGGGGTAGTGATGTGTAGTACAGTGTGACTTGATGTGGTGTGATATGGCGCGGGGCAGTGATATGAAGCATAGATATTTCATACGATGTGTGGTGTGGTGTGTACGGAGTACACTGCGGTGTTGTGTGGACTCAGTACACTGCAGTGTGGTGTGGACGGAGTACACTGCGGTGTTGTGTGGACTCAGTACACTGTGCGGTGTGGTGTGGGCAGAGTACAATGTGCGATGTGGTGTGGAGAGTACAATGTGCGATGTGGTGTGGAGAGTACAATGTGCGATGTGGTGTGGTGTGGTATGGTGTGTACGGAGTTGTGTATGCGGTATGGTGTGGACGGAGTGCACTGTGTGGTATGGTGTGGTGTGGTGTGGAGAGTACACTGTTTGGTGTGGTGTGGACGGAGTTGTGTATGCGGTGTGGTGTGGACGGAGTGCACTATGCGGTGTGGTGTGGACGGAGTTGTGTATGCGGTGTGGTGTGGACGGAGTGCACTATGCGGTGTGGTGTGGACGGAGTGCACTATGCGGTGTGGTGTGGTGTGGACGGAGTGCACTATGCGGTGTGGTGTGGTGTGGACGGAGTGCACTATGCGGTGTGGTGTGGACGGAGTTGTCTATGCGGTATGGTGTGGACGGAGTGGACTATGCGGTGTGGTGTGGACGGAGTGCACTATGCGGTGTGGTGTGGACGGAGTGCACTATGCGGTGTGGTGTGGACGGAGTGCACTATGCGGTGTGGTGTGGACGGAGTGCACTATGCGGTGGTGTGGACGGAGTTGTCTATGGTGTGGACGGAGTGCACTATGCGGTGTGGTGTGGTGTGGACGGAGTTGTCTATGCGGTGTGGTGTGGACGGAGTGCACTATGCGGTGTGGTGTGGACGGAGTGCACTATGCGGTGTGGTGTGGACGGAGTTGTACTATGCGGTGTGGTGTGGACGGATTGTGGTGTGGTGTGGACGGAGTTGTCTATGCGGTATGGTGTGGACGGAGTTGTCTATGCGGTATGGTGTGGACGGAGTTGTCTATGCGGTATGGTGTGGACGGAGTTGTCTATGCGGTATGGTGTGGACGGAGTTGTCTATGCGGTATGGTGTGGACGGAGTTGTCTATGCGGTATGGTGTGGACGGAGTTGTGTATGCGGTGTGGTGTGGACGGAGTGCACTATGCGGTGTGGTGTGGACGGAGTTGTCTATGCGGTGTGGTGTGGACGGAGTTGTCTATGCGGTATGGTGTGGACGGAGTTGTCTATGCGGTGTGGTGTGGACGGAGTTGTCTATGCGGTATGGTGTGGACGGAGTGCACTATGCGGTGTGGTGTGGACGGAGTTGTCTATGCGGTGTGGTGTGGACGGAGTGCACTATGCGGTGTGGTGTGGATATATGGAGTGGTGTGATGCAGTAAGTGTCAGCACGGCCGCCGGCAGTGAGTACGGAGCCTGCCGGCAATATGGAGGAGTACCGCGAGCGCGCCTGCGAGACACTCATCATGTGCATCGTCACCACGCTGAACCAGGGCCTGCGCAACGGCGGCGGCATCGGCGACGTGCTCCGACCGCCCAGTCGGGAGGTGGGTGTGTCACGTGACCGGTCAAGTCTGGAGGTGGGTATGTCACGTGACCGGTTTGGTCGGGAGGTGGGTGTAACTTGATAGACTCATCCAGGAGGTGGGTGTCATACGCGAAACGTGGGTATCGTGATCTACATTGCTTAGCATTGATTGCAGCCCTGCAGCGAGTGGGTGTCATGCCTCTGTGTGGCATGTAAGTTGTGTATCAGTACTGGTATCAGGAGGTTTATTATGGCGCGGTACTATGTTAACTTATGGATAGCCGTTATGTACCGTGATGCTGACCAGTCTCAAACGTTGATCAATGTGTGGGGCAAATAGGCGGAAGTTCAAGAAATCGCTGCTAAAAGTGAATAGCGTCAGTAAGGAAAGCATCCGCTTGGATCAGATTTTGTCTGACCGCCACCGATGCATTGTGGGAATGCTGAACTGACAGCTGTGTTGTCATGCAGGACCCACTGTTCACTGCTCGTGTCATATACGACCTGCTGTTCTTCTTCATCGTCATCATCATCGTACTGAACCTCATATTCGGAGTCATTATTGACACGTTCGCCGACCTTCGAAGTGACAAGCAGCAAAAAGAAGAGATACTCAAGAACTCGTGCTTCGTGTGTGGTGAGGACTTCCGCTCGTACGACACCCGAGCTTGGGTGTGAAGCGTGCAACGCGAAGGTCGTATTGGCTCGAATTACCATCATTGAGTATGTCAGTCAGTTATTGTTCTCCGATCATGTTTATGGTGTTGCAGAGGAAATCATATCGCATGCAATTGCTATGCATTTATTTTATATTAGCAATTGTTCTCACGAGCGATGCTTTAGTGGATATTGCTCGGCTGAAATGCTCCTTGGGCATTTTACGACTTACCCAACTGTTAGACCACATGGCGCCTCTAACATCTGACGATTGGTCAGGGGGTAAACTCGGCAGCCCCGCCGGTTGTGGGGTTTGAACTTACGATCAAAAGTCCAATGCCCTTCCGACTGAGCTATCGCGACCCCGATGAAAATATTCCACTTTCAACATCGTCCAGAGAAGAAAAAACGGTATCATACACGACTCATGAATTAACCAATGCTTCCATATATTCGTCATTGGGAAAATTGTGCGGACTTGGAAAGTATAAGCCGAACCTTGTAATTTTGAACAGAGTAGTTGTTTTTGTAAAGCATGTGCTTAGCAAATATCGCATTTCAGTTAATCTAACTTGTGTGGCGTGTGCCAGTGTGCGTAGGCAAGTGTGGATGCTGCAGAGAGCTCAGTTAGTCTGTAATGATAGTCCAGCTCTGATCTCCTTTTTGTTGCTGAAGTCTGGCGTAAAGATCACGATGTATTAACACGCGCCCTGGAGGGCCTCTGAAAATAACGCGCCCTGGAGAGGGGGGCGGATTTCCCCCCCCCCCCTAAGATCTCAGCTCCTATGAAGGCTAGAGCAACGAAATTCACAGGGTGGATGGGCACGATAGTGAACTCTATTGTGTGCAAAGTGCATGACCTTAAGTCAATATCTTCAAGGTCAAATGAGGTCAAAATAGCAGAATTTTCTGGTTTTGCGTGGCTTGGCTTGTCATTGTTATGAATCACTGTGGTCGTGTTTAAATGCTCCAAAATTGGCATTAATGATGCTTTGGACATTACTAATGATGCAATACAGATGTCAGATCCGCCATTTGACCTCAGGTCACCTATATAGGAGCACTTTATTAGGTCATTACCTGCTCCAGTTACCGGAACCGGGCTCCCATCCCGACTGCTCCGTTGGGCGGCTCGGCACAATCGGCTTCGCAAATAAAGGAGTGAAATACATGAATAAAGGATGGAAATGCTTAGGCACACAATGACAAACAGTAGATTTCGGGATGCATAGGGGGTAACATGTAAAGTGACATCAATCGCATGACAGTCATTTGCATTTATGACACATTCCAGTTGACCAAGTTTGCCTCCATTAGCCTGTCATGAACTTGACCTGACTTGACCTCGGCGACCTAACATTACTTTTAAATTATATAGCATAACAATATGCATCAAACAAGTCGCTAATGTTGTCAAGAACACTTCCCTATTGCCAATATACGGGAAGCGCATCAGCGCCGATTTTTGTGGTCTGGCGCTGTTAATTGTTTTTACTTTAACGGCCCTTAACTTGAAAACGTCTCGGCCGATTTCCACTGTTCTTGCTTTAAACAATGCGCCGGTCATTTTTAAGCTGGTACGCGATCAATTTGGCGTATATCGGCCGGTACAATATGGAGTTATGTACGAAAAATCGGAAGGATTGGCGGATTTCGCCATACCCCCTCTAGAGCGTGTGTTAACCTGTTATGAACTTGACCTGACTTGACCTCGGTGACTTGACATGACTGGAACAATGTAGCATGACAATGTACATCAAACAAGTCGCTAGTTTTGCCAAGAACACTTCCTTTTTGCTTGTATACCGGAAGCGCATCAGCGACGATATTTGTGATCTGGCGCCGGGAATTTATTTTTACTTTAGCAACCCTTAACTCGAAAAAATTTTCGGTCAATTTTAATTTTTCTTACTTGAAACAACGCGCCGGTCATTTATTGGCAGGTACACAAACAATGGCGTATATCGGCCGGTAAAATCTGGAGTTATCTACGAAAAACCGGAGGGGTGGGCGGATTTCGCCCCCCCCCCCCTCCAGGGCGCGTGTTAAGAGAACGGTAGGAGCACGATAACGGTTATGGGAACTCGATCACAAAGACAGACGCTTTATTTTCCGACCTAAACCGTCAGAGTTGCTCGGGCTCCGTTGCATAATGTTTGGATAAAACACATACGCTAGCTCGGTACCGCGTGTGCTCGTCATCGCATCTACTTTGGACAGGCGATCAGATACGGGTAGTTTACCAGTTATGGTCCCACGCTTCCAGCTAGGGCCCCCAGTAGGCGTGGGACAGCTGCATCGTGCGCTGCCTGTCTATAGGCAGGTGTCAGATGTCGAGGTCGTGCTCGGCTCCGGCCTAACATTTCACTCCAGCACGGAGTGGCGTCAAAGTGAACCCGTCAAAGTGACCTCGACCGGGCGTCCGATGAGCGTGACTGGACGTTTGGCAGGCCTGCAGCGGGGTGACTTCGACAACAAGGCGGTCACCTTCGAGGAGCACGTCACAAACGAGCACAACATGTGGCACTATCTCTACTTCATCGTGCTCATCCGGGTCAAGGTGTCGACCGAGTTCACCGGCCCTGAGAGCTACGTCTACAACATGGTGAAGGTACGTACTAATTTTATTCACACTGATCTTGAGTGCTAAGCTGCTGCTTCAAGTCCAGTTCAGACCCAAGTTGAGGTAGCCAATAGTACTCTGTCGTAGATGTTTTTGTTGCGTCGCAGTCTTCGAGGCATTCTGGATCTAAATATCTGGTGGGTGCCAACAGGCATAATGACTAGCGAAGGCGACCCGCATATATATATATATACGGACGTAATTTCATCTCGGCCACCCTGTCTGATCCGGATCGGCCGTCACGCTTTTGAAACCTTAACAATTCTTCTTACTGTGTCAAGTCTAGTTTGTTTCACGCACATCTTTCCTTATCTTCTAACTGTGCTTTTGAGGAGCTTTCACCACGGTATCCTCTTGTAAGTGCTCGCGTGTTTGGATCGAAGAAACTGTTCTACAATGGACCTTTGTTGGTAGCGGTCCAGCTGGCTCTGGCTGAGGGCTCAGCCAGGCACGGTTAAATCTGCACTTCCGCGAAAATTGAACGCAATGAGACGCGTGTCTTCACGGGCTGCCAAGAGAGCGTATTTGCGGTCGGTCCGCAATTTTCGTGACACGCAGTATAGTGCCCGACCCCGTTTGGGAACCAGCGTCCACTTCTTGCCCTGGTCCGTGCTCCACCCCCGACGACGACGGGGCGGGGATGGCCGAGTGGTTAAGGTGTCGGGCTATGGGTGTCAAAGGTCCCGGGTTCGACGCTAGCGCCACTCAGGACATTCTCCAATCCCGCGGCCCACCAGCGAAACAGTGTGGGCGGCGCCATTAGCCGTGACTGTGCATAAAGTGTGTCGTGAACTACCCAATAAACAAACACCCCCGACGACTCCTTATGATGGCGCTAAATTTGTTGCGGGACGGGGGTGGGTAGCTTCGGACCGACCCCTTTCCACCCGTCCGAAGTCTCCGGGCCCACAGTGCAGCCACCATGTTGTCACGCCTGGCACGGGAGTGTTCCGACGTGCCAGGTCACGGGGCACATGTCCGGTAAGAGGTGTTGGCTCAGCTCAACCTAATGCTGCGCGAAGCCGTTGTCGTCGAGATGGACGGTTCTGATGGCGCAATCTCTAACGAACGTATGGGGTTTCAAAAGCTCTCTGGTGATGTTCGAGGCCAGTAATTTCCTAGTAATTGTCTATATGGACAAGCGAGATGCCTATCAGAAAGGCGCTCGATTTCCTGGTATCCCAGCTGCACCTGTCTCGCGATTATCGTGATTATCTGTAAGAACGCAAATGGTAAGCGGTGTTTGTGTAGACACCACCGTTTCACTTCTATTAGATTTTCCCAAATATGTATGAAACCATAAACGTCATTTCTTTTCTTTTCGTCACACATGCGTGCTGTATGTTCGGTATTGGTATTTAGAGCGTTACCCAGGCTGCATGTATTGCTACTGAATTTATCGTATTTCGTGACCTTTCTTAATGAGATTGTATGTGATTTTAATTAGAAAGGCCAGATGTTGAAATTGTGCTTTCTGACAGTTCACGGTCTCCACATAGCGTCCAGGAATATCTGAGTTCTCAAATTAACTTTGAATCAAGCATCCAATTAAACATTTCTGGGTAAACGGGGTATTTGTGTCCACAGCTGCAGTGAGTCTTTCATTACTGCTGCAGGAATAGGAGTGCGTCGTCATGGGTACAGTTAGCCAGCGAGGGTAAGGGGCAGCCGCACTCAATTCAGATGAATGATGTAGCATTTGGGCTGCCGAGCCGCATGGACAGCTTCACCGTTGTAGGCAGATGGCGTTGGTAGTGTGGTGTGGTACACAGCGGTCACTACAGGCGGCGTGACATGGTACACGGCGGTCACCACAGGCGGTGTGACATGGTACACGGCGGTCACCACAGGCGGCGTGACATGGTACACAGCGGTCACTACAGGCGGCGTGGTACACAGCGGTCACTACAGGTGGCGTGACATGGTATACAGCAGTCACCACAGGCGGTGTGACATGGTACACAGCGGTCACTACAGGCGGTGTGACATGGTACACAGCGGTCACTACAGGCGGCGTGACATGGTACACAGCGGTCACTACAGGCGGTGTGGTACACAGCGGTCACTACAGGCGGCGTGACATGGTACACAGCGGTCACCACAGGCGGTGTGACATGGTACACAGCGGTCACCACAGGCGGCGTGACATGGTACACAGCGGTCACTACAGGCGGCGTGGTACACAGCGGTCACCACAGGCGGCGTGACATGGTACACAGCGGTCACCACAGGCGGTGTGACATGGTACACGGCGGTCACTACAGGCGGCGTGACATGGTACACAGCGGTCACTACAGGCGGCGTGGTACACAGCGGTCACTACAGGCGGCGTGACATGGTACACAGCGGTCACCACAGGCGGCGTGACATGGTACACAGCGGTCACTACAGGCGGCGTGACATGGTACACAGCGGTCACCACAGGCGGTGTGACATGGTACACAGCGGTCACTACAGGCGGCGTGACATGGTACACAGCGGTCACTACAGGCGGCGTGACGGTACACAGCGGTCACTACAGGCGGCGTGACATGGTACACAGCGGTCACTACAGGCGGCGTGACATGGTACACAGCGGTCACCACAGGCGGCGTGACATGGTACACAGCGGTCACCACAGGCGGCGTGACATGGTACACAGCGGTCACTACAGGCGGCGTGACATGGTACACAGCGGTCACCACAGGCGGTGTGACATGGTACACAGCGGTCACCACAGGCGGCGTGACATGGTACACAGCGGTCACTACAGGCGGCGTGACATGGTACACAGCGGTCACTACAGGCGGCGTGACATGGTACACAGCGGTCACTACAGGTGGCGTGACATGGTACACAGCGGTCACTACAGGCGGCGTGACATGGTACACAGCGGTCACTACAGGCGGCGTGACATGGTACACAGCGGTCACTACAGGTGGCGTGACATGGTACACAGCGGTCACTACAGGCGGCGTGACATGGTACACGGCGGTCACCACAGGCGGTGTGACATGGTACACGGCGGTCACTACAGGCGGTGTGACATGGTACACGGCGGTCACCACAGGCGGTGTGACATGGTACACGGCGGTCACTACAGGCGGCGTGACATGGTACACAGCGGTCACTACAGGCGGCGTGGTACACAGCGGTCACTACAGGCGGCGTGACATGGTACACGGCGGTCACTACAGGCGGTGTGACATGGTACACAGCGGTCACTACAGGCGGCGTGACATGGTACACAGCGGTCACTACAGGCGGCGTGACATGGTACACAGCGGTCACCACAGGCGGCGTGACATGGTACACAGCGGTCACTACAGGCGGCGTGACATGGTACACAGCGGTCACTACAGGCGGCGTGACATGGTACACAGCGGTCACCACAGGCGGCGTGACATGGTACACAGCGGTCACCACAGGCGGCGTGACATGGTACACAGCGGTCACCACAGGCGGCGTGACATGGTACACAGCGGTCACTACAGGCGGTGTGGTACACAGCGGTCACCACAGGCGGCGTGACATGGTACACAGCGGTCACTACAGGCGGTGTACAGGGACAAGGCGGGAATGGTACAAGCGGTCACAAGGAAAGGGAAAGGGAGAGGGGTAAAGGCGGTGTGGTCAAGCGGTACACAGGGGGGTACACAGCGTCACAAGGCGGGACGGTACATAAAGGTTGGGGGGTGACAGGCGGGGGTGGGTGACACGGTCGGCGGACACAGCGGTCACTACGGCGGCGTGACATGGTACACAGCGGTCACCACAGGCGGCGTGGTACACAGCGGTCACTACAGGCGGCGTGACATGGTATACAGCGGTCACTACAGGCGGTGTGACATGGTACACAGCGGTCACCACAGGCGGTGTGACATGGTACACAGCGGTCACTACAGGCGGTGTGGTACACAGCGGTCACTACAGGCGGCGTGACATGGTACACAGCGGTCACTACAGGCGGTGTGACATGGTACACAGCGGTCACTACAGGCGGTGTGGTACACAGCGGTCACTACAGGCGGCGTGACATGGTACACAGCGGTCACCACAGGCGGCGTGACATGGTACACAGCGGTCACTACAGGCGGCGTGGTACACAGCGGTCACTACAGGCGGCGTGACATGGTACACAGCGGTCACCACAGGCGGCGTGACATGGTACACAGCGGTCACCACAGGCGGTGTGACATGGTACACAGCGGTCACTACAGGCGGCGTGACATGGTACACAGCGGTCACCACAGGCGGTGTGGTACACAGCGGTCACACACAGGAACAGGCGGCGTGACATGGCACACGGCGGTCACCACAGGCGGTGTGACATGGTACACAGCGGTCACCACAGGCGGTGTGACATGGTACACAGCGGTCACCACAGGCGGTGTGACATGGTACACAGCGGTCACCACAGGCGGTGTGACATGGTACACAGCGGTCACCACAGGCGGCGTGACATGGTACACAGCGGTCACCACAGGCGGCGTGACATGGTACACAGCGGTCACTACAGGCGGCGTGACATGGTACACAGCAGTCACTACAGGCGGTGTGGTACACAGCGGTCACTACAGGCGGCGTGACATGGTACACAGCGGTCACCACAGGCGGTGTGACAACTACAGGCGGGTGATGGTACACAGCGGTCACTACAGGTGACATGGTACACAGCGGTCACCACAGGCGGTGTGACATGGTACACAGCGGTCACCACAGGCGGTGTGACATGGTACACAGCGGTCACCACAGGCGGTGTGACATGGTACACAGCGGTCACCACAGGCGGCGTGACATGGTACACAGCGGTCACTACAGGCGGCGCCCGGGCTGCACCCTCGTTATTTTTAATGTGAAGCCAAGATAGTAATAAAGGACGCCGTTTTTTTTGTTTAAACATACGCTTGAATTTGTTTCACCCATTGTCAATCAGCTATGGCTAGGATACGAATTTTGTTTCAATAGTTGATGATAATTCAGAAGAACGGTGGTACTTCTCCAACGTTTATGTTTCCGACCCGTTTAATATAGTGCTTATCGATTTCCGTCTATGCTTGCGGATTTGATGATCACCATCATTTGTGCCACACCTGCCCCTGATTTCCATGACACCATTCATTTTCAAGGTCTGGTCGCGGGCATATGTAAATGATGTATTACTGTGAGGAGGGTAAGTATAGCACCGGCTCATTACGGCTCGCTTCGGCTCACTGATACGACCTTTGCGAAGCCTCATGGACTCAACTTTGTTCTCATTGCGTGAAATAAGCCGCAGAGGTCTCCGTATGCGAAGTGCCCACCAGGCCGATGCGCATGCCGCTGTCCATGAGCGACACCTGTCGGCGCGTGAAATTGAGTTCTGGCGCGAGTCGGTGTCTGGCGGCGGCGGGCGGCGCTGCCGTCATAACACGGAGCGGAGCGTGGCAGCACGCGGTTGCCATGGCAATCGGCCAGGGGGCGCGGCTGCATGCACGCCGTCATCAATATTGAACGAGCTTTGGTAGGCCTGGGAAGTATCGGTCGCTAATAGAATCCTGATTGGACGGCGGGTAAACTGGTTTCTAGTTGAATCTGCTCCGAATAATGGTTGATGTGACCGCTGAACGTACTCGTCTTCACAAGACTCGATGTGTGTGGATGATGAGTTCTGGTTGGTTCCCTGTGGGCGAGTAATCTAGGGGTAAAGTGCCAGTCTCACAGTCGATAGGCTGTGGGTTCGAGTCCCATCTGTCGCTACTCTTCGCCCGCGAACAATCGACGTGAGAGATTGGCAACGCTGCATGATTAAATGGTCTGTGTGTCGTAAAACCAATAACCAACCAACTGGTCGGTTTTCTTGTGCTCCTGTCTTGTGCTCGGTGTTTGTCTTGATAGTGCAGTGTTCGACTGCAATGCAGTGGTGTATAGCAATGGCCTCTGGCGCAGTGCCGCATCCGCCAGCAATGCGGTTATCAGCCACTAATGTGGTTATCTTCACTTTTAGGAGAAGAACCTTGACTGGTTTCCGCGCATGCGCGCCATGTCTTTGACCACTGGCGAGGCGGAGGGAGAGCAGAACGACCTTCGCAGCCTGCAGCACAAGCTGGACACCACCATGGGTCTGGTGAAGACATTATCTGACCAGCTGGCCGAACTGCGTGATCAGGTCAGTGGTGCTGGTGGTGCCGCGTCCTACCCGCACATATATGGAGCTTATCCTACCAGTCGCCGTCCCTGAACTGTGTGACCAGGTCAGTGGTGCAGGTTATGACGATTGTCCCCCACGTCCTACCAGTCTCCGTCCCTGGACTGTGTGATCAGGTCAGTGGTGCAGGTGGTGACGACTGTCCCCCACGTCCTACCAGTCTCCGTCCCTGGACTGTGTGATCATGTCAGTGGTGCAGGTTGTGAGGATTGTCCCCCACGTCCTACCAGTCTCCGTCCCTGGACTGTGTGACCAGGTCAGTGGTGCAGGTTGTGACGATTGTCCCCCACGTCCTACCAGTCTCCGTCCCTGGACTGTGTGATCAGGTCAGTGGTGCAGGTGGTGACGACTGTCCCCCACGTCCTACCAGTCTCCGTCCCTGGACTGTGTGACCATGTCAGTGATGCAGGTGGTGACGACTGTCCCCCACGTCCTACCAGTCTCCGTCCCTGGACTGTGTGATCATGTCAGTGATGCAGGTGGTGACGACTGTCC
The DNA here is from genome assembly GCA_034440575.1 of Imbricaverruca yamaguchii. NCBI lineage: Eukaryota > Metazoa > Arthropoda > Thecostraca > Neoverrucidae > Imbricaverruca > Imbricaverruca yamaguchii. The sequence goes on along the minus strand of JAOTOL010001104.1, from coordinate 18,130 downwards.
CCCACGTCCTACCAGTCTCCGTCCCTGGACTGTGTGATCAGGTCAGTGATGCAGGTGGTGACGACTGTCCCCCACGTCCTACCAGTCTCCGTCCCTGGACTGTGTGATCAGGTCAGTGATGCAGGTGGTGACGACTGTCCCCCACGTCCTACCAGTCTCCGTCCCTGGACTGTGTGACCAGGTCAGTGGTGCAGGTTGTAACGATTGTCCCCCACGTCCTACCAGTCTCCGTCCCTGGACTGTGTGATCAGGTCAGTGGTGCAGGTGGTGACGACTGTCCCCCACGTCCTACCAGTCTCCGTCCCTGGACTGTGTGATCAGGTCAGTGATGCAGGTGGTGACGACTGTCCCCCACGTCCTACCAGTCTCCGTCCCTGGACTGTGTGACCAGGTCAGTGGTGCAGGTTGTGACGATTGTCCCCCACGTCCTACCAGTCTCCGTCCCTGGACTGTGTGACCAGGTCAGTGGTGCAGGTTGTGACGATTGTCCCCCACGTCCTACCAGTCTCCGTCCCTGGACTGTGTGACCAGGTCAGTGGTGCACAGATGGTGACGACTGTCCCCCACGCTCTGCCGGTGCTTCACGTGTCACATCGCCCCTATGTCACGTATGTGACGGCTGCTCCGCCGTCCGTCACATACATGTTCCACTATGATATTGCTCGTCAGATTTGTGTTCCACCAGTCGCATCCGTCGGACATTCGTTCCACGGGCGCCACTGGTAGGGCGTTCGACTCTTGATCGTAATATCATGGGTTTGAATCACACAGCCGACAGTATTGCCAAGTCCTCCCGCGACCAGTCGGCGTGAGAGGTTGACGACGCTACGCAATCGAGCAGTTGAATGCGTCGTAAAAAACCAAGGGTTCGTCTTATTTCCCATGGGCGTGAGAGGGGTGTGGCGGTCGAAGTACTAGCATGTACTCGGTGGAGCACCGGCGGTGACTGGCGGAGGAAGTGTGTGTGTGCGCGTGCCTGTGTTGCGCTCGCGCGCGCGCAGCACAGGCGTGATTGTATAACCGGTTGCACGAGGGAGTGACGATCGGTCGACCAGTGGGAGACACATGCGACGGCCGGAAGCCCGGTGGGACATGTGTCAAGGACGGAGGACCGGCGGGAAACAGGTGCCGCAATGGTGGCTCTACGCCCATCACACCCGTGACCCGTGACCCCGTTCGGCTGACTGAGTCTGGGGGCTGGTGTGAAGCAAGTGCTACCAGAGCGGTTCTGCGCTCATAACAACCCTGAACCCTGTCCCACCGGTGGACAATTGCCTCCTTGATCGCACGGTAAAGATCCCTCGGTGCTCTCCGATAAGAATAGTCTAAAGCCTGTACCCTAACAAAATCAACTTCTCGCCACTCTCAAAACATCCCCATCCCCACCAAAACTACAAATTATTTCGTGGAAAAGTAAAGTAAAATTATAACCATCTAGACATCAGGGAGATGTTCCCAACCGAACCCAGCCTCACCTTTAGCACTTAAAATATTACACAAACTATAACGTAAACTTCCCTTAACGTAAATGTTCACTTACCTGCACCTTGATCGCAAGCACTCGCATTTATAGACATATGTAACGAACTCGCTCTAAAGGCGGCGCAAATGTCCTTTATGGTCCGGCACGCCTACAAAATCAACTCCCGTCCCCTCCCACCACTGCTTCGCCCGCCTCACCTATGTCGACCCAGTTATGTCAATAGTGCGGGCACCGGCATGGCCGGGTATGACAGATGGAACATAAACGTAGGGGGCAGATGAGTACTGCGACACTGGTGTGACGGCTAGATGACTTTCGGGGCGTAAGTCCCGTGGTTGGGAGATGAGTTGATACTTGGAGGACTGTTGGGACATAGGCGTGGCGAGCTGGGTAATGGTCGACCCGAATGTGACAAGTGCGGCTATTTGAAAATGTCTTACTCGTTAAGGTAATTTCTTTCTAGAACTGCTGTGGACTCTGGCAGTGGACATTTCTCAAGCACTGGCACAAACATTACGGTATAATTATCCGCGGTCCTTATGTGAAGCATATTCAGCGTGAGGTAACCATGGGCCGTTGCTTTGGCGGCTTAGCCTCTCTTAGCCTCCGTCCCTGGACTGTGTGATCAGGTCAGTGATGCAGGTGGTGACGACTGTCCCCCACGTCCTACCAGTCTCCGTCCCTGCACTGGTACGTTAATGGGACAGGAGTCCCATTACCTGATGAACTCGTCACACCTGGGGTAGCAGGCCGGCCCCTGAAGCTCACATGCAGCTGGAATGTAAGCACACAAATCACAAAACCCACTCCCACCTTCCGGCAGATGAGCGAGCAGCGGAAGCAGAAGCAGCGCTTCGACCTGCTTCAGCCAGGTCACGGGCCGCACCCGAACGATTCCGCCAACCACCTCTAGAGCCTGCTGCACGACCTGTGCCACGTGACGGGGCCGAGCGACAGGTCTGACCCGACGTCGACGGCGCACTCCAGCGGCCGTGGGGCGGGCTCCAGCGGCCGTGAGGCGGGCTCCAACGGCCGTGAGGCGGGCTCCATGGGCCGTGAGACGGGCTTCGGCGGTCGTGACGCGGACTCCAGGAGATGTGAGGCGATCGGCGTTCGTGACACACCTGGCGACACCACACGCGGCGTCTCGACCGGCCGGATCCGCCGCTCCCGCCCGGCTACCGTGGCGACGACGACGACGCGTCCGCCACGCGCCACGACGAGGTCCTGCTCTGAGTCTCGCCCCAAGTCTGGGCCAGGTCTGGCCGGCAGTGATGCTCTGCCGGCTGCCACAGCCGCGCGGCACTCTGAGCCGCCGACACGACCGAGTCTGGCCGGCCGACACGACCGGGTCCGGGCGACCGACACGACCCGAGTCTGGGCGACCAACACAACCGAGTCTGGGCGGTCGACACGACCGGGTCTGGCCGGCCGACACGACCGGGTCCGGGCGACCGACACGACCGGGTCCGGGCGACCAACACGACCCGAGTCTGGGCGACCAACACGATCGAGTCCGGCCGGCCGACACGACCGGGTCCGGGCGACCAACATGACCGAGTCTGGGCGACCAACGCGACCGAGTCTGGGCGGCCGCCACGACCGAGTCTGACCGGCCGACACGACCGAGTCTGGGCGGCTGCGAGACGCCAATCGCCGGAGAGGCACGAGGGCGTGCGGCACGCTTCCGGCGCGTGCGGCAGCAGGAGACGTGTCCTGTTTCCCGTCCTTGACGACAGGAGACGTGTCCTGTCTCCCGTCCTTGACGACAGGAGACGTCTCCGTGACGACAGGAGCGGACAGGCGGTATGTGCTGCAAGACAATACGAGTCCGTGGTGTGCTGCAACACGATACAAGTCCGTGTTGACGACGTGTGCTATGGTGAACGACAATACTAGGCGTGAACGTGACACTGCCGGGAGTGGGGTGGCCGGCTGAAGTGGGCGCCGTCTTCCCGGCGCCCACTGGGGCTGGGCCGGCTGGGGAGTCGGTGCTGTCTTCCCGTGTGAGCTGCGCTGGCGCAGGTGGGGAGTCGGCGCTGTCTTCCCGTGTGAGCTGCGCTGGCGCGGCTCGGGAGTCGGCGCTGTCTTCCCGTGTGAGCTGCGCTGGCGCAGGTGGAGAGTCGGCGCTGTCTTCCCGTGTGATCTGCGCTGGCGCGGCTGGGGAGTCGGCGCTGTCTTCCCGTGTGAGCTGCGCTGGCGCAGGTGGGGAGTCGGCGCTGTCTTCCCGCGAGGGCTGCGCTAGCGCGGCTGGGGAGTCGGCACCGCGGCCAGTGGCGTCGACCGCATCAGGAAATACCGATCAACAGCCTGTGGCACGTGTGTGACTGTGCGTCGGCGTGCGTGAGTACACCGGACGATATTTGTGTTTGATACGCCGTTTTATGCGGGTCGCGATTTCGGCGATGTGTCGCGCCGTACGTGTGCAGGCCCGGACTGGTGACTACTGGAGCGCTGCCGGCCAGTTGCAGAGGACCGGGTGTCACGCGGCGAGCTGGCGTCCTCCGCCAGACCATGGCAAGGATACGCCGCCCATGTGTTGAGTCGGCGTAACGTGGGAAGAAATATCAGCGGCCACTGGCAGCGTTGTTACTTGATGATATATGTAGTTCTCTTTGTGCCACAATTTATTGACATGTTACTTGGTACTGTGGGTTGGAGCCGTATGGCTGACAGACAGTTGTCCGCGGTATCGGTAGTGGTCAATTAGTTTATGTGATACATCGGAATAGCGGTTGTGTTGATTCGTTTGCAATATACACGTTCTGCGAGGTCTGCCGATATGTGCTTGGAAAGCAGCGATGTTTCATTATTTAATACTTTTGTTGCGCGGTGTTTTGCGCATTCGGCCTTCCAGAGCAGCCTCCAATCGTTACATCGGTGTCCACGTTGTCTTGTTGAAATACACTTTGCGTCTGTTTTGCGACATGTGCAATTGTATAACCCGAGTACGTGAAATGGAGCTGGCAGCTGCCCGGAGGAAAAGTGGAAAACTCGGCCGGTGGAGCCGGCGGTATTGGACAACAAAGTTCGGTCCTTACTACCGATGTTTACCAAGCTGCCTGTTTGTCCTATTTCAGTCTGCTCCAATAACATTTGCTCTGGAGTGGGTTGGGCGGGGTCGGTCCGGCAAGTCATTTCACGAATGCGCCTCTGAATAGCAGAAAATATATCGAGGTATTCGCTGTTGACCAAAAGTGAAGTAGCCAGTAGCAAAGTACATCGTTCTCCAGGCTGATTCATGTGTACCCAGGCACTCCGATTAAGTGAAATCGACTCAATTCACTTCGCACGAGCGAATCGCTCGCCGTGAACTCGACATAATGCTGCGAATTTATCAGGATGATTAGCCGAAGATGAAGACTGGAGACTGGCGGGCGCCGACTAGCAAGTGGCGCACTGAACCTAACAACCCGTCAGCTGCTAACTTCTTTTTGTAATTTTGATGAGGTGGCATAGCCACTAGACTTGCGACTTCCTAATGTCGACAATAATGGCTCTGTGGCGATTTCTGCCCAGCAGTGAAGGAAGGGGCCGTTCTCGATGCATCGCCAGTAACAATAGAAGACAGCCATGCGCATGCACACCAACCCCACCCACTCACCTACGCATGCGCACATGTGCGCATACACACAGAGACACAAATATATATATATATATATATATATCTTTGTGTCTGTGTGTGTATGTGCACGCGTGCGCATGCGTAGGTGAGTGGGTGAGCGGGTGGGATGCGCATGGCTGCACACCAACCCCACCCACTCATATATATCACATCACCATCGCCATATGACATCGCATCACCAAAATCCAGGCCCTAAGGGCATGGATTTTGGTGTAGGGACAATTCAGCCGAAACTCATCTAACATCCAGTTCGTTTCATGCGACATCCACGAAAACTTGGTTTCAACCTAGCCCTGGAAGTCTATGAAGGTTGTAATAGAACAACCTAACAGAACGTCCAAGAATCTTACTATGTAATTTACTAAAAATGCTCATTTTACCTTGGCGCACTGTTCTTTCAATATTTGTAGGGATTTTTCCGTATGTACATCAATCCACTTGACATATTATTCTACATCGATTGGTGTACGAATTTGTGAAATTGCACAATTTGGGTGAGTTTTGGTGATCAAAAATCGATTTTGCGTAAACCCATGGAAATGGTTTTTGCGAGGTGGATGCTTCTTTGTGGGACTTTTAAAAGCAAATAGCATTACGGAAAGATGTCACGGAAAATTTGGGGTGCAATTCATTTTGGAAATCCAAAATCTGCCGGTAACTTTTCGAGTTTTTTTTAAAGTTTCCGTAGTTAATCTAACATAACCTAACCTAACTATATATATCAGTTGAAATAAATGAGCAGTTAGTTTTAGTTAGCAGTAGTGGATGCAGCCAGGCGCCACAGGCCAAAGCTGTGCTACGACATCGCATTTAACACGAATCACACGCGAAGAATTTCGTGCCTTTCGAAAATATTGCACCGTTGCATCGGTCCAAAAGGCGTAAAATCCATCGCGATGGTGGCAAAGGAGCTAGGGTCCATCTCTAGGTTTGGAAGTATCCCAGCAAGGACACAACGCCACATTTCAATCAGACCTGGATATATTTAGCTGTCTTCACCAGATTAGCCTGCTGGAGGCATGCACCGGACACTAAGGGAACCAATACCGGACACTAAAGGCACCAACGCCGGATATCATAGGTACCAACACCACTAGCGGACACTAAAGGCACCATGGGCGCTAAATGACAAAACCTGGTCGATGCGCCCTAAAACTCAAATAACCAACCAACCACTGAAAGCACCAATGCCACCAGTACCGGGCACTGAAGGCACCACCACCACCAATTTCCGTCCGCGGTACTGGGTTCGGCGCTCCACACGTAGTGACGTGACGATCCCGACTGTAGCCGGTGACGTCACGTGCGTTGATCACGGCCACGCGGTCAGAGTTCGTCCCGGGCCAGATCTGGCCGTGACCTGGGAACATGCAGGTCAGGATCAGCTGGTTAGACCTGGTGCAGCGCCTTACGGACCTCGTGACACCCGGCTAACCCTCACGTACGCCAGCGTCCAGAATGGGTCAGAATGGGTCAAAATGGGTTACACGTAGCAGTCGTGCTCCTCTCAGAAGCAGCACATCGCTTCCAGTTAAGCATGAAGGTGCTAAGGGGGAGGGGGGGCAATGACCGATTCCCCTCGAGACTATCGAGTGGAGGGATGGGGGTCTAGCTCCCCGGGATGCTATTGGTGGATGTTTTAACCGCCCCTGTAGCTCAGTTGGTTAGAGCGCTGGCCTGAGCTGGCTTTCAACGTCCTGGAAAGGCAGTGTTCGGGTCGCTTCACGCGCTCGCATACAGACCTCAGCTGGGAGCTACAACGAATCGCATGACCATATGCAATTCTACAATGTATAATACAATACAGAAACATTTTCCTACCGAACAGACAGCACCACCACTGACCAGCACTGAAAACTCAAATCCCACACTAGTTTGAAGGATGTACTGTTGCGAAACCTCCGGCATCACGCCCACACGAAAGTCAAATCACACAAGCCAGCATGGGAGCATTCCCTGACACGTGGCTGGTGGAATGGCTGTGCGTTAAGTGGCGGCTGTATGCGGGGCGCGTTATGGCACGATACAGTGATTTAAGGACCATTTTGCCCGCCCGTGTGCGTGGAAATATGCTGTGGTGTTAATTGGAGTGTCCTGTATGGCTGCTGTGCTGATGCCATTTTCCACGTTTATGATATTCTGCCTGTTGTTATGCGCAGAGCGTCGGCGAACACCAAACATTGGCTTAAATTTGGCCGCCAACACCGCACTCAACATGATGTACAATATAGAGCAAAACTCCAGGCACATTTCACAATGCGACAGCCAGCGGGTCCACTTGTAGTGCGTACTGCATTGTCAGTTCTTCGTGCAGCTAGTCTTGCGGAACACATTCGAGAAGTGGTCCGGGTGTCGTAGCCTCGCAGCGTCGCAACACAGTAGCCGTCTCCGGTCGCCACGCCAGCGTCGCAATATCGCAGCCGTCTCAGGTCGCCACGCCAGCGTCGCAATATCGCAGCCGTCTCCGGTCGCCACGCCAGCGTCGCAATATCGCAGCCGTCTCCGGTCGCCACGCCAGCGTCGCAATATCGCAGCCGTCTCCGGTCGCCACGCCAGCGTCGCAATACCGCAGCCGTCTCCGGTCGCCACGCCAGCCACATTTCGAGAAGCCTCGGTGACCAGCTGCACTGCGTATGCACTGGGCATGCTGGGTGCCAAGTGCAGCGTGAACGATGTTTCCGATATCAGTGCCTTACATGGCCCGCATCAGCGGAGGCTCCATGATCAGTTCACTCGCCCGAATCATCACTTCTTCACAGAAGGTTCCTTCTGGACTTCAGGCAGACGAAATGGCCAGACATCAGCTGGCCTCTTGCGCTGGCAACTTCAGGTAGACGAAATGGCCAGACATCAGCTTGTGTCTGGTGATGTCCCCTAAACACAGCCGTTGCGCGGATTGCCGTTGTTTCGTCTGCCATCATGCGTAGAAACAATGCATCATAACTAGCTCCAGAGCCGTTCCATTGCCGTACGGGTTGCATCATTTGTCTAAAGACAGTTACTACTCTGGCAGGAGCGTAACGCTTGTGGAGAAGTTCTCCGAGCTACGCTGGCATGTTCAGTTCTGCTTAATGCGAAACCACATTGCAAAACAATGTTTACTGACAAGCGGGGAGAGCTGACTGACCATGCGACGCTGTGCATGACATGCAGCACACGTGCCAGAAGGAGCCAACGTACGTGATCCAACGGTCCAATCTTCTGATTCGCCTCACGTGGTGAAGCACTGCCAGCTAGTTCTGCTGCCAGTTGATACAGCATTGTCTGGTCGAGACTGAGTTGTGCCAGCATACCACGGCTGTTGGCTTCAATCTGAATGGACAGTTATGCGTAATTTACCATTGGCATCTTGCCAGCGTCTCCGGTGACAGGTCTGCCCATGGGACCACAGCGCGACTTGCTTCCTCTCGTAGTTCATCCAGCTTGTTGAACACCTCGCGCAAATTCAGCCCGTTGGAGTGCAGCTGGCATACAAACACACCGGACGTTTATTGGACAGTTCACACGGCCACTATGCCCCGCCGTGATGTTCATACTGGTGTTGTCGCATCCCAGCACACGAATGTCTGTCTATTTCAAGTGACTTAGCCGGCAGTTCCTTGGCCCGTCCAGACTGTGGAGTGTCGTCTCACGCTTCCGGGCTCTGATGTGACCGCCACGCGTTTTCTGCCTTGGCTGCGATTTCCGGAGTAGTGTCCCATTAAAACATAGGCCTGTTAGTTTTGTTTCACGAAACATTTCCCAAGTTCCTTTAGTTTACACAGTTAAAGATTATTCGTGAAATAGGATGCCATATATCACTTACCGAATCGACATCTTTTTCAAACAAGCATCGACATCGTGCTTCTTGGTGCGTGCTTGTGAAGTCTTCATGCCTCGTTTATATCAGTATCCGTTTCAGAAGTACCACTCTTCTGGTCATGGTAACGAATCAGGCATCATGATAACGAACGTCCCATATTGAAATTACAGTTAAATACATTACCTATTATGTGCTATACTATACAATAAGAGTTTATAGCATAAGGATTTGCATCGTTTTCGTTGATATTAGTATCCTCAAATTTGGCACATCCCAAAACACGCAAAACGGGTAGTTATGCGTACGTAATTGTCCCAAAACTGGGTTTTAAGGACCGAAGATTTTAAAAACACCATTTCTATGGCAGTTTTTTTCATACTGCTGCACTGGCTTCGACATCTCACGCCTAACGAGACATATCTATTTCACCACTGACTTCACATCCTATCCAATCTTGAGCACCACATTTTCATGCTGCTAACCGATGTTGCATTGTCGTTCCACTTTAGGCGTCTAATATCGATTTAATGTTTATTGATGATTGTGGCACCAGGCCAATTCGACAAACCACGTTAGTCAGCTGCGAGTGCTGCTGTAGCTCATCAGTGTATCTGTCTGAGAATGTTAGTTCCAGTTTGTTGTACATGTGATTGCACTGGACGCGGACGGAGACGATGTGGAGGACAGGACAGCTACTCTCCAGACGGACTCAGCTCGCAAGGCGACTTCAGTCCAGCTACACCGGCCCCGTTTTTCCTCTGCGCGGCGTTGTCTCTTCTCGATGTTTTGTCTCCATGTGTAGTCCCTGATTTATCAATACCGGACACCACCGTCTTACGTGCAGCACGCTGATCGAGAAAAAGCCAATCTGCTTTCCCGGGACTCGCTTCCAAGCCGAACACGCACACAGCGACCAATGCAGATGCCCTTGCAGCACGTTATTTCAAACAACTTGGACAGCCAATCTGCTTGCCCGGGACACGCTACCCAACTGAGCACACACAGCGACCAATGTCGGTACCATTGCAGCACGCCATTTCAAACAGCCTGGAAAGCCAATCTTTTCGTTGTTTGTTGTCGGCTGTGTGTTTGCTTTGTGATATTCGCTGAAACGTCTTGCGACTGTTTTTGTTGCACTCACAGCAAATACTCCACAAGTATAACAACACTTAGGAAGGGGATGGCCTCATGTTCACACATTTGTCAAACATTTCTGGCAACTTTTTGTACGATAACTACATTAGCAATGCTATTCCGTAATTTTTGCACCGTACTCCCGAAGCACATGTCGCTGCAAGCTTTATTCACAAAGCGCTGTTTATTACGAAGTATTGTATACTGTACGTGTCTTTGTTTGTGGCTAGCATACTTGAAGGTAAATCATACCCAAGAAATAAACAAAAAAGCGTCACCTTGCGTCAACATACCGCACAAAAATCGAAATCACTCAGCACTGAACAGAAAATGACCGAGGCAGCAATGGAGGACTGAAAAAGTAAGAGTAGATAAGAGGAATGCGCAAGGATTGAACATTTGCTTTATATAAAAACGTCCACCCTCTCCACACCATACATTGGCTGGGAAGGTGCTTACATCTATCGCTGCATCATAAAGAAGAACTTTTGGTACATTTAGGACGGATTCAACTGTTAGGCCATGTAACGTCGGCAACCTATCAGGCCGGTTGGTCGCGGGTGGACTCCACAAGCCAGTGCAGCTTCCGGTCCGGGTCTCGTCTATACATCTGACCTCACTGTTGTGCGTGTGTCGCATGTGCGGAGCGCGGACCGTGGTTTATGATTATGTCACCACGGAGGCGCGACCCACTTCCGACTGTTCGCCCCGGCAGGGCCCAGTCGCGTCAGGGCAGACCTGGAGACAACAGCGTGTGTAGCCGAGCCGTGGACAGAGAATACAGAGACCGTGATCTATCTGTGCACCGCTAGCAGACAATGAGGACTAAGAGTGCACGACCACAACTGTTTGGTGTTCGCGTCTCCGGATTGCGCTCTCGGCACACATATTGACTTTGTGTACCAACCTCCAGAGTGCATACTGCATCATGAATGCATTAATTGCGCGTATTGCGCTTCTGGCGTACCGGCCAGTTTTTTAACGACCGCCTCACTGCGCTGCCACTTTACAACTACCGCAAGCACTTGCAATTGCAGGCGCTGAAGTTTTCCCAACTGCGGCATCTTACATGTCGCGCTGCTGGCAGAGTGCCGGCTGTTCTTGTGTGACCTGTGTACTATGGGCAGCCTGTCCCTGGACGTTGGCATTTCCCGCGTTTCGTGTGCCCATTAAGTCAATTGTGTTTGGGTCACTAATTCATTCCTTGGTCTCTGTAATGCAATATGCTATGATATATTGCTGCATTCGTAGCTGGGATTATGTCTGTGGATGCCATGCTCATAAATACAGTGAATAATACAGAAAAATGCACACCACTAGCGACCCCACATGCATACATAGATATGTAACGCCAGCAGCCCACAGACATCCGCAATGTTCACTACCAGCTACCTCACAGATATCACGTCTATCCCACACACATCACAGCCACCCACACACATCACAGCTACCCCACTCACATCACAGCTCCCACATACATCACAGCAACCCTACAGACATCACAGCTACCCCACTCACATCACAGCTCCCACATACATCACAGCAACCCTACAGACATCACAGCTACCCCACAGACATCACAGCTCCCACAGACATCACAGCAACCCTACAGACATCACAGCTACCCCACAGACATCACAGCTACCACACAGACACCACAGCTACCCCACAGACATCACAGCTCCCCCACACACATCACAGCAACCCGACACACATCACAGCTCCCCCACAGACACCACAGCTACCCCACAGACATCACAGCTCCCCCACACATATCACAGCAACCCGACACACATCACAGCTCCCCCATAGACATCACAGCAAACCGACACACATCACAGCTACCCCACACACATAACAGCTACCCCACAGACATCACAGCTCCCCCACACACATCACAGCTACCCCACAGACACCACAGCCACCCACACACATCACAGCTACCCCACAGACATCACAGCTACCCCACAGACATCACAGCTCCCCACAGACATCACAGCAAACCGACACACATCACAGCTACCCCACATACATCACAGCTACCCCACAAACATCACAGCTACCCCACAGACATCACAGCTCCCCCACAGACACCACAGCCACCCACACACATCACAGCTACCCCACAGACATCACAGCTACCCCACAGACATCACAGCTCCCCACAGACATCACAGCAAACCGACACACATCACAGCTACCCCACATACATCACAGCTACCCCACAAACATCACATCTACCCCACATACATCACAGCTACCCCACAAACATCACAGCCACCCACACACATCACAGCTACCCCACACACATAACAGCTACCCCACAGACACCACAGCCACCCACACACATCACAGTTACCCCACAAACACCACAGCCACCCACACACATCACAGCTACCCCACAGACATCACAGCTACCCCACACACATCACAGCTACTCCACATATATCACAGCTACCCCACAGACATCACAGCCACCCACACATATCACAGCTACCCCACATACATCACAGCTACCCCACAGACATCACAGCTACCCCACACACATCACAACTACCCCTCAGATATCACAGCTACCCCACAGACATCGCAGCCACCCACACACATCACAGCTACCCCACAGACATCACAGCTCCCCACAGACATCACAGCTCCCCACATACATCACAGCTCCCCACAGACATCACAGCTACCCCACAGACATCACAGCTACCCCACAGACATCACAGCTACCCCACAGACATCACAGCTACCCCACAGACATCACAGCTCCCCCACAGACATCACAGCTCCCCCACAGACATCACAGCAAACCGACACACATCACAGCTACCCCACATACATCACAGCTACCCCACAGACATCACAGGAACCCGACACACATCACAGCTACCCCACACACATCACAGCTTCCCCATAGACATCACAGCAAACCGACACACATCACAGCTACCCCACAGATATAACAGCTACCCCACAGACACCACAGCTTCCCACAGACATCACAGCTACCCCACAGACATCACAGCTACCCCACAGACATCACAGCCACCCCACAGACATCACAGCTCCCCACAGACATCACAGCAAACCGACACACATCACAGCTACCCCACACACATCACAGCTCCCCCACAGACATCACAGCTCCCCCACAAACATCACAGCTACTCCACAGACATCACAGCTCCCCACAGACATCACAGCTCCCCACAGATATCACAGCTACCCCACATACATCACAGCTACCCCACAGACACCACAGCTACCCCACAGACACCACAGCTCCCCCACATACATCACAGCTCCCCCACAGACACCACAGCTCCCCCACAGACATCACAGCCGCCCACGAAGACATCCGCAGATGGCCACCACCGCCAGCCAACGGACGCTACCGACATCTGTACGGCGCGTTACCCCTCTGAGGTGTGCCGAGTTGGTCCGATGTGTTACCCCTCTGAGATGTGCTGAGTTGGCCCGATGTGTTATCCCCCTGAGATGTGCCGAGTTGGTTCGATGTGCTACCCCTCTGAGGTGTGCTGAGTTGGCCCGATGTGTTGCCCATCTGAGGTGTGCTGAGTTGGCCCGATGTTTTACCCCTCTGAGGTGTGCTGAGTTGGTTCGATGTGTTACCAATCTGAGGTGTGCTGAGTTGGTTCGATGTGTTACCCCTTTGAGGTGTGCTGAGTTGGTCCAACGTGTTGCCCATCTGAGGTGTGCTGAGTTGGCTCGATGTGTTGCCCATCTGAGGTGTGCTGAGTTGGTTCGATGTGCTACCCCTCTGAGGTGTGCTGAGTTGGTTCGATGTGTTACCCCTCTGAGGTGTGCTCAGTTGGTCCGATGTCTCGCAGGCGCGCGATGTCCTCCACCTGCCAGAAGTCGGTCGTGTCGCCCACCGGCTGCTGGTACCAGCTGACAAACAGTAGCGGTACCCGGTACAGGTGTGGAGTCGTCACGTCCTCCTGCGTCACAAGTCACAGGTCACAGGTAGGCGTCGGCTGAACACCAGCACAGTGTGCCGGCTCGTTGTGTTCATCCAGAAACTCCACAGAGTTGAGCACAACGAACCGAATCGGCGTGCACCATAGTGCACTCTCATAGCCGAAGAACGGAAGTGCAACGCAGAAATGCAAGATGTTACCAACAGTATCGTATAAGGTCGGTTGATGAACGATGCCCATCGTTGAATGTTGACCGTTCTTGGCCATGTATAGCTATGGACTTAAGATCATGCATTTGCCTTTGCGTTGCGCATCTGCAGCTTAACCCGCGTCATCTTTCCGGTCAAATCCTCCCACACCGTCTCGGGAAGGGGGGGGGTGGTTGAAGACCCTCCTCTAGAATCAAAACTAAGCATTGCACAAAAACGAAAGAGGTGCCATCGGAAAGCGCTCGACGGGTAGGCCCGGGTCCACCCTCAAAAAATTTTCCCAAAAATTGACGTCGCCAGGGGGGCTAGATTTTCACGACTTTTCAAGACTTGCGTTATGTTTTTGACTCTGGGAAGTTCATTTTGGGTGATATATGAAAAACAAAGTTTATTTGGAATCAGAAAAGGACAGCGAAATCGACCAGGTCTATAATTGTTTTTGGCCCCCAAAATATTTTTTTTAATGTCCAAATTTTGAGTTTTCAAGTTTTCCTTCTTAATTTTCCTTTTCCAATGGGTAGAGCAGTCCGATAAACGTTGTTGGAAGTCAACTTGCCCTGATAAAAATGCTTACTTTAGCCAGAATCCTGTATTTGAACTGCAATTTGGCGAATACGCAAAATTTATATGTAGTCGAAAACGAAAAAAAATTAACCTCGTACGTTTTGTTGCATCCGTAAAGATAAGCAAACGCTGAAAGTTTCATTAAAATATATGTATCCGTTAAAGCGTGACGACTGGCTGAAATTTTTGGAGGTGACCTCACTTGACCTTGACTAACTATTTGACCCTAGATGACCTGACCTAACATTTTTGAATCAGCATGTCAAGTTTATGTGGGAAAAGGTATGCCAAATTTGGGCGTGCTGTCGCTCGCCGTTCGTCCGCTATCCGCGGTTGAAGACCCCCTCGAGGTTGAAGACCCCCTCGAGACTGGACGGGTTAATCCTGAGCATTTTGCATGGGAAAATATGGGGTCCGAGTATCCCAGGCACCTAGGGGTGTGCATCACTGGTGGTATCGAAGAAAGATCAAACTTCTCTCAGGTCAGATTCACTGATCAATCAGGGTGCTATCGACGAAGAGCAACAAGTAACGCTTCCCTTACATTGCTTTGGCTGCGTCCACTGCATGTCAATTTGCTCACCTGACAGGCTATCTTAAGTTGTGGAAACATTGGAGTTGGGGGGGGGGGGATCCGGCTTTACCGGGACCCGGGGCCCCCTGAAAGAAAACAAGCTCAAAACATATGGGCGGCACACTACTGGAGATGCAAAGTAGTAGTTCGGTGGGCGAAGCTCATAGTTCGCCATCATATGCCACCAGCGGGTGGCGAGGCTGCAGTTCAGACAGCTAGTTGGCGGCCGAGTGCAGGGAGCAGAGACGACCTCAGACGGAATAGCACATATGGACCGCAAACACATCTCAGCTTCATACCTCACACACCAGCAGTCAGCATGTTTCAGCGACACGCCCACATCTCAGCCCCACACACCAGCAGTCAGTATATCTCAGCGGCGCACCCACATCTCAGCCCCACACACCAGCAGTCAGCATGTTTCAGCGTCACGCCCACATCTCAGCCCCACACACCAGCAGTCAGTATACCTCAGCGGCGCGCCCACATCTCAGCCCTATACCTCCCCCTCGGCAGTCAGCATGTCTCAGTCTTACACCTCAGCAGTCAGCATGTCTCAGAGGCCCGCCCACATCTCAGCCCTATTCCTCAGCAGTCAGCATGTCTCAGCCTTATTCCTCAGCAGTCAGTATGCCTCAGCCCTATGGCCTGCACCTCAGCATTCAGCATATCTCAGCGGCATGCCAGCTGTCCGGCGTCACCAGGGAGTTACTGGACGGTGGCTGGCCACACCATTAGCCGGCAGTACATCGCACCTCAGCAAGGACCAAACAGAGAATACAAATCTGTCGCCAATGGCTCTATGCGCTGTCGGGGAAGTGCCGTTCCGATCAAGCGGTAGTTTGTATTCTGGAATTGCCACTATGGTGTCGTGCTAACGGCTCATAAAGCATTATTTTAAACATAAATGCCTCCGTCTGTGTCGTTTCGAGGATCTTAAACAGCGCTCGTGCACGGAACTCCGACGTTCCTATTCCGACTGGCTAACTTGCTATGAAATGATAATTCCACTAGAATTCCGGCTATCGTATGCGAGGTGCTCGCTTCTGTGAGGAGAACACCACAAACCGGATCACACACTGGCTACAATACCTCTGTCGGAACACCACCCAGTTACATCATGCACCTGGAGCAGTCTCTGGGCAAAGACAGGCGGACGTGGAGTGTGATAGTGGAGAGATGTAGGTAGGTGAGGAGTGGGGAGGGGAGGGGTGGGGGTATTGGAGGGTAAGCATCGGCAACCACTGAAGGAACACTCCACACCTACATCATACACCTGGAGCAATCTCTGCCGGAACACTCCACACCTATATCATACACCTGGAGCAGCTTCTGTCGGAACACTCCACACCTACATCATACACCTGGAGCAACCTCTGCCGGAATACTCCACACCCACATCATACACCTGGAGCAACCTCTGCCGGAACACTCCACACCTACATCATACACCTGGAGCAGCTTCTGTCGGAACACTCCACACCTACATCATACACCTGGAGCAGCTTCTGTCGGTACACTCCACACCTACATCATACACCTGGAGCAACCTCTGCCGGTATACTCCACACCTACATCATACACCTGGAGCAACCTCTGCCGGTATACTCCACACCACATCATACACCTGGAGGAACCTCTGCCGGTATACTAACATCATAACTCGGGACACTCCACACCTACATCATACACCTGGAGCAGCATTCTGTCGGAACGCTCCACACCTACATCATACACCTGGAGCAGCTTCTGTCGGAACACTCCACACTGCATCATACACCTGGCCAATCCTCTGCCGGAACCTCCACACCCACACCATACACCTGGAGGAACCTCTGCCGGAACACTCCACACCTACATCATACACCTGGAGCAGCTTCTGTCGGAACACTCCGAACCTACATCATGCATCTGGAGTAGCTTCTGGGCCGGGTACAGGTGGGGGATGGGCATTTACTCTGTCGGACCACGATACACCTATGTCGTACACCTGGTACAGTTATTGGACCGGGCACAGGTGAGGGGAGTGGCGTTACCTAGCCTTTGCGACAACACTACACACCTACCTCATACACCTGGAGCAGCCGCTGAGCCGGGCACAGGTGAGGGGGTGGGGGGTGGGGGTGGCGGGGCAGGGGGGGGGGTGGCGTTACCTTGCCTTTGCGACAACACTACACACCCACCATCATACACCTGGAGCAGCCGCTGAGCCGGGCACAGGTGAGGGGGGGGGGTTTTTCAAGAAGGTGAGGGAAGTGGCGGGGCGGAGGGGGGGCGTTACCTTGCCTTTGCGACAACACTCCACACCCACCTGATACACCTGGAGCAGCCGCTGAGCCGGCGACAGGTGGCCGCACGGCAGGCTGACATTGGCAGTCATACTAACGTCCCGCCGACTCCAGTAAGACGAACCTCTCGCCGGCGGCTCTCTCTTCCACTGGATCAGATGGACGGCGGAACACCTGACCGACACACAGACGAGATGTCGTACGGCGCGACTGGCTGCCATTGTGAGCCGGCTTCATGAAGATGCACTGTCTGTGGCATCGTCATGCATGCATACATAGTCTATGACAAAGATGCTAGACCGTTGATGATGGAGGGGCGGCGGATTTCCCTTTAACATTGATTTAAGTAGGATCTCAACTCCGATATTTTATTGTAATTGCATGCATTTCGAGTAGTCCTATTCAAATCCAATCTATCTGGCCCATACATACATTCCAAATTGTTTTATCAACACGCCCTGCAAGCACGAAAACATCCCCAATGGAAATAGACCAGTGGTACACACA